>WOFM01000427.1:68882-611140 GCA_011428145.1 Ericerus pela
AGGGGGGGATGAATATATAATTCTGGACTTAGAAAAATTTCGAAATAAAAATCACATGGAGACATGCGGAGGGGGGGATGAATATATAATTCTGGACTTAGAAAAATTTCGAAATATATCCAGAGAGAGAGAGAGAGAGAGAGAGAGAGAGAGAGAGAGCAATTTTGTACTCGTATACAATATAACTTGGTCAATATTCGAGCATAATACAATAGACGAAAAAGACAATGGCGAAGGACACGAAAAACAATAGCCAATTCAAACAATGGCCTTCCTAGAGCGTATGTCGGGTCTAAAACAATAGCAATATAACAATGAAGTAGTGGTCGACAATAGAAAAATACGAGAGTGTATGTCGGGTTCAGACCTGACATACGGTCCGAGTAGGCCTAATATGGTCAAACGTAGGCATTTACTCGAAATTGACCGGTGATATATGGAAAATGGGCGTTTTTTAGGGTGTGACCCTGTACCTGACATACGATAAAAGACATTTTCATACTACTTAACTTCACCTAATGCAATTTTTGAAGCATCAACTTCCACACAAGTTTCTAGTTTAGGATTATAGATCGCTAAAACTGGTTTTGAAATCATAAATTCTTTTAGTTTTTCAAATATTTCTATATGCTCTGGGGTCAGTTTAATTCGAGCATTTGATTTGGTATCAGTTCCTCTTAGAAGATCACTAAGGGGAGCTGTAATTTTAGCCAAATTAGGAATTAATTTCCTATGATAGTTTATTGATCCGAGAAATGATCGTAATTGTTTTAAAGTATTAGGTGGGTTTAAATTTTTAATTGCTTCTATATTTTTATTTAATGGGGAAATTTCATTATATCGGGCAGTATGTCCTAAGATTTCAATTTCATTAAAAAAGAATTGACATTTTTTTGTTTTAATTTTTAGATTTACTTTACTTAGTCTTCTAAGTACTTCCCTTGTATTTTCCCAACATTCCTCGAATGTCTCGCCAAAAATACAAATATTGTCGAGGTAACAAACCATTTTTTTCCACAACATATCATGGAAGATGTCATCCATGATAGTTTGGAAAATAGACGGGGAGATACTTAGTCCAATTGGAGTGGAATTGAATACATATCCGATTCCATCCACATTGATACCAGTGTACTGTTTAGATTCTTCGGTCAGAGGAATCTGTAAGTATCCACTGTTTAAATCAATAGTAGTTAACCACTTTTTATTTCTTAAATAAGGCCATATGATATCAATCGTAGGGACGCGATTGTTATCCATTATTATCCTTTGGTTCATTCTGCGGTAGTCTACAAGAACTCTATAAACACCGTCAGGTTTCTCTTTTACAAATATTGGGGATTTAAACCTTGATTTTTGTTTTTTTAATACACCTGCTTTAACTAGGTCGTCGACCAGTTTGTGCAGTGCTTCGTGTTCTGTGTGAGAGAACTTGAAGTTTTTACATCTTAATGATGTTTCATCGTCAACACTGACTTTTTGTGGAGGGACTTTACAGATAGAAACTTCATCTGTTTTTCCACTAAATATTTGATTATTTTCATTAATTATTTGATACGTTTTAATTTTCTTTTCTAAGTCTACTTTTGGACCTGATGGAATAGTATTACCACGACTGTCCGTTAATATTGTATCTTCATTTATTATTTCAATTTTGCAAATATTAAAATCAATTGCATTTTTTAACACGAATTTACCGAGGTATTCACCTTTGTAAATTACGTATAGTCTGTCGTTATTATTGACAGTCATCACAGTGTTATCACTTACATTTAAATAAAACTTATTTTTATTTTCCATTGAAATTTCTTTATGAAATTCCAAATGTTGGGGAAGAGTCGCTAAGATAAGCGTAGAATTTTCCTTAATTTTATAAGTTTGGGGAGAATAAAATTTAAATGGCTTAATATAATTGGGAGGGTATTTTTTTTCAAGGGGATAGTTGTGACATTCGGGTATGTCAAATGTTCGCTCTTTGAAACCACACGGTAATGTGAATTTGTTTTTATTGAAGTCCATTTTTGCTTTATGGGTTGACAAGAAGTTGTACCCTAAAATGACTGGTTTGACCAGATTTTGGACAACGTAGGTGGGATGAGGATAAACACAATGACCAATGGAAAAAATCACATTGGTTAAACCTATTACGTCTAAAAGTTTAGAGTCCGCACCACAAAATCGTACATCGGTTGGAGTTATCAGTTCCTTAAAATTGACTTTATTCAAAACATCTTCAGCAATTAGTGTCTGTTCCAAACCTGGGTCGACTAGGCTAAGTATATGTTTGCCATTAATAGCAAAAGGAAGATGAAATTTACATAAGGCAGTGTGTTCAGCACGTTCCTTTGTTTCAAAATTCACCTTACTAACATTGTTAACCAATTTCAACTCTTTGTTCGAGACATCCCTTACAGTTGATAAATCATCTGTAAGGGGACACTTAGTTTTTTGAGCAAGCGTTTTGGCAGGGTAGGGAGTTAGATATTTGGTTTTGGGAAATGGGAGGCTGGACTAACATAAGCGGAGCAGGAGATGCAACCGTTTGAGTGTTAGCAGCCACGTAGTTTTGGGGATATTGGGGTACATTTGGAATAAAATTTTGATAATTTGGGAAATTAGGAAAATTATTATTCCATTTTGGAACATTATTATTATTCCAGTTTGGTACCCAATTTTGATTAAAGTTACGATTATTATAACCGTTATTATTCCGAAAATTATTTCTTCGGTAATTTGGGTCATAATTATTTCCTTTGTAATTAGGATTAGGACTTTGAGAATAGTTCTGGTTATTATTCCAGTTCCTATTCTGGTTTTGATTCCAATTATTTTGATTTGGATTATTATTATAATTATTATTATTATTGTTGTTATTATTATTATTGTTCCTGTTTTGTTTCGTATTTTGATTTTGGTTAGGGTTTTGATTTGAATTTTGATTTGCATTTTGATTTGGGTTTTGATTTGGATTTTTATTCTTCTTGTTGTCCGGAGGTTTAGAAATGTTTGCTATTGCAGCGCTCAACTTCTCAAACTCGGATTTCCAATCAGAATCAGAAGAAACTACATTTGAAGTCTTTTCAGATTTTTTCTCGGTAGTTTTTCCTATTTTCAATTCCTCTATAATTTTTTCCAATTGTTCTACTTTTGCTCTCAGTAGGGGATCTGAGTGGCCAAATAGTTTATCTTTGAAATCTAGATAATTTGAAAAAGCTTTGTCCAATTCTTGTAACGTATTGGGCTTTTTCCTTATTAAAAATTCCCTTTCTTTTTCGGGTAGGTTTGAAATTATTTTTTCGATTATACGTTCTTCCGTAATTCCAGATTCGATTTGTTTTAAAATTTTTGATACAAACATCATGTAAGCGGTAAAATCAGATTCACCTTTGTATTTGCGTTTGTATAATAATTCACGTAACTGTGGTTTAGTCCTAGTGAAAATTTCAACAATTTTTGGTTTAATATTATTCCAAGTATTAAATTCTGGATTATCTTGGATTTTGTCTTCAAAAATTTGTTTAGCAATTCCAGTGAAAGCTGTTTTAATTTTTTTGAATTTTAATGTTGCATCCCAGTTGAAGGAGTCAGCTTCGTTTTCAGAGACTTTTAAGAATGAAACTATGTCTTCGCCTGGTGTATGACCATAAAGAGTAGGTCTTACGTTGATTGCAACTGCGTTAGACATATTGTTTTCTAAATTTGTATTTATAGGGAAATTTAAATTTTTATTTTGTTGAGCAGTTTCTGCTACAACAGTAGGTTGAATTTCTAACGGGAAATAAGATTCTCGTAGAAGTTCAGTATCTGGACTTCGAAAATTTTCTTCAGAATTTTCTGAAATATTTGAAATATCTAAATTTGTTACAGCTTTTGTTCTAGGAAGAGGAATAGGATTTTCACTACTTTCTAAAACAGGAGTTGATGAAATTGGAGGGTCGAAATATTTTCTTTCGATAGGTTTTTCAATTTCAGGGATCTTTTTTCGTGAGGATCCGTGGGGAGTTTCCAAAATTATTTTAATATTTTTGGGAGTTAGGAGCTTTTTTATTTCAATATTATTTTTTATGGTTAATACAATATCCTCTTGAATTTTTTGTCGAGAGAATGTTTCGATGTTAACCTTTATACTCAAATTTTTACATAAATTTAAAATTTCTTGATTAGTCGCTTTTAAGAGACAATCAAATTTAATTTTAGGGGAATTGGGCTCCGTTAAGTTTTCCCAATTTTTGTTCATAAAAAATATTTTTTCGAAAAATTAATTATAAAAAACACTCTTAAAAAATAAGGGGAAATGCGAATTATAATTAATTTTAATTCTTTACATGCCCTTCTCATCCTACTCTCCCAGAGTAAGCCCAAACCAAAGAGACCTGGCAATCCTACTACGTGAATGACATCTGTGAGCGTAGTAGTGAATGCAACGCCACACTTGACTGGCATCACAGGTCACCGTAAGTTTCTCTAGAAACTTACTAGGAGGAGAGTGGTGTGGCAACGGGTGGTTGTTGACAAACGAGTGTGTACTACACACTCGTTGACCACCTAGCGGGCCAGTAGGGTAAAACCCACAAACTCTGTTTTTGTGCTCACGGCTGTACATTTCATCTGTGCAGCTAAACTTGTTTACTGGGCTCAGCCCGCACATACTACTCCGTATACACGCAACCGACCTGCATTGGTGTTTGTGTGGTGTCGTGTATCTACACATACACACACCCACAAATATCATTGTTACCTTCATCTGGCTGTTTAATCCATTTTTAGTTATAAACATCTTCCAAACATTTTTCTATTTTATACTGTAGATTAGTGATGTGGAGTAAAATTTGTTTTGATTCTAGGCCTGATGAGAGTGGAGGAGGGATTTTTCACTAGCCCGGTATTATTGAAAAAAAAAAAAAAAAAAAAAAAAACGAAGAAAAAATTAGATTCTTGAAGAAAATTTACTGAATAACCCTTAAAAAATTTTTTCGATCACTCCGGTCCCGCAATTAGCTTTTCCAGTATTGTAAACCCCCTCACAGATTAATTCTGAGGTCCATTTCTCCGGCCCCCCTCATTTCAAATTTTGACCTGAAAATTTTTGGCCTAATTGTGCTCAGTTTCATATTATGTGATGTATCACACAATAAAATGTTAAAACTCAATAATTTTGCTAGTGGAATATTTATACATGCTTAACTAAGGAAGGCTAATATAGTACTGACAGAATGGTGTTATCTGAAATATTTATATAACCCCAAGGAATACCGTATCTTAGACACTTTTGGTTGTTCCAATCAGGATGCGTTATTCCGTTTTATTTGGAATTGGGACTTGTAATCTGACTTTTTTGATGAAAAAAATTCCCAAATTTTGAAAATAATTTTTGGGTTATCTGTGGGGAATTTTTCAGATTTCTTTGGCCAGTGTTATTCACCATAAAAATACCAATTTTTTGAACCACCATTCGTATTTTAAGATCAATATTGAATACTGCAGAGTGGCACAAAATTTCATTAGATTTCCAGAAAATAGGTAAAACATAATACTTCTTTCTGATGCAGTTGATAAAAAGCAATAAAATCTACCATTAAGCATATTATTTTAAATAACCCCAAATATAAAGAGACAATTCAAAATGAAAATCAACAATTTCAGCAAATAGATTCGCAGCACATAAAAAAAAGACAATGAACAAATTCTACCACCATCAAACAATCATACATAAACACAACATACCTAAAAGCTACAACAAACTATTTTTATATTACAAAGATAAACACAAAATTTATTTTCATTGTGGTAGTCACAATCATAATAGTAATACAAGTACTTTCGTCTTTCACTTTAAGAAATTAATCTCCATCCTGAAAAGGATGGGTTTTCAATTGTCTGATATCTTTATGGCCCTGTTTGGTCTTACACGACTGAAACCTTATCTAGGAGTAGAAAGACGTAGGCGAAAACTAAGAGTAACTGAAGACCTGACCGCACAAAACCGAGATCAAAATCTAAAAAATATGAACAGATGTTGCGAAACGTTCGTCATCTTGCTTTCTTATTAAGCTGCATTTATACCAAACAAGAGCGAATAACAAACCGAAGCAACAGCATTTTCAGACAATGTTCAGCCTCGTTTACATCAACGAGCATAAGCAAAGCTCAAAGTTCGCTACCGCAACAAATGTTTCATTAATCGCTATATTAACACCCAAAAGCCAGTGAATTAAGACAGAGTGGGGAAGAGCAGGAAAACCCTCGTGGTTTAAACGCATTATTATATTGTAAAAGGGAAACTTCTGCAACAATGGCCCATCTCTGCTTACGAGGTGGTATCTTTGCTTATGGGACATCCTTCTAATCCTAAGCTATTATGGCAGTATTTTGTCTCTACTCTACATATCAACAATAACAAAAACGATAAAGAATAGTTAAACATCATAGCAGTGCAAAACTAGATAATAGCAGGTTCTAATTTAAAAACCCGCTAAAAATACTCTGTATATAGGCTCATTGTTTCAAGCTTTGTCAAAGTTCTACCAAAGTCATATTGAAGCCTTAGAGAAGCTATAAAAAATTTTTACCAATACCTTATCAAAGTCTTACCAAAGTCATACTGAAGTCTTACTTAATGCCTTATAGCTTTACAAAAGTTTTGGCGCAGCTGTAAAAAAATCGTTCGTAAAACTCCAGAAAAGCGTTTGCAGATCCTTAGCAAAGATTTAGCGTAGCTTTTTTTAAAATTTTCTTGAAAACATTCTTCTCAAAATTAGGCCTAATGTTATGATTGTTCGATCCATATGTGTATTGTTTTCTGCTGGCAAATATTGAATTTTTTAATTTAAGTTGGGAAAATATCTGAGTGGTGAAAATTTAAATTTTCTTCAAATGTACATATTAGGCTATGTTTTGTTCCTTAAAGATGGGTTAGTTGGTTTAATTTTGCAGTTTATAAAAAATTTCCATAAAAATTTGAAAATAACGTAAACTACATTTTTATTGTTCTCGTTCGTTATCCTCGTCACTCGTCCTCGTATTTGTCTCAAACTGATATGATGAAAAAATGATATTCATATCGGCATCATCACACTTGCTTGCTCCATATCAATTTATATTCTTTTAACCTGAATGAATGATTCAAAAATATTTTCTTCTTTCACATAGGTATCTATTTGGGTAAAAATCAGTTTCAGTATTCTTGCTCATGCTGAGCGCTCAAAAATTATGTTTAGTAAGGGTTTCAGATGATACATGCTCAGACAAATCCAAATATTTGTATCAAACTGTAAAAAAGCCCTGCGTAAATAAAATCTCAACTCATCTCAGGATGGGAAGAGCAAAAAAATGCAATAATATTAAACTATTGAACTTAATGACCTACCTACGAAATATCATGAAATTTTTCAGAATCAGGCAGTAGAATTTGTATTCGAGTTTGTACAAATTCTTAGAGTAGACATCCTATGCATCCATCTACTGTATCTATCCAACAGGAGCATTAGAGACTAGAGAGCAGGAGAGTAATTTTTTCCATCATTTGATGATAGAAGTGACACCGGTTCATGAGAATACCTTTATAAAAGTTAAAAAGAGAATAAATTTTTCAGCTTCTAATATTCATTCAACGAATAAAATAAATAAAGACATGGTTTCTATAATTTTTATGTTTAAACATCTTATCATTCAGTCTACAGTAGGGGTTAAATGAGAAGTACAATCATCAGATTTGCGTAACTGTAACTCTTATAACTGTCAGATTGAATTTGATATGGGGAAAAATGTTCTAAACTCTTGGAAATTTTTGATCAAAAACTATTTTTTTTTACGTGAGTGAGAGGAAAAAGTTCGCTGAAAAGGTTGCTTAATCTTTCAAGAGACAAATTTAAAAAATTATTCTTTTCAAATGCTAGATTTCCCGGAAATTTCGCGGGAATTTCCTGATGAGAGAAATAGGATTCGCGATTCCTTGTTCGGGTGTTTCTATTAAAGATTGATTCGAATCACGAATCTTCTGTTTTGTAATGTGATTCGAATCCGAAATCACAAATCACATTACTTTTTCAAAAGTGATTCGAATCACGAATCCTTTTCAGCACCAGAAAAGGATTCGATTCCCGTTTTTTTCACGAATTATGCCCACTCTTGCAATAAAAAGGACTGGATATCGATTGTCTTTAAAAATCTGGCACGTCCATAAGTAGATTTGAAATTTACACTGTTTATCTTAATTATGACGATGAGCAGACCTTCCTTTTATCGAGTGGAACACTAGGGGCACAGCATAGTACCATAGTGGCAAATTTTAAGCGGAAAAAAAGAGTAAAACTAGGAGAAAAAAGCCTAAAAGAAAGTCTTGGTCTTATTCAAGAGTCTTGGTGATAGATAGTTGGTCTTACGTTTTGGTCTTACTTCTGTATATATAGCCTTAGTCTCTTGCACAGGGCAGTGGAGTGGGAATCCGAGTCTGGGTGGTCATAAATATTGAGCCTTTGGGGTTATGGGGAGAGGCCAGGCTTGAAAAAATGCAACAGAATGAATTAATATGTCTGCTTTTATTTGAAAATGCATTTATATGGACTTTGGGACAACTATAAAACGAGCCCTTTCGGGTTTCCTAAAAATTTCGAGCCCAAAGTGATTCCCCCTTTTTTCCCTCCCGATAGCTCTAATCTTGCAATAGTTGCAAGAACTAAACCACAAATCACTGAAATTTTCACAATGGTGAGGATTTTGATGTATTCAAATCTAAGAAACAAGAAGCTGAAAAGCTTCATGAGTGCCTATGTTTCTAGAATAATAATTTTAAAAGTCTAAAGTCCAGTTAAGGTTTCCTTTTTACTTAGTTTGCTTGCATGTTAAAACTGACTTCAAAAAAATTTTATTGGTGAAGACGATAGAAATTATCCGTTTCATGAACTTCGTGCTTATTGGCTCAGTAGTTTCCGAGAAAACTAAAGAACGAAAAATTCCAGGAAAAGTTATTTTTTCAGGATTTTAAGAAAACTGCAAAAATAATCGGATTGAAATTTTTACGAAAAATTGTTCTCAAGTATGTGCGAGTCTTACAGAGGTGTGGTGGTCATTAGTTCAGTAGTTTCCGAGAAAACTTGATAAGAAAAAACTTCTGGATAAAAAGTTTGTTTCAAGAATTTGAGGAAACTACGAAAGAGATAGGGTTGAAATTTTTAAGAAATATAGTTAGTTATGTAGAACCAGATTTGATTGGAGTTTGGTGCTATTGATTTATTAGTTTTCGATAAAAACGTAAAATCAAAAAACTTGATAAAAAAAGCATGTTGTTTGTATTGCTTGAAGTATCTTTTCCGTATTTACGGCGCAAGGGTTTTTTTTTTTAATTTATTTTACTTAAAACTGAAACAATGAAATTTCAATAGATCGATATGTTTGTTAGATATCGATAACTGTCGATAGTTTTTTCAGTTTTTTCACACTTTTGGAATTCAAGATCGTCTGCGTTGAATTGTAGGTGCAAATTATTGGCAAACTGGATTTTCTAGCGAAGTAGTACTTCTGCGCAACAGTTTTTCAGTTTAAAATTTATGAAAACAGTTTTGATTCAAGCAGGTATGAAAACTCCGAAGTGTTTCGTCAAAATACTGTTTTTCAATAGGTGCCTAACGCTATATAGGTCACAAAAAAAGTCAAGATCGTATGGGTATCGAGTCTCTCAATAATCTGCGAAAGAAAGAAAAATATAGGTAAAAAGAGAAAAAAAAAAGCACAACCTGACGTATGATATCTAAAATATAATTGCGTATCGAATTTCGCATCAAAATTTTTATTATTTTTTGTTGTTGTTGCTTTTTTTTTTTTTTTCGTGTTTTTCGTTAAAGTGTGAAAATTTTTATGGCGGTTCCATTGCTCGAATATGTTTTTCCTTCCTGGCGCCATATAATTGGAATTCAAAAAATGGCGTCTTCGTGGGCCGCCACTATTTATAAGATCATTTTTTTCTATCTATCTTTTTTATTTTATTTTATTTTATTTTTTTGTTTCCATCCGGTATACATGAAATCGTTTATAATTTCTCACCGACAATTTCACTCAATTTATGTTTGGCATGTATGCAGCGAGCGCTTTGTATACACAGAAAGGTGTCGGAATACAATGATCGCATTTCACGCAGCGGTAATTCACCCATATATTTGAATATATATATATATATATATATATTCAGTAGCCTACATGTACAATGCGTGCTGGCTCCACAGTTCACCAAATGCATGCGGATAACGTTTTATTTAACCTCGGTTTCAGATTGATTGGCGTCTGTGGCGACTCTGTCTGGACGACGGACATTTTCGCAAGTACTGGTAAACGAACCAAAAAAAATGCTGTAGTCTGTGGCTAGCTATCTACCCACTCTGTATGATGGTTTAGAAGCTGTTGATGAGCATGGGGTAAGTCATCCTGTACAGTATATATATAACGAATCTAGATAGGGTGCTGGGTTCAGTTCTCATTATGCTAGTTTTGGGAAATGCAAATAATTACATTATCATGAAATTGCAGTTAAAATGATTCACGATGAATTAATTGCATCCGCCTTCAATAGAGCATCACCATTACAAATGAGAAAACTTTTTAAATATTTGTATTGTACCTTGATTAGAATGAAATCATTTTGAAGTCGCCTTTTTTTATACTTACTACTTCAAAGTAGGTGTTGCCCATCAAAAAAAAACAACAACAATAAAATCGATTTATAGGTGCTCTTATGGGCGTCTATATATATTTACATGGTGTTTCGAACTTCAAACAGCAGATACTGAGGATACCTCATGACAATTGAACGTTTAATAAACTTGCGTCACGTTCTTAATGGAGCTGGGTGTACTAAAAGCATGAAGTCTGGAAATTTCCTTTGAATTTGTTAAATATTTGATCACTTAAACTCGCAGTATTTCCGCGAGGAGTAAAAACGGTTCTTTTTGCCTTATCTTGTATAGCAAAGGTGTTAGGACTTTCTCAACTTGCATTAAGAGATCCAAGGTTGGGAGGTTACGCTGGGTAATAAAGGATTATTAGCCAAATTTTTCAAATTAGTGTGAAGTTAATCAAGATATGGAAAAATTGAAAAGGACTTTTTTGTTTCTCGTGTCGAATACGTACAATGGGTCTACATCAAAATATTACGATTTTATAGAAAGTTTGTTCATATATCATGCTTTGAGCATGCGTTGTAGGTATACTTAGGCCTACTTGGCTCCGTAACTGTTGAGAAAAAGAAATTTGTTATTGAGCTTTGTGATGTGTAAACATCTCAGTGCTCGGTTTACGGTAGGAGTTAAATGAGAATTACAATCGTCAGATTTGTGTAAGTGTACAATTCTTACAATTGATTAACTTCGATTTTGCGGGAATAGCTTTATGTTCACACATAAATCCGTCATGAGTATAGCCTCAGCGGGACTCACACCTTTTTTGTTTTAAATTACCATATAGATTCTTTCATTGATGAAAAGCTTTTTTCCCCCTCCACCAAAAAAAGTCATTCAACTTTCCTTCACAGTGTCATATAATACCGTACATCAATATGACTATTCTAGGTAATTTCTGGAAAAACTACGAGTCGTTTAGCATGTGTCAACTTTGGTGGAGTCTATGAGTTGATCTGCTCCTACAGGTAAAGTTTTTCGTTAAAGCCATTTATCGTAGCGATGAAAGATGTGTTTTGAATTCATTAACGAGTACAAGGCACTGGATATAGGTACTCTATCATTATTCCATATTCCAAACTGAACAGAGCAGTAGTACACTAAGGAATTTTTCAAGGGGGAGGAGGCTCAGAGTATTAGACGAAAAATTGTTGGTTATTAAAACAAATTTTATAAGTTATTTGTGGTACTGTTTATGAACTCGCACGTGTATTACGACTAAAACTTTGTTATTTTGGTTGGTGAAGTTTAGCTCTATTAGCCCCTCCTTGGGTGCGCAACCCACTGGAATAGAGAGTATGTGCCAGCCGTAGGAGAGCTATTGAAAGAAGCAAATTATCATAATCATGGACAATTAGTAGTTTATGAAGTCTACTCGTTTAAAGCTGTGTTTACTATCCAGTCAATCATTTGACATTCCAGATAGTCAGGTTCCTCGGAGAAAAACTCGTGATGTATCATGTAATCTATGAACAGGAGAGCTATTCCACGAATACTTTACTTCGTTTCAGCCACTACCCCAGTTAGGGAAACTTGAGCTTGGCAGATGGTTTTGTGAGATTCCTACAGGACTTTACGCCACGTACAAGGAGGCGTGAAGGGTGTAAATGGCGGAAACGACGTAATATCTTCATGGAATAGCTCCCCAAAAACCTGAACTTGAAGCAAAGAAAACTTAAATTCTAAAAGATACATAATTCTTTGTATCTACAACTTAAATGCACGTCTGAATTGATGAAATTAATATAAATAATTAATAAAGAAATGAAAAAGTCTTACCTATTGCATCTAACAAAAACCATTCAAAAAACCAGCTCCTATTAGAAATTTAATTAATTCGTATCGCCCAGAATCGTTAAAAATAACGAAGAAGTGATGCTTCCAATTTGGGAAATTTAGATGCACCACTGCTATGCCTAATGTAGGTACCTAAAATTTTTTGATGCAAATTACAAGTTCTTGGTGCGCCGACAAAGCATCTACGTAAGTATTTTTTTATATCTTTTAAGGCTCTTTTCAATTTAAAATTGGAATTTAGGGGTTAAGATTGAAAAAAAAAAAAAAATTAAACTATAGTCGTAAAAAAAACGCGTAAATTTACATAAATATATAGGCAGAACTAAACTTTCCGCAATTATCAGGTGGTTTTATTTATTTATTTAGAAAACTATTTTTGGAAGACTTGAAATGTAAGTTTTTTTTTGTCATTAGCGCCTCCTCTCTGTCATCTTGCCTACCATAAATATTGAAGCACTAAACGTTAAATTAATCGTGTTTAGTTTAAACGAGATATTTATGAAAATTAGGGAATAAGAATTGACTTTTATACAATATTTTGGGCGAGAATGTCATACAGTATAATGTGCATTAATATTTAGTGAAAAAAGTCAGAGCAAGATGAAAGCAGAGAAGGCAAAAGTGGGATGATGTGAAAAAAAAACAAAAAAAAACAAACTTATGTAAGTTTATAAATATTTGTACCTATACAAAAAAACGAAAATCAACTTCATAAATATATTATTGCCTGCGGCGTAGTCATCAAAATCCGATGTCCGACTCCATTTTCTTTTTCCGATGCTTTATTATTATTTATTAATACGTTTATAGAGTGTGTATATGAAAAAGTATCGCTTGTTTTTTTTTTTTTTCAAGTTCGCATCTTGTTTTCTTTTTGGTTCAAATTGGGTTCTCAAAATATATCTACATTCTACCGTATGTGGGTATAATATAATGTATTCTCGATATGTGTTATGCATATACATATATATCGCAATGGTATACTTGTGGGATATTTGGGAGTTCAATCAACCCTCCCGCCCGAGAGGTCTCCAAAAAAAATAATTATGTTAATGTTCGTTTTTTGTTGTTGTTTTGTTTTACTTGCTGGAAACTTCAACTAAATCTTCATTTATCTGCGCTAATTTACTGATATGTTATATACTTAGACTAGATTTTGCTTTATAAGAATTAAAAGCAATACAATAATTATAAGTATTTGCAAGGATACCATTTTTTTATTTTCTCTCCATTCAATACATTTTTTCTCTAATTCGACATTGTAAAAAAACATACATCCATACATACAGAAATGTAGCCAAATTAATAGAAAACTACAAATGGTCCTGTCAAGAAAGAGGTTTAAAAATAAAATAATATGTAAACAAGGTTTGACTTTGGGAATATGGTGGGGTTGGTTTCCTAAATCAGTGATAAAACAGCTCCATCTCCACCCTGCGCATCCAAGATGGGGGCTCTTTCTGAAAAAAAATATAGAACAATTGCATTTTTTGAAGATTGTTAGTCAACATAGTTTCGAATGAAGATAGTTGACTGAAAAAATTGAACATAGTAACTTATGGCCTGCAGTTTTAAAATCCGTGTCAGTAATGTACTATTTTAGCGAGTTAGAGTGGGAGGAAGAATGAGAGGAAAAGAGAAAGAATGAGAGGTGATAGGAACAAGGAAACGTGAGTGACACCACGGGTAATAGCTACTGTATAATTAAATAAGTAAATTTATTCCAATATTTTGGCTGAGTTGTCTTAATCATTTTCAACGAATACACGATCCTTGCATTTGATCCGAGATCTATAAATTTTTGAATTATTTTCTTCCCAAAGTTATAAAATTATTTTAGCTATAGGCGAACAGTTGCAAGATTTTTTTTTGGAAACGTATAATAAGTACTCTTTGATGAAAAAGTTGTTTTCTCCACCACTCTTGAAGAAAATTTTTAATGATTGGTTTAGAATACATTTGTTCTTAAGGCGGGTTTGAAAATTTGCGACTTTTTCCCTCAATTTTTGACAATATTTACGCAGAGCCAGTTGAATCAGTTTGTGTCTGCGCAAGCATGAGGGAAGATAGGAATTGGGGATTCCTCAACCCATCGTAAGTGTATGAACAAACGGTTGGAATTACGAATAGGCCTATAGCTTATGCTGGGGTTGGAGATATTTGGTAGATTTTCTTTAAAGTATGAGTTTTTGCATATTTTCAATATTTATGATGGACATTTTTAATGAGAAATTTCTACCTCATATCCCTAACTGGCATGAATATTCGGCTGAGACCTTTTGTGAATTTTTTATTTCGACTAGCCTCCGTTTGAGATTGATTTGATGGGACAAAAATTATTTTGGCGCAAATCATTTTCTTTCCTTCCAGTTCAATAATTTTTTTCCTATTAATTTTATGCACGCCTATATGCGTATATAAGTTAAATTTTAATTCGTTGGAAATGAAACGTTTTCCGTGTGGTTATACTACTTATATTCATTAAGAATGTATAGAACTTATGTAGCTTAGTACACAACGTGTTGGTTTTTCAAACGCTTAACTAATACCTACTCGTATTTCTGAGAACAAGAAGTACTTTAAGAAACACTGCCTATCAAATGGCAAATTATTTATGAACGCATCGAGGCGATTTAATTTATGAAAAAAAAAAAAAAAAAATTCTTTGACAGTTGTTAGGTTTGAATACCAACCTAGATACAGTATACCTGTCTCACCAAGTCCAAATAAAACTTTTGAGGCGATTGTTATCTTTGCTTACGTCATTTTACCTTGGGAATTTTTTTGAATTAAATAACTTGAAAGGAGAAGAGGGAGAGAGAGAGAGAGAGAGAGAGAGAGAGAGAGAATTAAAAAAAATATAAGGGTGCTGAGGTGTATCAGATGAACACTTTTGTTTAATTTTTTTATTCGTATAGGTATATGTTTAAACGAATTTAAATTCATTTTATTTTGATTGTGGAGTCCATTTGTAATAATTTTGACCAAATGAATTGGCGGTAAGGTTTGTTTATAGGGTATCAAGTCGTCGATGTAAATTATTATTTTTAAAAGAATAGCTTGTGGCTTTTGAAAATTAGATAAGCTATATGAACGTGTATATTGCCTGTACTGTGAGTTCAGGATACTGCTACAATAAAAACGCAGATATGGATTATATTGTTAAGATGAAATTTTGCTTTGCCATCTTATATTTCTACGAACTTCGTTCATTTCTTTTTTTTTTTTTCAAACGTTAATGAATTAAATTACTTATTAATTTTCTTCTCGATATAATTTACGACTGGATCATTTTTTTTTCTTTACCTTACTCTGTGTGTGTAGAATTATTATGAATTTGCGTTGGTCTTAATTCAATATTCCTCCGGTCTGTATATAATATATATAGGTATCTATTTAGTGTGGTTCCATTGTATGGGCTATGCATAAAATTTGGTATAAATTTATGAAAAAGACTTGTTACTTAATTGCCGACCGGTATTGGTATCGACTAAGTTACATGTATTTTTTTTGTTGAATTCGTTTCCTTGATTAATATTTTGTAGGTACCTATATTGGGTTCTCTTGTGATGTCAACAAAGATAGAATACTCCTTTTTTGACGAAGGTATAAAATTAGTCGAGCGCGCATAAACTATATCAAGCCTATATACGTGTCCAAAAAATAGAATAAAATAAATAATAAAACTGAGAAGAAAAAAATCGGGTACGAAGAAACTGGCCGTAAAATGAGTTTTACATTTTTTTTTATTTTTCCAAATAATTAAATTATTACGATTTTCGAAAATGATATTTTTTAAAGGGCAAGCTCGTGTTCACGAAAATGAATTTTAATTTGCGTGGTTGAGGCATTTATATAAAATAGTTGTTGCATGGTTACCTTGTTGACTTCGAAATTAGTAATTTTGGAAGAATTAATTAAACCGGCAGGTTTTCAGTTTGGTGTGTATTGTTGACATATACCTAAGTTATTTAATTCCTTTGCGCATAGAGTAAGGAAATTATATTTTTATTGGCGAAATCGATTCAAACTTTAAATATTTTCGTTAGTTAGAAGGGCAGATAGCTTCGTCATAAGGAGGGGGGTCCACACATTCCTGGTGGTCTCTCCAATTCCTCCCCTCCAACAATAAATCACCAAAATCGTCAAAAATACACAATATGTAAAGGTCGAATCTTTTTTTCCTGTGCTAAGAGAGGGTCCAGGCTATACGCCCTTGGTATAGTTGTATTGAGGTGTTAATATCAAAATTATTTATCATCATTCAATAAGCCTTTCAGCTGAAGTAGATACCTAGGTACATTCTCATCATCTTATCTTATTTTGGTGGTGTTAAGGAAGTAAGCTACGAGTTAGTTTAATAAAGGGATCATGTTATTATTTACAAATAATCTGGAATGGTTTTAGCGAAAGAAGAGAGAAAAATTGTTTAGTAATTAGACCAGAAGTCAATTCCATGCTAGGGGGGTGAAGGGAGCTACATCCCTCAATACTCTTTTTTTTCAGATGCTAGAGATTAAGATACATAAAATGATCTTAATCGGTGACATTAACCGGAGTTGTAAGTGCGAAGAGATGGCCTGAATGGATATTTGCCGATTCTTATGGATTTTCTTGATGGCAGTCCTTTTTAAACCAAAAAAGGCAATGATGGGCTCAGAAAATTTGTTGAGAGTATATCCACCTTCTCCTTGACTCTACTACTACTAATAAAAAAATAAGAAATTTTTCAACTTTATTGATTCAGCATTAATATGTCACATGTACAAATTTTGAAAAATTGCTTTCTCATATATTCTGAAAGTTTTTCTACCGGTAATTCTTGTTTTTCTTTTTCACGATTAGGGTCTTCTGGATTCCAATGATTTAAATCTGTGAGCCATATAGTTTAACGTATGGTTCTCGCAATTTTAATTCAGAATGAGATCATTCCATTGGCTAACATCGAGGTAAGCTAACTCCAAACTAATGGAGCAGAAAAATGAGAATTATTTATTGATAAACAGACAATTTTAACAAAATTATAATAACAAAGAGTATGATTCGTGAATTCTTTTTGTGAAATATTGTGAGAGTATACTAGGTATACCCTAAATTTTTCATCAATTTCTTGAGAATATACTCCGTATATCGCGTATACCCTATGAGCAAAAATCTGTAAAAAGGTCTCTGCCATCAAAAAATGTTCTCTTTTTTTGTGAGCCATGGAACACCAGATTACTAACTTTTTTCTCAATTGGCCATTGACATAAGATTATGCTGCTCTAATATGAAAATTATTTACCAGAAATTAATGAGGAGGGAAGATTGGTAACCAAAAGTTAGCCCAATACGGTCAGCAGTTGCGGTAAATATTTAATTTTGAAATGTTGTAAGTTTCTGCTGGAAATCTGGGTGTCACACTTCCTCTGACCCACTTCGTATATTTAAATATCTAGAAGCAATTAAAGTGATCTTGAATCTTATACTGTACTCTCATCAAGGGAGTTGGTTCCAGACAAATCGCACTAAAACGTTTTTTCGAAGATGTATGAGCTGGGCTCGAATTACTTTGAAATTGATAAATATTAATATGTCCTCTTTGATTCTCTCACTTCTGATTCTTTGAGACCAAAAATTTTGTCGCAACTCTTCAACTCCAACTAGGAATGTTCGGAACATCGTACTCCACAGACTTAAAAAAACGCTGCTAGAAGCTATACCTACTCTGAAGAAGTGAATTTGATCTCTAGAATCGATCTCTTGGCAACATATTGGTTGAGGTAAAAAATGTTGATGTACCATAGAATATAGGTAATAGTTAGACCTCGTGACAATAATATAGGCTATAGCCTACTTACCAATTATCAAGAGAAATCACAGTGATGTGACTTGCTCCCTCTCCGTGACTTTCTGGCTTTTTATTGTTTAATTAATGATGCATGATGGGCTTATTTAATTCGAATATATAACTTATTTGTTTTTATGATAGATAAATAAGATCGAGAAACTAGTCGAAGCAAAAGCAATTAATTGATTCGATTTTGACCAAAAATATACTTCCTCATATATCTAGCAATAATTATAATTCTTTTCGAATCTATGATGTCCGTTTCTCCAAAAATCAGTCTAATGGATTGGACAAACATCACAGCATTTTTTGGAACCGTTATTTTGAAAGATGACAGCCATTCTTTAAACGCAAGTCTTAAAAATGTTCCATGAGTACTTATCTAGGTACCAATAATAAAACGCATTCATATACATATAATTATTTTATCCATTCTCTACCGACTGTTTCGAGTGAAAAAGGTTTAAATTTTGATAAGTTTTCTGGCGATAGACATCGTCGTAAATATCTTAAAAAGTTGAGGACTCTAATACGTGAACTAAATTCCAATGATCGTTCAGTGAAGGAACCAGAGGACTGATTGTTATTTGTTTTTTCATGAAAAACTGAAGGCTCGACGGGTTTGATTTAGGGAAGAACTTTTTATCAGAGCCTATATAAGTACTTATACTGACAGATTCGGATCTGAAAATACAACATGTTTCAAGTAAAAAGTTTACTCTTATGGGACATCCACATTAGAGATTAAGTGCTGCATTTCTCAAAATTGAACGGCGAGTTTTTAAGAAGTGGTAAAATTGCTGCATTTCTGTTTATATCGAACAGACCTAGGCGACTAGGCCCACTATTGCAATCGAAAGCTTGTATGTATAACTGGAATAAATTTTATTACCCTAATAGGTAGGCATAGGATAGTTTTTTTCTACTTTTATAGGATCTACTCGGTATAGATTCTCAGGCCTATGCTGACAATTTGTTTCCACATGGCGCGACATATGACATAATTAAGAACAAAAACTCAAACGTTTATCTTCATCATCAGACTAATCGCACCGTCAAGATTGAAAAATTCCTAATTTACCGACAACGAACTCGGTAAGTATTCCAAGTAAGTAAATATAAACACAAGTACAAACAATTATATAATATACCCATTGGTGTATATATTTTGAAATATGGTTCTCTTTCTGCTTATGATAGGGACCAAACTTACGCATCACTCTAGGGGATAAAATTGGGACACGACTTACGTACCTCAATGACTTTTGAGACACAACTTACCAATTTCACTTGCATGCAGTTTGCAGTTTTGAATGAATGGCTGTCATAATAGGCTAAATGAAAGAAAATTATGCCCTGGAATCAATTTATATTCATTTCAACCTGGGCTGGGAACTAATTTGTTCTACCTAAAAAAATCCTGGGAATCAACTCGCACGTTTTTCAGAGATCGGAAATCAACTTGCCAACACAGCCAGATATGGCCTCCTTAGGGAGGTAGCCAGGGGTGTTCCCAGGAAGGGCTGAGGGGGCTCAGCCCCGCTTCAAGAATTTATGGGAAAATGGAGGAATGGCGGATTTCTAGAAAATCACCTAAAACAGGAAAAATTTTGTTCTAAAGAACAGGCAATTGTAAAAATCCCTTAGAATTCCAAATGGTTGTTGTCACGAAGTTTTTACAATTAAATAGTGGAAACCTCTTAATAGGGACATGTTGGGTGGTATCATTTTTGTCTCTAATAAGCAGTGTTCCAATTAAACGATGTTGAGAGTTCAAATTGAAAAAAAAAATTAATAGTGAATTTCCATATTGGATTTCTGGTACATTCACGTTAAAAACAGTTAAATTATTGAATACCTAATTATATTATATAATATATCTAAATATATTTTTGACAAAAAGAATATAACTGGAGATTTTGGTTGGAAGAAGATGGAAGGAGTTACTTTTTCACTACCTAAACTGAAACGAATAGGCTCAAGACAACGTGAAATTAAGAAAGATAGGCAGAATAATTATAAAAACTAACACATACAATCGCTAATAAACTGAAACAAGATTATCATCACTTTTAATAACAGTTCAAGGGTAGTTTTTCCTTGTTTATAGATTTCTTTTGTCCCAATAATGTATTGTCCCCAATAAGCAGTCTGATTTCCGATTAGTTTACATAATTTGTTTTGGAACTTTCCAGATTTATCCCAACCAAGCAATTGTTTTCTTTATCCAGTGTCCCTAATAGGTAAGCGATTTCCACTGTATTTTCACTTCTTTTTAACTAGCCAAATTGGTAAAGTTCTCGTAACATCTTATTACCTTCACAAACCCAGTTAGTAATAATTCATTATAAGCTTTTTTCTACTCACTACTGTAATTTTAAAATATACCAATACTGCAGCCAACCTTTCGCAACGAAATATTTTATTTCACATGAAGCTAAAGCCCAAAAAAAAATAAAAGCTTATCTTTTACAAACGCTTTTTTAACATAATTAACTTATTTTTTTATTGTTCTGTTATTCATGCCTCAATAATATTATAACTTATAATTTCATTTTTGCCATATTTTGGTTGCAATATTATTTTTCATTATTACAACTTATAAATTTCAAATTATTATTAAATATCTCGTTCACACATCAACCAGGTAAGTGTGTATTTTCCATAATGATCAAATTTTATAATGGCTACCATTTAAAAACTAGTTAACTAATTTTGCTCAAATTCAATACCAAACCAGTCCTTAATAGTCTCTAGCTACCATACAAATTTCAAGGTAAAATCTTCTAATTTAGGTAGTTATCGGTATGACAACATGGTGGGTTACAAAATCTTGAGAACCCATCCTTCCAAATACTGAATTAATATAAAAATTTATAACACAAATATGTAGCTCATGAAAGCCTCTAACCTTCTCCGAAACAACAAATTCTACAATGTTACCCATATGCCAGTAAAAAGCAAGGGCCAGCATAAGCCAAAGTCCCTGAAGCGGCACCTCAGGGCTCGTGTAGATATAATATTATATTATAAAGGGATAAGTTTAATTCCGCCAAATCACCACTTCCCTTGTACTCCGGCAAAAATGAAGATAATATTTTACCCCTTGGATGTTTATTGTTATTAAGGAACTAACTATATAAAATCGAATATTTATTATCTTTCAAGTTGATATTTCTCCTTAGCCATCTCAAGATGTTTTAAACCATATTACACAATTTTTACCTGATTTTCTGGCCTAAGGGTCAATTGTACAGAAAATTTTATTCTTGGTAAAAAATTGTCTTATACAATTTTCTACAAATTAGGTCATACATTTATTTTTCATAGGCTCTATAATTTTCGAGTTAAAAACTGCCAAGCATTTTGTTGCACAATGTTTCGTTTTTAGGGAGCTGTAATAGGGGATAGTGTCAAAATGAGGGACAGAAACGTTTATGTTTCATGATGTGCACTACCCAACCGACAAACTTTGAATAATACTTTTTTAAAGTTATTTGAAAAATAATTTTTTTTTTAATGTTATCGAAATGAGGACATACAGGTGAAAAAGCAAAGGTCTCAATGAAAAAAATAAAATAAACATCAGAAAAAAAGGAGCAAGATATACGAGGTCTGTACAATAAGTACGTAGATTGATTTTTTTTCTCATCTTAGGGCAACACTGACACCACAAATACAAATGGCGTGTATTTTCCAATGTATTCCTGAACTACCACAATTTTTTCAAGTTTTTTAAGATATCAGATTCTAGGTTTATAGTACTTACTTCAGTTAATTTTATAAATGATGTCACAATTCATAAAAATATGAAATGAAACGAAAATTAACAATACAAATTACTAAACTAATCAAATAAATCTGGGTCAGAAATCTTTGAAATATTACCTTCAATGTATGGAGAAGTTATCCTACAACAACTGACCTTTTCCAAGTTGATAAGAAGGTTGAGGGAGGGGTGAGAGCTCCCATTCTGGCTTGGCTGAATGAATATACTACTGCAGACAGTAGAAAATAAGTCGGCCACTTTACACATTATTGTCTTCACGTTTATGATATTATACATATAATCATTAGGTAGTTAGCAGAAAAATTTGAATGACCTACATATTCGTGATCTACACGAATCAGGATAAACGTTTTTTTACAGGTCCCGCCCCCAAGTCCCGCCAATGCACTGAATGCAATAGCTGTTGCACTAAAATTTAAAACCACAGTAGTCTGTTTTACTTGAGTGACGAGAGTATCTCATTTCCGAGCGGAGTAAAAAATCATTTTTGAAGGGTCACCCAGAGAGCTTAAGTATAGCTCCCCCTCCCCTTGAAATATTTCATGGGAACACCGTCGTTCCACCTTTTTTGGCTCAGTCTGAAAATTCGTAGCCGCCACCATCGGCAGTATTTAACGACGACGTCTGTTGCGTGCGAGAGTCGAGTCGAAAAACGAGTTTTTCTTTATTTCTCCTTTTTTTTTTCGTTCTTTATTTTTTCTTTTTTCAGTTTCTTCTTCGTCGCTTCGATGGTGGGGGTACGAACGTATCCTCATTGGTTGCTATGACGACACGGCATGGGCGGGCATCCAACGTATATTTTCGTTACTTTATACGACGTACTCTGGAAGGGCTATACGCGAACGAACCAACTCGACTATAATGCGCGCCTTCACCCCACCACCTGCGCCCTTCACCACCACCATTTTCCCCACGTATTCAAGGGGACGCATGTGCGCCAGCCCAAAAAAAAAAAAAACAAAAAAAAAATACGCGTGTTCGTGAGTGTGGACTGCGGCCGCCCGATAACGTATGAAACGTCAGTATGTGCGACGTGTGATCCGCCGGTAGCAATGTGCTGCATGTTAAACAAAACGTGGTTCTGGCTAGCGATTTATTTATTTTTTTTTACCATTATATTTTTCGCGAAATAATTTTTTTTTTCGTTTTTGAAATTTTTCGACAAAAAATTTTTCGCTGTCTACACGTTTCTTAATATACAGTTTTTATTCGATTAGTTTTTTTTTTTCTTTCTTTTTTGATACACTTGTGTTTTAAAATGTTTTCTATTTGGTTGTAAACTCGGTTATTTTTGATTTTTTGTTTTTCCTTTCTCTTGTTTCTTACATACGTATCTACATTGCGTGTATCTCGGTATTAATAATTATGTACATTTGTTGCGAACGTGCGGCGTGAATTATGTCGAACTGAATGTTTTGATAGCAGTATACAGACGTTATACCATTTTTTTTTCTTTTTTATTTTCCTACTCTCTTGAAAGAGGGCTATCGGTTTTTTTTTTCCGGTTTTTTCTTAATTTTTTTTTTTTTGGTTTTCAGTATTGTTTAGTGTTTTTTTTGTTTGTTTTTTTACACTCATATCGACGTACTTATACTGGTTTTTCCAACAATTGTTTTCCGCCCATTTTCGTTCGTACATCTTCAATTTGCCCCGCGTTTTATATATACACACATATATATACATATATATACATAAACACACACACATATACATATATATACCTTGGGTCGGATCAGCACCGCCAAAACGACGCCGATTCAACAGGACGGCATTCTGGATACTCAGCCTCCATATGGTAGGCGGGGTGCCAATAATATCGGAGGTAAACCTTCGGCCCTGGCCAACTCGTTCGGGTTGCAATTTTTTTCTGAAGATAACGGCAGCGGTGGCACTGGAGAACTGGAACAGGGTGAAATACCAAGACTGAGGCCCGGCGGCCTGACCGGTTCCTCCGGTGCGGTGACGCTGTCCAGCGGCGGTGCTCCCGGAAGTAGACTTCATTCCAGCGGTCCGTGTTGTGCGTTGCCGTTTCCCGTCACTCAAGCTCACAACATAGGTTTGATAATAATTTTGAGAAATAATATATATATATATATATATATTTGGCGCAACAGCCAACCTTTTGTCGAAATGGTCGCGCGTTAACGGAGTAATGGGAGGCTGCGAGAGGACCCATTTAGAAGGGCTAAAAATCGCAGCTTATACGCAGGCTGCGCGAATGACATTTTATGACGGCTCTGATTCGATATGGAAAATTTGGTGAAAACTACAGATTGGTTCTCAAATAATAAATATCGATTTGGGGTTACCATCAGAGATGTCAGATTGTACGGAAATTTTGGGTTTTTTCAATGCAAAATAGCCCATATCTGTTTTCTTATGTCAGAATTATCGTACAACTGGCGTGCCTGGTTACCGTGGGTACCACTTCTCGTAGATCTGAACCAGTAAATACAATTTACCTAAAGGGACATTCCTGTATATAGGTGCATGGTCAGCTGTGTGTACCGTTATAGGAGATACATTAATAGTTACATCAATGAAAAACTGCATCAGTGCCGAATTGCGATACACATGTCTCGATGAAGATGAGATAATTCTATATAATTATTTCATTCTATAAAGTCTGAAGTGATTCAAAAAGTCGTTCGTTGCCCTAAATAAACTTAATATTTATTGAACACTCGAGAAAAGTACATTTCGAATTTATAAGGTCTGTTATGTTTGGTAAAAAGTGTGAAACTCTTACCGCGTTTTGAGTACCTACAGACTGATCTGTGTATAGAAAAATTCGGACCTACAGTTCTCTGTGAAGGCTGTTCTGAAACCTTAGAGTTAATTCTGAATTCTCACTCTTGACAGAACTTGTCGAGAACTTGTTTTTCTGCGATTAAAAACTTATACCATTAGACAACGTTTCAGGTTAGGTATTATAGAACTTACGTCCGTACTTATACCGAACTGAAAGGGTTTCACTTTTGTTCTGACCAAAATGTACCAATTCAACTTAGTGAAAATTCTCACAGCTTTTTCTTGGTGTATATTAAAACGGTGATGTCTATTCAGCCACAAACTATAGTTGTGGGGGATCCAGAGTGCCATTTTTTCGGGAGGGGTAAATGACAAACAATTTTTGAAGTTGAGATTTTTTTTTCTTTTTAACAAATTTTTGATGATCTTTATCCGGTTTCTGTGGCCATGCTTAAATTTTTTCTATTAAATTTTCCTTTTTTCTCCTTTTTTTTATGGTGTTTGGGGGAAATTTCCTAATTTCTCACTATATGCACCCCTGAACTGTAGACGATAATCACAATAGCTACATTTTTAGTAGGCGCATAAGCTTATCGTGGTAAAATGTCATTTAAATCATGGAATTCACTAATTTTGCTACACCGTGCCATTTAGGGTGCCAGTTCAAGTACCTAGGCTATTGGTTTATAGTCTTTATAGCTACAGCTGTGGTATAATTTACTTTATACCAATGTATGTGGCATAATTTATATCCATGTTAACGTTTTACTATTGGGATACAATTGGACTACGATATACCGTATTTTTTCATGTTGGTTTAGCGTAAAGATTTCAGATTTGCTGTCGTTGATTGGTAAGGCAAGAGGCAACAAAAAATATGTGGACGAATAGGGTCAAATACTAAACGTTGTATGAAAATTTTTTTGATAAAGTATGCATTTAATGGGTACCTAGGAATTTTGATTTGAAATATACACAAAACATGTAAAATCAATACGGATATCATTATATGATTTTTTGAAAGCTCTGCTACAGTATATTATCATATTAATTTTTAAATTAGATCCCAATGGTTACTTTAAGATAGTAAAAACCGATGATAAATTAATGTCTGTACATCGCAGTTCTGAAATGTTTCCATTTTTTAATCTTGTATTTACAAAAAACAAGAAATCTAAAATTGATCAAAATCGATAAAATCACATTAAAAACTAAAAACCGTTGAAACGGGCTTAAATATATCCTCGAAAACGTAAAAATGTAGCAAATAATTATGTGAATTTGGCCGAATTTGGCCAAAATATGAAAAATATGTAAAATTAAGTAGGGCTCATTATACTGGAAATTTCGTGAAACTAAACTTTTTATCACTTTTACATATAGTTTTCGAAGTGATATAACAAATAATATGCAATTGCGTGTTTTTGATTGCCTTATACAGTTATTGGTTGAGGCTGAAGTTGTTTGATTAAGTTGTAGATCCGTCATTGAGCTTCTCAGCTCGAGTGCAATAGTTTAAACTCGAATTTTAGATAAAGGAATGAATTTTGTGTACCAATATAATATGATCAGATATACCTCAAGTTTAGGTGTCGACGTAAATGGTGCAGTATCTTCGGGATAAAGGTCCAACATTTCTAAAATTTATTTTTTACGTATGAAATTTAGCCAATTTGGTAACGAGTGGTTAGAAAATAAAATTATCACAATATGGCAAAAAATTCAATTTCAAAATAGGAGCTTTCGAAGTCTATGGGTGTTTAGATTCGTAAGTGAGTTGCCCAGCAAAGTTATAGGCAAAGTGAATATTTATTATTTAACCCATAATTGTTTGTATATGCTCCCAATATCGTGTAAAGACTAAAATGTAATTTATATTGGGAGAAGAAGACGATAAATAAGTATATTTACTTAAATTACTGCAATCGTCTAACACTCAGCTATTACTTTTTTCCCGAAATCTTGCGTAAACTTCGCAGGAAAAAAGAGCAGACTGTCTGAAAATTACTGAAATTCGAGTAAAAGTGTGGATGTAATGCGCTGGTCATCGTATATATGTTGCAATATTTGCTAAATTTAAATTTAAAGTTTTTCAAAAGTTAATTAGGTATAATGATGATTTATCAAGTGCTGCGATGACTAATAACGGTTCACATCACGAGCTGTGTGTTATCGTTGTTTAAAAGATTATAAATTTGTAAATATTGAAAATTCTGAAATTCAATGCCAGTAAAAAGTTTTATCTAGGGTAGTTATACTTACTTACTCTGAATTTAAATTAGCGAACATAAGCTAGATTGTACAAACCAGGTATTTATTATAAGCTACCTAAACTTATAAAGTATTCGTAGGTTGTGAAGTCTGCCGCCAATTTACCAGTTGTATTTGTGGGTCCGCTGTCAGTAAGAAGGTCACTATTTAACCGACTTGATTCGATGATTTTTCAGTGAATTTCACCAAGTTTTTGATGGGTCTTAACCATATTTCGAAGCGAGTTCCGCTGAAAAACTGCCGTATAGAAGGAGATACACTTTTCACAGATTAGCTGCGTAATGCATCAACAATGAATTCAGTTCAAGATCAGGGCTATGGCCACTGGGAGCACAGGGGGCAGAATAAATTTAAAATTAGCCGAAAATTTGAAAAATTGGAAACTAGTGGGTAAATTTATGATTTTGTAGTGTTTTTGACGAGAAAAAAAAATTGAATAAAATGGACAGAGACTACAGAAGAACCAATATGTTGGACACCATATAAGATTTTATTTTTTACGATTGAGTTGAAAATTTTTGTAGTCTATTGAAAAATTTTCAAGTTTATCTCCCCAAAAAGAAAATTTTTGCTCGCTACGGTCCTGTCCAAGATACATTCCTCAAAAAGTTGTGTCAGCCAGTGGTGAATCTAGGATTTTGTCGAAGCCGTCAAGAGGGAGGAAGAATTTTTGTTTTTTAATACTCATTGTAGGTACTTGCTTATACCGGTAGCTATTAGACTAAGGTTATATTATTAATTTTAATTGAAATGAGGATTTTAGATCTACCACAACTTTTGTAGTTGTAAGTTTATATATTTTTTCATTTTTAAAAGAAACCTACAGCGACTAAAGAGTATAGGTATAACTATCTATGAGAGGTCGAGTTAGTCTAACTTATAAACCTTTATTGGAATGTCAGTCTGTAATACTGGGGGACTGAGCTAAATTTTTTTGACTTAATATTGCGACTGGTTGGCAAACGATTAGGTAGGTATAGTAGTAGCCAAAATATGAAATTCGTATTTTCTCAATCCTTGAACTCCTTCGAATATAGTACCGTATAGGTTATCCGAATAAGATAACTTATGGTGTGGGGAAATTCTTATGTATTAGCGCTCGATTTAATTCCTTAATTTTTGCGATAAATGTGAATTAGACACGATTTCTTATCGTGAAGTTTTTAGTTTAGTCAATTCGGAAGTTACCGAATGAATTACGTATAAACTATTTTGGCCCATATTATTCTATATTGTTATTTCCTCATTTAAGCGAATTTTTTCTTAATTTGTTGAAGGGTATGAATTGTCTAAGGAGAGTTATAAAAAGACATTTTGTGGAATTTCGATGTAGCTTTCTTTAAAAGGAATAAAAAAAAAAAGGTTTATATACGTATTATTTAATACGATCGTTAATTGGTAACTTTTATCAATAACTAGTCAATTATAGACGTTAATAATATATCTTAAGTAGTTGGAAAATATCAATTTTTATGTGACTATATGCGCCATATATATAAATTATAATATATATAATTATACATATATACTGCATAGGCTATGGTATGTCGTTTTAAGAATGAATATTTTCTCATATACCTAACTGAAGCGAGTTTGTCTCTGCATGTATTTTTCACTGACGTCAATGCATGCATAAATTTTAAAATAATGATCTTGGACAAATTTTTGTTCGTCTCACTGAAATTTTATTTTCATTAATTTTTTTTTTTTTCGCAAGGTATTGGTTGTTTTTTTCTTTCTAATAATTTTGACGGCATATGAATGTATAAAATGATGGCGAAATTATTCAATTCCTCCGAGCAAGTAGGTATTGTCTTTGAAAGTTATAATTATGATAGTTTTTTTCATCTTTCATATATATTTTAATCCAGTCTTTGACCATTTGCGCAAAATTTCGATATTTCGTTATTCTCAAATTTGTAAAAATTAAATTCGATTTTAAACGGAACATTTGTCTGATCAATATTTCTGAGAAAAAAAATGTTAATCGGTATTTATCTACATATATAATAAGTATAAGATCGTTGGTTCGTGACAAAAATTTTAATTTCCAATGGTATTTAGCATTTATAGATATTCTGAGGAGAAAGATTTTGCTTCAGTGTGAGCATATTGCAAAGTTTGAAATGTTAATACTTTTCTCACAAATTTTTAATAGATTTTTTTTTAAAGATTTTCCTATTTTTCTATTTTTCATAATATGGATTAGATTAATAAAAATTACGGAGGTATTTAATAATATTTACAGCGATAATGAAGCTTTATCATGAACTTAACTTTCTATTGAATGCAAATTTTCGTTTTGATCCTCGACCAGGTAAACAATATACATACCTACTGTACATATAGACTTTTCACGAAGGATGCCTAATATTGGTATCTTTTTTGTTTTACAAGGGGTACGTGAAAAAACTTACTGGTCGACTGTATACATACCTGTAAGTGTACTTGTTTAATATTATTAAAATCGATAAATGTCATAATTTTTCTGAAAATTTAATGGATTTTTGAGAATCAAAACTTTTTTTATTTCAATTCAATAATAAAATGAGAGAAACATGTTTCCGTTAAGTATACGCAAGGGTTTCACGAAGAATGTTGTCTAAGGGAGTGTCGTTGGTCAATTTTCGCAACATAAAAATAAAAAAAGGCAAATTTTGACAAACAATCGAATTTTTTTTTTATTCCCTACATAAAACAAAAGTAGGTCATGATTTCTTATAATGTCTACTATATAGGTACCGGAGGTTAATTTTATACCAACTGTTTGGGTTATGGCTGGGTGATACTTCCCATTCACCCCTTTGCTTGACTCTTGTAACTAAATATAGATAGAAATTAATCAATTTGAGCAATGTTATCATTTTCCAACGAGTATCCATTTTGTATAAACGATTTTTCAGTTCTATCTTTCATAGCTTTATGTATAATTAAGGACCCCTCGTTTTTTCTGCGTATTTTCTAAAAGGTTGGTCAAAGATTTAATCACAGTTGATTTTATTAGATTTAGTGATTATTGATATACCTATACCTACAAAGAAATAAATTTAAGATAATATCTATAAGAGTAACGATTAATTACTATTTTTGTTTCTTTGGCTGCTTGAAGTTCAGCCAATGATAATGCGGTTATAAGCTTGCAAAAGAGTTAATTCAAAAGGCAAAAAAAGAAAAAACCGCCGAAAAAAATTTATCAACGTTTGATAAAGATTGTGATTATAGAGTATAATCTTTAAATAAATGAAGCTTTTGAATGGTGTAATGGAAAAATAGATAGGGTTTTGGAATTAGCCTGCAAAGGTTTACAAACAGTGCGTCGCGGATGAGCCTCTGGAGTAGCTGCACTAACTTGGCTGGTTGCACAAGTTATTATATCGCTGTATGGTCATTTAATAAAGTATAGTTAATAGTGTCTGAATAATGGAGTCGCGAATATTTAGGAGTGTGATAATGGAGCTGTAGGTTAGAAAAAAATCTTGAAAACTCTGAACTAGCCTGTAGGTATACAAATAATCGTTAAATTTTATTGATTAAATACAATTTATTGCTAAAATTCTCGATGAAATAGAGAAAAAAACATATATCTAAATATGTGAAGTATTGTTCAAAACAGTTGATAAATTTACGTTTCTTGATGGCGATTGGTGGATATATTGCTGCATTAAACTTGGTTAACGTTTTCAACATTCAATTAAGTAATGAGTCAAACACGGTATTATATTTTATTTTTGACGATTTTTTGATTTATATTTTCCTCAGTGGGTAAACGAGGCAGTTTTCAAAATTTCAAGATATGATCTGGCATTGCAGCTTGTCCATTTTCATCGATATTTGTTATGAATTAGCACACTCTGGATTTATTTTCGAACGAGGAGAAGAGATTGACCCTGTTTGAAAAGAAAAGAAAAACAAATACACCTAATTTGAAACTCGTATTGTGGCTATTTTAGGAGAGATGGAGGTGATTTATTAATTTATTTTATAATTGACTGGGGCCCCATTAAAAGTAGACGATAATAATTTGTAGAAGAGGCCTGCCCCATCTATGAGACTGAGTATAAAATAATAGACTTACGTAAACTCAAAAAATAAAAAATTTGTTGAAATTTGGCTAAGTAGGGACTAAGCATGAAAAAAAAAAATATTGTTTAATAAACAAGTGGAAAAATGAGTATGAACTACAAACTGGAATTCAAATGGAACAGTTTTTCGAAAAATCAGAAAATAAAGGAATTTCACGATGTTGGATAAGACATTGTGAGCATGCGCAGTCAAGATAGTGATATGACAGTCTAACCAAGTTTCAAGGTGCGAAATTTTACATATCTTGAAGCAAAATCTCCTACTTCATATATAGTTAATAACTATGTACGAAAATTTCTGTTTTTGGGGTATTGAAAAAAAAAAATTTTGAAGGAAATGAGAAAAAATAGCATTCTACAGTGCAAATTTAACTTCATCATTCAGATACATAAACTATTAAAGTTAAATTCCCTTTTCTGCATTGGGCCTGTAATTCTGCAGTTGGGTTCCTTTAAAATGCGCTTGCTCAGTTCTTCGTTTTTTTTTTTATTTCTTTTTTAAACCTCCTGTTCATACTTACCACCAGCTATTTGCTTTTATCCATTTTTCCAGCAAGTATTAAGCGCAATGAGGGTGTAGAATGAGAAGCAGCAAAAACATTGTCGAATGAAACATGTATAAAGAAGTTTTCGCCCATGTGTATTATTAGTCCGTAAAATATTGCTTATAGGTATAGTCTACCATTAGAAAAAATAAAAAATTACAGTCGTATAAATGATTAGGTGTTTCATGAATGGAGAATGTGAAAAAGTTGAAGAAATGAAGGCGAGCATGGCGTAAACGACCTCGTCGAGCATCCGTAAATAATGGGCAAAGATGAGTGGAAAGCACGTTGTACAGCCAGAGATGCAGTGAGAAGTTTTTAATTAATCGTCTGATTGACGACGAGATAAAAGAAGATCGCGTCAAATGATTACGTTACTTGCCATTTTTATTTCCTACAATCATACTTATAATATATATATATATATATATATGCATATGGGTTGGTACCTATATTTATGTATCTTGCCACAATATTTTTTGATGGTTTAATGTCGGATTAAGAAGAATTAACCGAGTTTTTTTCGTTACGGTTTTATTTATACATTTTTGCGAATTCGCCAACCCTTTCTATGAATGAAATCCGTCTCCAGAATATTAACTTTTTGCGACTTTTTCACGTGTGAATGCTAATGGGGTCAAGGGAGAGAACGTTAATAAAAGAAAAAATTAAATCATCGAATTTAGTGCGGGTACAATTCAGATACCTACAGAATGCCTTAGGTTTAGTCTCCTGTAGGTACTGAAAATTCGTCTAATAATAAGAAAAAAATTGTGACATCGTTATAGCTGGACTACATGTACAGGTAGGAGATTTTAGTTTGAAAATATTGTGGGGGGTATAACTTATAGTCTATAGTAGTGAATGTTATTATAACAAACTATTGAAATAAGGCCTATATCGGCTATTACAGTATTTGTCGTAATACTTTCAAAAATAAAATTTAATTATCATAAAACTTGATGTAGCAATATGCATCTTTTTCTCAGCCATTACTGCGTTATGGTGAAATTGTATTCAGTTTTATTAATATGGACTCGAAAAAACAACAACAAAATTCCGATGCAGAGGTAATTTAAGTAATTTTTTTTTTGTGTAGATGGACTTGAGCTAAAAATACCAACTGAAAACTGAAAAAATGCAAAAAATTGAGAAAGAACTGACCTCTAACAATTTATTATTTATTAATGCTCTTTTACTATCTTAATTAACATTCTTAATGCTAAAGTTAAGTAAAATGAGTTATGTGACCAGAGTTTGGATTCATGATTATTTCACAACTTCTTAGAAATAAGTATAGCCAAATTTCAATTGATTAAATTTTTTTCCTAAAAATTTTTTTTTGCAGTTTGTTTTAAACCTATTTATGCATTGGAATTGTAGAAAATCTTATCTTCTGAAAATTTGATGGGTGAATCCCATAAAAATTTTTTTCCAAGCATTTATATTTGATATAATTTTTCTGGGTTGGGAATCTCCGTCGTTATCGAATTAATTTTTGTATTTGTGAGTTTCTTTCTTGAAAAAATAATCTTGAAGAAGTTTTCTGTAAGATAACAAATTCTAAATCTAATTTACTGAATAGATTTTGACCATTCTGAATATTTGGCATAGTCTACATTTGATAAATTTTCAAAAGAATTTTAGTACCTACTAACAGTTTAAAAAAATACATAAAATATTATATTATAATATTTAACTGTGTTACCAAATAATGACATACCTTCATTTTTTATGTTAAATAATTTTAATGGTTTCTTCCTTCAGTGAAGAAGAAGAAAATATCATCTCATTTTCCGTAATCGAACTGACTTCATCAGCTTATATTTTTAAAATCAAACTTTGTAGCACGTAAATTTGTAAATTGTAGAATTTGTCTCGAATATATTGTTTTCCAATTATAATTAATTACTTAGATAGAAGGTATAATTTAGGCAATATGTATTTTATAACAAACCATTCGTACTTTCTGTCGAAATCCTTGAAGATTTTTCATGCTAGAAAGGATAAATTATTTTAATACGCAAGTTTCTTATTAACACTAGTCTATGACTGGTAGGTAGTTTTTAGTATAATAGTTTTTCAGTTTCTACATTTAAATACATAGCTACGGTGGTGAGTGAAAGCGAATTGTTAGAATTTTTTTTTTTTTTGTTTGTTTGTATCAAATAAGGATTTGTAAGCCATAAAAATCAGCATATCACTAAATTGTCCTTCATACAGTTTATATACTGGTATCAATAACAAATAAAACCCAGCTGTACGAGAGCTTTACTAAGCTGTTCTTAACTCATTGGATTTGTTTAGAAAGAGGGAGAGAGATAAAAGAAAAAAGAAGTAGGAAACTGTTAAACACACCAGCTGATCCTCGAAAAGTGTTTTTAAATAAGGGTGGAAATTACGTAACCTTTTTTTTCTCTCCTTTTTTCCCGTCTATTGGTTACTATGGAGGCTTAATTCTTGTCTGTGGTCTCATTTGTTCATTGGGTTCGGCGTTGAAGCATTAACTTATTTGCTACCGCCAGTTTTCGTTTATACTTATACATTGGCTGTGTTCGTTTGAAAAAAGGGTTTATCCAGTGTGTGTCGACGTTCATAGATTTCTGAATTTATTCGAGACAATCATAGGACTATACAGGTACCATAGCTGAAAATGAATTTTTTGGTACTTGAAAATGCATAGCTACATCTGTTAGTATTTTTATAATTTTACTATAACGAATAATTAATGTAATATATCTATTTATATTTTTAACCAACCACAAAGAAGGGTTGAGGGATCATTTTATTAAATTTGTAGTCAACTCCTATGCCAACATTAGATTAGCTGAATTGCCCACCAAAGTTTACTTAGTGGCTGGTACGTTATACTTTTAGAATATATTATTTATTCAGAAATATGTTTCTTTTCATTGACATTCTGACTATAAAACACACAAATAAAATTTTTCATTTTTATTCACAATTTAACCCCCAAGGGAGCTACGGACTTCCGAGTTATCTTAAAACCTTCCTTGGAATAAGAAAAATGTGCACAAGAAGTTAATGTACTTGTTTTATGGAGTGGTTCTGAAGTTATGGTATGGTAAATAAACATAAACCCATACAAACACACGCACCCACAAACAAAAATAAAATTTTATTTATTTATATGTATTAGATATACTTATGGTAGGTTATTAAATTTACCGGGTGTATTGGTGTAGTATGTACAGGGGAGACTGGGTCTCATCCAGAATACAGTACCTTTTATTAGTGGTAAGGTGCATTCTTTCGAATCATTGTCTGAGCTTTCTATAGGCCACTTAAAAAAAATGTCTATATACCTCTGTGGAATACCTTGTTATGAGAGATATTCACACTAGAAGGTCTTCAACAGCATTTTGCGTGTTCTGCCACTTCATACAGTTAAGTATGGGAGAGCCAAATCCTGGCGAACACTGGCAATTTTTGAGCCGGTTCTGAGAGTTTATATACAGGATTTGGTACACGCACACAGACACACACACATGCATACGTTCATACATGTACGTAATTATGTCATGCGTTACGTCGTTTCTTGCCTCTGTCGAGGTGATAAGAAACGACGCAGCGCGTTTGGTACTGGGCCGTGACATCACCAAGATTGTTATCAGGTAATTGATCTCGGCCGTGCAATGTATCTTACCTGTACGTACGTACAGGTGCGAACATACAAACGCACCAGTGTATATTTGTTTAACGTCATAAAGATGATTATTGCCAGCCTTTGGGGGGCAACTGTTGTCGAGGGGTGCGAGCCGGTATTACCTCATACGAGTATTGTCCCCACAGCTACTCCCCCCAGTTTTTTTGCCACAAAAATGATAAGTTGCGTGTCTGGGGGGACTTATCGAGTCTACTGCGGTCGCTGGTCTCTCTCCCATTTGGCCAGACCCGATCCTACCACGGCGCCTACACACTCGTAAGATAGCTTACGAGCGTTGAATCTAGCCTGGTAGAATTCCCAGCTTTGTTGCCTCCTATGTCTGGGTGGTTGGTTTTGGTATGCCGGACGAGTATAAGGGTGAGGACAGTGGGAAGATAGAGGACCAGAGGGGTTTTGTGGTCTTGGCGTTTTAAACATCGGGGAGTTCGAATTCCCCGATGGTTTATAGGTTAGACTGAAGGCGGGGGGAGGGTATGTTCTTGGCACCTCTTCCACTGGAAGTTGCCTTTTCACCTCCAATGTTGCCAGGGCTGAGGACTCTGGGGGTGGGCACTCCACTCTTGGTGTCTTCTCTGGCAACTTCGGTGGTGAGATAAGGGCAGGAAGGGGTGCGGACATCATCTGGACGATGTCGGCAGCCGATGTCGTGTCCATCAGCAACTCATTCTCAATCCTCTCAATTTCTTTTTCTCGTTCCATCTGTTCCTTAGACTTTACAGGTTGAGGTACAGGTGGAACTGAGAATTGGAAATCTTGGGTTGGGAATGGCGTGTTTGTTGTGGATGACATGATAAGGAAGGAAAGACAGAAATATTTTGCAAAGAAAAAAAAGAAAAAAAGGTAGTAGAAAATTCGGCGTATTACAGTCAACAGCAGAAAGGCGAGTGAAAAACGTTGCGAGAATATTTTTCGATCGCAGCTTTATTCCAAGTCGTTATCTCATTTCAGACAAGTTTGGAGGGGATAGTGCATCAAATATTCTTTTGCTAAAAAGTTTTCCGGTCAAAATCTTTTAAGTACAAGCAGAGTTAACCGTGTTTGAATTTTTGTGTTTTTGAATTTTTTTATATCTCACAAAGGAATGCACTCTTCGTTTGTGACGTCACGATCTATTGACTATTTGGTTATCTAAATGTTTGTCAATAGAAACACGTTGCGATGTTTTCTTCTGTATCGCACGTGGATTTGTTTATTCGTGTCGTATTTTATTTGCACGCATTTTTACTCTGCTTATCTGCGGAATTTCTTTTGTTATAAATATTCCAGATTCTCCCGTATTTTTGTGCGGGTTTGTAGATTTCGCAGCGGATATTAATTTTTGTGAATATTTTTAGTTTCTCCGTGCCAATCTCTCGGATTTTCGAGTTGGAATTTGGTTTTTTCACTTTTTGCTGCCAAGGGGCCTGCCTCTTTTTCATGGGCATAAGGGGGCCGATGGATCGTAGTGTATTTTAACGATCTCATCACTAAACTTCACCATTTTCTTTATTTTTGTTTTTTTTTACTGGTGAATTTTGTGATTTATCACCTTTTTCGACCGGTTTGTCCTCAACTTTTTGTGGTTGTGTGGTATTGGACTGTGCGGTCTGTTTTTCTTCTTCAACTTTCCTTTCTGTAATCTTCCTTGTTGCTCTTTGGAGCATTTTCTTGTCGTCATTTATAAGGTACGCAGGTTTCAATCTGTCAATTGAAATTGTTTTTTCTTCACCTGCGATTAGTATCACAAAATTCTTATCATCTCGTGATACAACCTTATAAGGACCGGCGTATGGTTTCTCCAACGAAGATCTTATTTTTTCGTCTCTGACAAACACATGAGAAGTTGTGGCCAAGTGTTTGGAGACATAAATCTTTGGTTGGCCATGACGAGCTGCCTGTTTCAAAAAGCTGTTAGCATCAGTTCGTATGTTTTGGACGAGCGTTTTGGGGCTAATTTCTTTCGAGTAAGTGAAAAAGTCCCCTGGTAGATGTAGCTCTTCGCCTAGCGCCAACTGCACTGCAGAGTGAACTGCGTCCGTTTGAAGAGCAGATCGAAGGCCCAAGAGGATGGTTGGTAGTATGTCAACCCATCTCTTGGTTTGGCAAGCCATGATGGAGGCTTTCAAAGCTTTGTGCCATTGCTCAACTTTACCGTTTGCTTGAGGATGGTAAGCTGTGGTGTGGTTGTGTTGTGCACCAAGCTTCTTAGACAACTCTTGAAAGAGCGAGCTTTCGAATTGGCGACCCTGGTCCGTGATGATGACTTCAGGTATGCCATAGCGGGCAATCCAGGTGTCGTATAACCTGGCAGCTACCGTGGGAGTTGTCATCTCATAGAGAGGAACTGCCTCTGGCCATCAAGTTGCTCTATCGATCATTGTCAACAGGTGTCTGTGTCCTTGGGATGGGGGTAATGGACCCACCAAGTCAATGTGTATTGTTTTGAACCACTCTGTTTGTTTGAAAGATTTGAGAGGCGAATGAGTGTGTCTTCCTACTTTGGACTCTTGGCAATTCAGGCAACTGCGAGCCTATTTGTTGCAGTCGGACTTCATTCGAGGCCAAACAAATCTTGGATGCTACTAGTCCAGCAGTGCATTTTGGTCCAGGGTGCGATAGATTATGCACACTCCTAAAAGCCAATTTGCGATACTTTGTCAGCAGGAATGGCCTATTCTTGCCTGTACTAATGTTGCATGTTAGTAAAAAAATTAGTACCAGGGATTTTCCTTTGTCTCAATTTGAGAGCTGTGTCATCGTTCGACAACAGTTCTTGCAATTCTGCATCCCTTAACTGTTCTTTAGCTATTTCAGCGTAAGGTAATTGAGACGGTGCCGAGATGGCTTTGATCCTACTAAGAGCATCAGCTGGAGTGTTGAGTTCTCCACTTATATACTGGATGCCCATAGTCAACTGTCCTATGCAGTCAAGCTCTTCTCGGGGAAGCTGGTTCTGTCTTTTGTGTGAAGGCATGTGTTAGGGGTTTATGATCTGTATACACAGTGAAACAACTACCCTCTAATTGGTGCCTGAAATGATTCAACGCAGCAAATATTCCCAGTAACTCCCTGTCGTATGTGCTGTAATTCTTTTTGGTTTTTGATAGCTTTCTGGAGAAGAAAGCGAGTGGTAACTTCTTGTCATTTTCCTTTTGGTACAGTGTTGCACCAATAGCAAAGTCGGATGCATCAGTTGTGAGACATAACGGCAGACTTTCATCTGGGTGAGCTAGTAGAGTTGCATTTGCCAGTGTTTCTTTTATATTTTCGAAGGCTTTTTCAGCTTCTTCTGTCCAATCGAGTGGAGTCTTATCTTTCTTTTTATTTGTTTTTATCAATGCAAACAGCTTACTTTGTTCGGCTGCAGCATTTTTAATGCAACGTCTGTAGAAATTCACCATCCCACAAGAAGTGTCTGTTCAGCAATGTTTGAGGGTTTTGGGAATTTCAGTATTGCTTCTACATTGGTCTTCCGAGGGGAAATGTCTTCGGTCGAGACTTGATAGCCGAGAAAGTCAATTTTGGTCTGTTTGTATAAACTTTTTCCAACATTGATGGTAAGTCCAGCAGCGTGTATACGCTGTACGATGGCTCTTACATTCTTCTCGTGCTGTTGCTCACCGCCTTCTAAGCAAATGCATATGTCATCCAAATATGCATAAGCAAACGGAAAATCCATAAACAGTCCATTGATGAATCTCTGGAAAGTTTGTGCAGAATTACGGAGTCCAAACGGCATTCAAAGGTATTCGAATAGACCAAAGGGGGTTTTGACCGCTGTCTTTGGAATTTCCTGTTCAGCCATTGGAATTTGGGGGAATGCCCAGTTGATGTTGATTTTTGTGAACATCATTTTACCCTTTATATTAGCGTTGAAGTCCATTATGTTTGGGACTGGATAGTGATCAGGAACTGTTTTGGCATTTAAGGCCCTGTAGTCTCCAACGATTCACCACTCTCCACTTGCTTTCTTGGTCATGTGGATTGGGGAACTCCATGAGCTCTTCAAGGGGAGGCATATGCCTTCCCCTATTATGCAATCAGAGTATTCCCATGCTGCTTTGAGTTTATCAGGCAGTAACCTGCGGGCTCTAGCATGGCAAGGCGGTCCCTGAGTTTCTATGTATTGAACGGTGTCATGTTTATAAGTCGGATGCCTGCGAATCGATGGTTGAGTGACTCCAGGATAGTCTGACAGAATCTGTAGGAATTGTTTGTCTACTTTAGTGCAACTGGATATGTTGGTGTCCAGTTGGTACACTAGCGTTTTGCCTTCCACCCATAGACTTGTTGTCTATGATCTTTCCATTTTTGAGGTCAATGACCAGGCCATAGTGCGCGAGAAAATCTGCGCCCATGATCGGAGTTGGAACGTCCGCAATTGTGAAGGACCACATCATGTCTCTTTGTAAACCGATGCTTACTTTGCTGGATTCTATTCCATAAGCTGGAAGGTTTTGACCATTTACAGTTTGGAGGTAGTATTTCAGAGGAAATACCTTTGATTTTTACTTACTGGCAAAATGCTCAAGTCAGCACGTGAGTCAATAAGGTAACGTCTCCTATTAGTTCTGTCCTTGATGAACAGGCAGCGTGAATACTTTTTTGAGGGATCTTCAGCCGCATAGATGACCCCTCTTTCTAGTTTGACGGCTTATTGTACGTTTTTCCCCACCATTGGCATCTGTTGTTACACTTGGTGGCCTCTGCGCCAAATCTATTATGAAAGAAGCAGGACTTTTCATCCCAGTTATGAGACGGGGGTTTGGGGGATGATGTTCTTCTAGGGGGAGTTAGACTCTGACCCCTGGTGGAAATGCTCTTCCGGTGTCTGGACCGGGATTTTCTGTCATTATTTCTATTGTTGTTGCTCCTGCTTTTTGAGCGATTATTACTTCTACCATTTCTTGAGTTGTTGTTACTATTTTTCTTCTTTATTTCACTAGTCAGCTGAGCTATCTGGGCTCTAAGCTGGGTTAGTTCTCCTGTCTCTGCCGATACTGCACAAACCAAGGATGCTAATTTTGAATGTTCTAGTGCACTATTGGAACTCTTTGCCAAGAAGTCTGGGTCCTCGGAATTGTTGATTACCATGGTACCCATAGCTGCCAGACACTGTACTACATTTTGGGGCAGTTGTTTACAGAACTGGTTCCCAATGACCGATGGTGATACGATGTTATCGGCCTTTTGTCTCAATTTGGACATGAAGATGGAGGGTTTATCATCTCCCATCTTCATTCCACCTATGACATCATCTATTATCTGGTTTTGGGTCTTACCAAACACATTGCGAATTTTCCTGCAGAACCAACTGTACTTGTCTGCTTCCACCGGAGGGCATTCCATAATATCCGGAATGTGGCGTATTATTTCTGTAGGCATGCCGCTGCAAATGTGTGTACTTCTGGTTGTTCTGTAGGTTCTCTGTTTTGAAACAACCTTCGAGGAGAGTCAATCAGAGTTCTACCTCATTTGGCAAAAATTCCGGAATCTTGATTCTCCGCCTTTTGATTGCAGGGTTCTGCAGAGTCTGCATCTGCAACAGCTGTAATAGCTGAGCTAGCACTTTGGGGGTGAGCTGTGGCTGACCACTTCCACCTGTCCTAGGCTGATTCGATGTCGGGTTTGCCGTATTTCCATTTCCGTTAGTGTTAGGCATTGTAATTTGCTGTATCTCTTTAGAGTTGCTTCTGGCAAAAGTTCCACCAGACTCCGTCGGTTGTTGGTCTGGGGTTAAAGGGTCGGAGTCTTGGCTCAAAATACAACCATTTCTGAGGGTGCGAGCTGTTGTCTCGTTTGGATTGACGACAGCTCCCAAATGCAAGGCTTCTGGCCTCAAGATTTGTTTTTGTTTCTCCGGAGTATCAAAGACTTCAGAGTCTCTTGTTGAAGCTGGAGGAGTTGGCGGATGAGGGCAACTTTGTTCCTCCAGGTCTACTTCTCTTGGTTCCCTTCCGGCAAATATATTTGGAAGGGGGGGTTTAATTTCCCACTTTCAAAGTTAGAACTCTGCTTTGATAGCCAAAGGTGTCTAGGTCTGTGAAAAAATATTTGTATCACAAATGAGTTACTCGCCAGCGCACCGCGCCTAGTTTTAGAATTAGCACAACGCGCCTAGACACCCACGATGTAGCCATAAATCATGTCGGGGTCACCACTGTGAAATACCTTGTTGTGAGAGATATTCACACTAGAAGGTCTTCAACAGTATTTTGCGTGTTCTGCCACTTCATACAGTTAAGTATGGGAGAGCCAAATCCTTGGCAAACACTGGCAATTTTTGAGCTGGTTCTGAGAGTTTATATACAGGATTTGGTACACGCACACAGACACACATGCATACGTACATGTACGTAATTATGTCATGCGTTACGTCGTTTCTTGCCTCTGTCGAGGTGATAAGAAATCACGCACAGCGCATGCAAGCCCCTATTACCTCATACAAGTATTGTCCCCACAACCTCTGTTGTTTGAAATTTTGTATACTATATTGTTTGATCAAACAATTTTTGATATCGCTATTAGGAAATGAGTATATCACTAAAAATCTCTTGGGTGTACCAAAAGTAGATTTTTAGGGGTGAAATAGCAGACAGATTTTGGAGGATTTTTAATACCTTCAAAGGGGCACTTAAAACTGGTTTCAATGGAAAATATTTTCACAGATTTTATTAAGGGGAACATCTTATTTGACTGGCTTATTTGGTTCATTATTGAATTTAACTTCTATGCTGAAATTAATACTTTCATGTATGCTATCATTCATACTTTCACATTGGCGACAAATAATACAAAATTGTGGACTGCAATTAACACAGCCCTTTTTTATAGTTGTGCTCCAACTCATAGATACTAATTTTTATAATTTGGCTGCAAGTTGCCAACGCTATTTTTGAATTTCGATACCGAAACTTTTCGATATTCACCATTTCTAGCAGAGAGTGAGATATGATGATCAAAAAAAAATACTGTAAGTCTATTTTTACAATGGTATTAATTTTTTTATTCCCACTTGTAGAGCACCAATGCTTTTTTTTAGACCATATGAACTTGTTTATATTATAAAATCAGTACCTATACATAGATCAGTGGATTCCAACCTTCTTTGGATGAGGTCTCATTTGCCAATCATTTAACAACTTCGCCCTCCCATCTGCTCAATATTCTATATATGATACTTTTCGAGATTCAAGATATCATAGTTTCCTTCAGTAAAAGCTATTATAATATAGTTATGCACAGAATATGTTCTTTTGATTTTTTTTTTGGATGAGAGAGGAGAGCTTTTTGACTGTATTATACCCCTTTAATGTTGTTTGCAAGAATATTTCGGATTAATAACACTTATTATCGTTTATCTAACAAGCCAAAAAAAGGGCATAAAAAAAAGAATTATAGAATTGTTGAAGGTCAAAGTTCTCGATAGAGTAGGTCTGCTTTTGAGATTGGACTACCTGGGTGGATTTCATATGACAAAGTGAGTTATCTATAGTTCTAAAACTTCTAGACTTGGATATCTTTTGAAAATTTGAAGGAGATTTGGATCTTCTTCAACATCGTTCTAACTTTTGATGCTAAAGTCCAATCAGTTTCTCACTTTTAACGTTTCAATTCATTGATTGGTTTTTCTTTATAATTATTGTACAGTGTACGTGGTTCATTCTATGAAAATGACTAAAATTACCAAACTAGCAAATACCTCCATAACTAAGAATTTTGGGAGTTGATTTTTTTATTATTTGATAGATAATAATCTCCTCTATCGTCGCCATTAAAAAGCTCTTTTCAACAAATATCTAAATTAAATACGTTAATAAATTATATGAAATATTCTATCATTGTGAATGTAACCACTCATGTTTTCCATGATTTTTTTATTTCATAAACACTGTTTCAGTGCTGAATAACATCTTTCATAGAAAATATAAAAAGGATAGATGGAACAATAAATTAATTGTAACAATAAAATAATTTTTAAGGATAAATAACAGACTGTAAGTTGCTCATAAGTTGTGACACTGGTTTTTATTTCTTAAATATATATTATAACTATTTTTCAACAATCAGAAAAATTCTTATTTTATACATTTTAATGGGGAAAATGGTCATACTGAATTCTTTTAAGCTAGCAATACCATCCTATCTAAACGGTGCCTTTATTTCAAGTCACTTCTTACATTTTTAACAAATTCATAAAAATAATGAGTGGAATACCTCGTTGTGAGACATATTCACACAAAAAGGTTTTTTAGGGAGTTTGCATGTTCTGCCACTTCATACTGTAAGTATGGGAGAGCCAAATCCTCGGCAAACACTGGTAATTTTGTAGCCAGTTTTGAGAGTTTATATACCAAATTTGGCACATGCACACAGACACACATACATACATATACGTATGTGATTATGTTATCCGTTACGTCATTTCTTGCCTCCATTGAGGTTATAAGAAACGACGCAACACGTTTGGTACCATGCTGTGACATCACCGAGATTGTTATCAGGTAATTGATCACAGCCCATGCAATGTATCTTACCTGTACATATGTACAGGTATGAACATACAAACGCACAAGTGTGTATATGGTTTTACATCATAGAGACGATTAATTGTCAGCCTTTGGGCGGTGACTGTCATCGAGGCATGCGAGCCCCTAAAACCTCATACGAGTGATGTCTTCAAATAATGGTTTATAATTTTTTTCTTTCCTTCGTAATGAATAGCCATAGGAGGGAATACATTATTCAAAAAATTTCAGGGACAATGTAATATGTTTCAGTATGTACTGCTGTTAACACTGCCACTCTGAGTTTCTGTTCAATGCTTTTTTATTGGTTGGCAGGTTCAATTTTGTATGAATTTTTCCTCCCTTATGGACTGTATTTTGTTTTCCATTGTCGTCGTCTAAAAAATAGTTGAAAAATAATATTCGAAACTTCAGGAACTAAAATTGTCAATTTTCGTCATTTTCTTGAAATGACCCACCTATGCATAGCCTTTACAGATCACTTGGTTCCACTCGTAAATAAACTCACCCTTATTTTATGTAACTGCATAAAGGTGTAAGGAAAAAAGGAGTTTACTCGATGCTAATTTCGACTTGGCGACGCTTTTTTTATTTTTGTTTTTTTTTTTTAATTTTGACAAACTGCGGCAGCAGCAGAATTTCAGCTCTCTCAAATCCGCGCCAGACGTTTTATACGCACATTTATTGGTTATTAAACGTTCGTTGGTTAATCGATCCTTGAATGTATTGTGAAACAGCATTTACGTTAAATACCAATAAATTTAAAACTTCACGAGTAATTTTTTATTGTTTTACGCAATTTAATATTTTATAACGTTGTTTTTAATTATCGTTCGTGTTGATGGAATATTGTAAATTCGTCCTTTAAAGCTTTTTTTTTTTTTTTTTTTTTTTTTTTTTTTTTTTTTTTTTAATGTATGCTAAAAAAAACAAGAAGTAAAAATATGTTCACATATCGACGTACAACCTTCGATCGGCCAATCGGCCAGAAAAAGTAAACGTTTTGAGTGGAGCGAGAAAAGCGAAAATATAAAATCCGGGAGAGGGGGGAAACAAAATTTAACACGCACTTTTTTTTACACCCCCATTTTATATGTAATATAGCCTGTACTTCGGAGCACGCACATTGGTGTGCAGAAAAAAACCACAAAAACGAGAACAAATTTTTCGTACGTTAGTACGCGCCAGGCTATCCTACATCCTAATGTGCTGCGCCCATCCTACTCAGCATTTTGTCGTCGTTTTACCGCATGAACCGCCATTTTGAACGCATGATAGAGGAGTGTTCCTGGGCTGAGTTTAAATATGTATTGGCCAAAGTGCTGTCTCCGCAACTGCGTTGCCAGAGAAATGTAAAATGTGAACTAAACATATTTTGTGTTGTATTCGTCGTTAAAACTAGGCATGCGGCGAGTGCATTTGGATGCACTTTATGCAATAATTATTATTATTCGGCCACGTTCATTCAACAAGTTTTTGATATTGTTCTTTTTCTTTTTTAAACTTATTCTTCCTTCCCTCTGCTCGGCTATCTACCAGCCCAAAAAAACACAATGTCTGTCGTTTACGAATGAAAATTCGTTCATTCTCAGGAATTGATCAAGCGCCATATCGATGCTTGCAGTTATATGTATAGCCTACAATACGAAAAGTAGCTGTTATTAGGTAGTTACCATTTATCTAGTTAGGTTATCATTGCAAATTATATAGGCAAACTGACTTCAACGATGAGCTAAAATCAACGAGCATATAAATTAATACTAGAGGTACAATACTCTACGTTTTACACGATGTTCAATGAGGCCAGCTACCCCCACTCCATTAAACCTATACGCCCCATTTAAAATACATGGCAAATATGCGTATTTATCTGAGTTTTTGGCCATAATTTTATTATTTAATGAGATAGCTACTACTTCGAAATAAATGAAATTTTAAAAGAGGTTTCAAGAAATGAGATGAGCTCAAGAACAATAAAGAAGTTTAAGCAATGAGAATCCGATAAAATTGAAAAAGAAGATGAAATCGTGCATTAAATTGGCTTAATTTAATGTTATTAGTAAACACTACCCTAAAGAGAACTAATTATAACTACTCATTTTCATAAATTTACTGTTTTTGAGCCTTATCATCAGTTTTATTTAGGGTTAAGTTTACTGATAACATTAAATGAAGACAATTTGATGTAAGATTCCATTTTCTTCAATTTTATCCCATTTTAAAAGCTCATACTTCTTGTTCTTGAGCTCACTTTATTTCTTGGAATCTTCTCTGAAATTTCATTCATTTAGAAAAAATAGCTATCTCATTCAATAAGAGAATTACGGCCAAAAATTCGGGTAAAAGCGCATATTTCTTCTATATTTTAAATGGTACATCTAGGTTTAATGGAGTGGGGATAGCGATAACACTGAAAACGAGCGAATTGTGCTTTTAGTATTAATTCATATGCTCGTTGGTTAAAATATAATCGTGTATATTCTACTTGCAGGTGATGCAATAATCTATCTGTGCTAATACCTTTGACTATATAGTACTGGACTAGTAAAGAATGATGATTTCTGGTTAGACATGCCGGTGCTAAATAGGCAACCACTGAGTACCTTCTGATGTACTTTGCTTTGTGTTTATGTACACTATCATTCTGAATTTAAGGGATGTCTTTATCAGATGTATTCTAAATTGGTGAACTCAAGCAAAACGTCAAAAATATGGAGAAGTTACGCGCTAGGGTTGCCTACTTTTTCACTGGCAAAAAGTACATTGGTTCTATAGAGCTTTACTGGTTCAGTATTATATAGTCAAAGACTAATACTAATATTAAACTAATTTAAATAATGTTAAGGGTTCTGTATATGAGTGAGTATAATGGGTAATCTGAAAAACTAATGAATGGATTTGAATCATTCTTTTTCCATTAAGAGGTTCTCTTCTTTACCCTAAAAATAGACTGCTTATTTTTATGATCAGACCTCAATATCCTCACTATCCTTAACAGAACAGGAAAATGTTCACATTGTATTTAAATGGAAATACATCATCATAAATTTAATTCACGTCCGTTGAGGGATTAACGAAAAAATAGAATAAAAGAGAAACAGAAAAAATATTTCCATCTCTGTCTCTCCTTTTCTCTCCCTATAATATGTTACTGTTTACCTTTGCTATGCATTTTTTTTCTAATTGGGTACTGAAATAAAGAAATTAATGACTCTGGGATTTTTTCAAATTGATTTCATATTGTATGTCAATTTTCACCTGGTAGCTGTCATTATGACCAAGAGGGATAAAAAAAAGGGTGATGAAAAAAAAAAATGTTTGGATCATATCTATAACTCTACGCACTATGATTTTTTGAGGTGCTGACTTAAAATTCAATGTCGATTTTTAAATCAAAGTTGTCCTTAAGCCTTTAACATCTAAAAAAATAGGATGAAACACATTATTTGTAATTTTGAGTGATATATTGTAACTATGGTTTTTTGAGGGGCTGAGTTCAAATTTAATATCGGTTTTCACATCGAAATTTTCGTTATACTCTTAGAGGTGACAAAAGATGGAGTAAAAAATCTTGCACATATTCAATAACGGCTGCGTACTTTTGGTGAGTGAGTCAAGCGAAGCTGGCACCAGGGGCGGCTATTTATCATATTACTGTTGACAAAACTACAGCAATATTGATATATCTATGATGTCTTTGGGCTGGAGGTCAGTCGAACATTGGGAAGACCGTTTTTGGCCATATATTTTCCCCCTTTTTTTCCATTTTGACATCTTTATATGTCTTTAGGCTGAGGATCAATCAAAAATTAGAAAGACTATTTTAGTCACGTTTTTCCCCTATTTTCTTTCCCTTTTTTCCCTTTTTTAACGGATTTCGAGAAAAAAAAGAGGTTATAAATTGGATCCATATGTATATTTTTTATGTCTCTTCCAACCTAATTTCTCAATTTGGGCACCGATTTTGATGAACTTCTTTTTTAAATGATAGATGATAATCCCATTGTGGCCCCATTAAATTTTGTTTAGAATCGATGAGGTACTTTTGGAGTTATATCTTTGAATGAGAAAACTACTAATTTTAAAGCGATATCTACCGCCGCTAGCGCTGGAAACGAAAAATTATTGGAAATTTTTTTTTCAGAAAATAGAACCGACTTCGAAAAAAACAATAAAAAATCCACTAAGAAGTGAAAAATAATTCTTTTAAAATTCCTCCAACAAGATCTATAAGTCTAGGGACTGGAATTATTAAAGTTGGCACTCTTTTCTTTCACCATATAGGCTTTACACCTGCGTCAATTCCTTACAATTTTATAAGAAAAAACTTTTTAATTAGCGCCGACTTCAATAATTCCAGTCCCTAAAGCCATAGATCTTGCTGGAGAAATTGTAAAAAAAGGATTTTTCACTTTTGGTTTAATTTTTAATTTTTTTAAGTTGGTTCTATTTTTTTTTCTTTAATGGCCACTCTAGTGAAGGTCAATGACAGGGAACACCAAGAGGTGGTAATGACGTCATAATTACGGACATAGAAATTTTAGGGGCAGCATTTTGTGTCACAAATTTCTGATAGATGTAAAGATGATCTTATGTTTCTCCTCGCAGAGGAAAAATTTTAGAATAGATCATAGATAATAGATATAATAGTTTCCTTCTAAAATGTCCTCTATCTAGAAAATTTCTTCATGAAGCATTGCGATACTATCAGTAAAAAAAAAAAAATCATCTGATTATAACAGTAGACTTGAGAGTTTGTATCTAGTCTCTCAAATACTAGCCAATCCTACCATACCTACGATAATTTACATAGTACGCTGCAGTACAAGAATCTGTATTTGTCTTTAGTGTTTAGATAGTCTTTAGAAATACATATACATGCGGATCAAATTGAGAACCTCCTTTTCTTATTCAGTCGATTAATAAACGATGAGTATAATTTCTTGATGACCCCTCACTCTAAAAAAGTATACATAAATACAGTATATTATGTAGTTCCTGAATTGTTCACGGACCAAATACATAACTATTGACGTGATTTTTGTTCAAATACATTAATACTGATCACTGTGACTGCTGATCACTGCAGTTTTGAAGCATATGAAGCTTCATGGTTGGCAGCGCTGGTAAGACCGGAGCAAGATGAATTGGACACGCGTGGCGTACACCACATTCTTTTCTTATACGAAATAATACGGAGAACGCGTTCAAGAAAAATCTGTACGGAGACATACATTAAGAAAGAAAGAAACAAAAAAAAAAAAAGAAACAAAAACACGCACAGAGACAAGAAATACCGTATCGGACGAATAAGACAGAAGTCACTAACACGCGATGGAAGCTGTGGAAGAAACAAAAAAAAAAAAAGAAAAAACATTAAAAAAAATGTAAAAAAAAAAAGCCCGGAAAATCGAAGAAGAAAAATATGCGCCAGAGAAAGAACGAGTTGAGAAGTTGCGAGAGAGGGGGAAAGAGAGAGACATAGAGTGAGAATGTTGGAACAACAAAAACAGAGATTGCCACCGTAGGGAGGGGAAAGGGTGAAGAAAAAAGAGGAAAGGAAAAATGCCCAGACGTAGAGCTGGGGGTAAAATTGCTGTGAAAAAAGAAACCAGTTCGCTCGTGCATAATGTCTTTAATTTTTTTTTGTTGTTTTTTTTTTCCGTCTGTATGGTGGAAAACTTTGTTTTATCATTTGGAATATTGGATTGTACAGCCTATATTATGAAAATACATTAAGGTTTATGGTCGATCGCGTGTTTTTTTTGCCAGCATATTTTCCCTTTACCTCTTCTTTTCTTTTCTTTTTTTTTAATACCTCTTTTGCTACTAAATAAATGCTGACTGTGCGAATGTCCGCAAATGCCGAATGGTCACACTGCCGTCAACGTGCAGCGAATGATAATCGATTTTTTTTGCTTCGTTTGATTTTCTGTTTTTTTTTTTTGTTTTTTTGCTCGTTGGTCGCTTTGCTGCCCATAGTAGCCTATAAGAACTGGCCCATGATTCACGATTGTTAATGAAATGGCAAAATAAGGTCGTGGTGGAGGAAGTGATGGTGTTGTTGGTGAAGTAGCGGACATTAGTTTCCGTTGCGTGGTGTGGCTGATCCGACTCAAGTGAAACGTAAATTTTGAAGACGTCATCGACAGATAGCGGGAAACCCAGTGGATGAATTCAATTCGTGCGAATCGAACAGATTTTTTTTAGTGAGCAAGTGATAAGGGCAGGGTCCTGGAGACTGTAGTTTGAGGTACAGGTTTGTTTGGTTTTCCGTTGAACTGGACCCTGATGTTTGATTAGACAGATGTGTTCGATAAGACAGAAAGTGCTACACTGAAAATTATAGTTCTGGACAAGTTCTGTTAAAAGTCAGTTCTCACGTTTCAGTTCAATCCTACGCGGTTAATTTTGTGTTTGTTCTGTGAGGTAGAAAATAAAATTTGAAATCTAAACATTTATCCCGCAAACAGGCTATATAGAAAAAATTAAGTTATAAGAACATCTTCGATATGATGGAAACTATAATGCGCAGAAGGCCGGCATGTGATATAGAAACGATCACATCTGTTAAGAATAGAGAATTTCATCAGAATTTTTATTGGCTGACCGAGTCGAGTCTGGAAATTCGGCACTATTTGAAAAAGGTGTACCTATCTACTTTGGAAAACTAAACGGTCTGTTGGGTGAGCTTAACAAACTTTCTCTGGGGAGAGAGATTGGTCGCCAAATTTGCCTCTCTGTTATTGATAGATCTTCTTAAGAGTTTCGAACCTTCCACAAAAATTGAAAAATAATTGATATTGGCTGATGTTTTCGTACGATAACCATGTTCACGATCTAAACATCTGAAGCAGGTACATGTAGATGCTAGTACAGCTTCATAGCTAGGTACCGTATTGGCTCCAAAAGTAATCGTCGATTTTCGTTGATTCTGAATTCTCTCACTTGTAGCTCTGTTGTTAGGGTGGAAATAAAAAGACTTTACAGTTTGAAGGAAAGATGCTTTATAGGTACCGAATGAAAAATATGATTAAAAAAATACGTTATTCCAGTAATTTTTCTATTTAATTGAATTTTGTTGATTTTTCTTGAAGTGGTAATATGTACGTAATTCTCGGAAAATCTGATTTTTATGTAGGTTTTCGAAGAAAATCTGCATATTAAAATCAATCTGCGGTATTGTTTTCATCTCATGATTCCAGGAAACATTTGATACCATTTTTGGAAATTCATAATAATTATATAACAACTTATATATTCACACATTTCGATTTAACTCGGTATAGATCGCGATTTTCATCCGATAGCCATTAAATTTATTACTCTTATTCAGATCTAAACAAGGATAAAGTTCTTTATTTTTGGTGTTGCGACCAGTACATCCCATTATGCAGCATATTTTGGGCCTAAATTGTTCTAAAATACGTAAATTTTGAGCAATAATTTCTTAATTTAGTACAAACGTGAATATATTATATTCTACTATTTTGCAAAATTTGGTTTCATTGAAGAAATCTTCAGCTATTGCTAAGAAAATTCGACAACAAAAAAGCTGTGTGGAAAGCAGGCTGGCTGTTACTTTATTTGCTAAGAAATTATTAAATAACTTGCTGACATATTTTAAAACCTCGCAATGCGATAAAATTCATTATGAATTTTCTTGGCACTTCATTAAAGGTAATTTTTACCCAAGATTCAGGCCAATACTTTTTATATTTTCATTTTTTATTGTATTTATTTATTTATTTATTTAATTATTTAGATTTTTTTGATTAAGAAACCTACGTTTTCTAGCGTAACTTGCTGCGCTAAGTTTGATTTTTTGAAGTTTACTTAAAATTTTGCGAAAAAAATAAAAAATAAATAAGTAAATAAATTAATTAATTAATTAAAAGTAAATTTTTTAAATTTTGTAGCTTCTGAAGGATAAATTACCCATATAATTATAATGTGGCATTCGTTATATGCATAAAATTTAATGATCTTAACTCGAAAACCATTATGGAAGATTATCTTTGATATGCTACTTATCATGTTTCGGTTGCGCACAAAAAAACATTATGTTTTTATCGACGTGAAAATTGAGAAGAAACGACAGAAAATTGACTCATTAACTGTAGCTAAATCAATGAAAAGAACACACTGTGGGAACCACCATACCCTGTCTAATATAAAATACATTTGCCAGTTATAGTCGGCGGTGAGATGGCCATGCGGTCAAGTTTACCGCTTTTAGCTGGCAAATATGTAGGTCCCAGGTTCGATTCCCCAAGCCGACAAAACCTACATCTGGTGACCCTTGACATGTGCTGGACACGCACGCATCCTAGTGGTGCATGGTGGAACTCACAATTCTCCTTCCTAACTTGAGTCGCCGATAGATGGCGCCCTATATAGTGGAAATAGAACCCGTATAGGTAGTATAAGCCTGTTTGTATAGGTATAAGAGGCGTTTCTGATTCCGCCCAACCTCCCACAGTATCTAACGTCGTTCAACTCGTGTTGAGTCTCTCTAGGGGGGGAGTGTGTGGGAACCACCATACCCTGTCTAATATAAAATACATTCGCCAGTTATAGTCGGCGGTGAGACGGCCGTGCAGTTAAGTTCACCGCTTTTAGCTGGCGAATATGTAGGTCCCAGGTTCGATTCCCCGAGCCGACAAAACCTACACACACTTTCTTCGATGTAATTTTTTACATTCCAAAAGCCGAATCATTTTCTCAATTTTTGAGTAAGTCGAATAACAAAAATTGGTATGTCTACTTATCAACATTAATTGGCAGCACATGAAAAAATTATCATGTTTTAAATTCGAAAACGACTGAGACTAAAGAGTTTATCATATATTATTTAAGATGATTTCTAACGATAAGTTACGATATTTTATGACTAAAGTGATAAATTTGAATTCGATTTTCGTCGAAGCTAGGCCAATCGAATATAACCTATTTTTGCGTTTCACTTTCCTAACCTTGATTTTGCTGCAGCTAAATATTTTTAAGTTCGATTTTCGGTTCAGCTATAATGCTGTTTAGGTGGTGCAAATCGAGAAGCTATGTAAAAGTATAGCTCGGTACATTTAAACTTCCGTGCCAACTCCGATTATTCGTTTTTAGACTAAACCTTTTTTCCTATTTTTTTTTGTTCCTATTTATTTGATGTGTTTGCGATGAGAACCTACGGAAAGGTAACCCTCTCTCTCGTGACAGCCCTGTCAGAAGCAAACAAAACCAAACCACCGCACGTGATTTAGTTTTCAACTTTTTTTTTTCTATTTTTTTTTCTTTAGTTTTCCATGCGTATGTAACTTGGCAAAACTTTATTTGATTGATGACATTCAAATAGGGGAGTGAAAAAAAAAAAAAAAGGTTACGTTTTAAGCGAAGTCATTCAGTTTGCGATATAAACAAAGTAGGATACCTTATAGTCGACTGTATAATTATATAGGCCTATGGTGTACATGTACACAGATATATATATATATATATATATATATAATAGTGATACACTTTGAAAGTGTAACAAAAGGGTGCATAAATACGATCAAAAAAATTTTTTTTTACTTCCTCGACCTATAGTTTCAGTCGTATAAAAAGAGAAAGAAAGGTCGAATAATATAGTGTTGACTACCTAGCTATCTGCCTTTATTTGTACAGAGAAAGGAGAAAAATCTGAACAACGGTGGCGAGCGGATTCGAAAACAACGGTTTAGGAATGCGACAAAAAATTTTTGATTTGCCGTTATCACCGAGTTGGAGCTTAAAATTTATCGGTAAAAAAAAAAAAAAGTGGCTGAGAAAATCTCGAACAAGGAGAGAGTGAGCCGAGGTTTGTGTGGCGCCAACGTCGTCCGGTGGTACGATTATGAATGTGGCAACACCATAAGCCTTATCAGTTTTTATGCCTTTTGCTGAAAATTAGATTTTATTTCGAAATTTAATTACGAGGTAGTTAAGTTGGCGAAAAAACGTGCAGCCTATATTACACGTAATATACAGTATCTATAGGTACTTAACAATATTCTACTAGAATCTAAAGTACATGCGTAACATACATTGAAAGGTGCATTAACCATACGAGAATGAATGCTTGTTGCAGAAAAACATGTAGGTATACTTTCGTACAGTATACATGGATATACCGTGCTATATGCGAACTATTATTGTGGAGTCGGGGTGAAATACGTGTATGTGCGCATTTTAATGGGTATCGGAAGTCCGGTAATAAATCTAATCTTCTGTTGGACGTTAATTATTGAATGATATTTGATTTTTACGGTCGTATTTTTGTAGTCTCCGTATGAGGAATGAGGAGCACCAAAATCAAGAAGCTTCTACAGGGAGCATTTTTAAAGTATGCTACTGTGTATAAAAGAATCATCTGAAATGTTCGTTAATGTTGAAATCGGAAAGATCGATCAAAAATTTACTAGTTACAGCGAGATTTTAATATTTAGGCCCGTTCTCCTCCTTCTTCCCCCCACCTTACAACCTATAAAATAGTCTCATTGTGGATATAAATGCTTTGATTACTCAGTTGGGTTTGACATGAAAACCTGCTAAATACCTATTTAACATTTTTTGTCCTATATTCTAATAGACTATCTATCTATTGGTAACTATCCTGAACTGTATTGACGAGAAATATGTAGGTAAATCTTTTCTACGCCTACAATCCATTGTCGGTACTCCTTTGAAATTTTTGTTCACATTTTTTTGGCCGAAACTTTATTTTTTTTATTTTGACCGCTAATCGTGATTGAAAAAATTTATTTTTAACGCAAAAGTGGCCTTTCAACGATGTGTTTAGAGGCTTTTTTTTCGAGGGATGGATGAGTTTATGGTAAAATATTCATATATGATCTGGAGTCTAGACACAAGTATGTACATATAAATACAACAAGCCCAATAATGTGCCTTCATATTATATTGAAACTTTTCCTCATTTCTTTTTACAGACGTAATTTTCAATTTTGATATTAATTTTTGCTTAATTATAGGCCATCATTTATTTTTAATATTATTTTATTTAAATTTATTATTATTTTATATTTATAATTATTTTTAATTCAATATATTTTAGGTAAAATAATTATTATTATTATTCTAAATGATTATGAATTACAGTCGAAATAGACAAAAATAGAATCGACTTAAAAAAAAAATAAATAAGTAAACAATAAAAAATGCACTTAAAAGAGAAAAATATTTGTTTTTGAATTTCTCCAGCAAGATAGATCCAGAGACTGGAATTATTGATTAAATTTTTCATAAAATTTCGAAGAGTTGACGTAGGAATAAAGCCCACATGTTAAAAGAAAAGAGCACCGACTTCAATAATTCCAGTCCCTAGACCTAGATCTGGCTGGATAAATTTTAAAAGAATTGTTTTTCTCATTTTAGTGTATGTTTTAATTTTTTTTTTTATTTCGGCTGTGTTTAAAAAAAAAATTTTTTTCAATGATTTTTCGTTTCTAGCGTTAGCAGCAATATTACTTTAAAACTATCTGTTTTTTTTTTATTTGAAGATAACTCCAAAACTACTTTATCGATTCTAAAACAAATTTAATGGGACCACAATGGGATCATCTCTATCATTTAAAAAATAGTTCATCAATGTCGGTGCCCAGGTTGAGAAATTATGCTGAAACAAACATAAAAAAAAAGCATATATACGGAGCGAATTGATAACCTCCTCCTTTTTTTCGAAGTCTGTTAAAAAATGAAAACTTATGCTAAATTGTAAGTAGGTAACATAAGAAATGGAAATGATAATGTAGAAAATCAAAAGTCTTAACATTTTATTAAGCATGTGTCGGCAGAAATTCTTTTTAAGGTGGTACAATTCCAGAAAAACCATCAAGTAAAAAAACAGAAACAAAAAAAAAAAAACAAAAAAAAAACAAAAAGGTTGTAAAAACGAAAGTATACTAAAATTTTAAATCGTCTGTTGTGTGGCTCAGTTTTCTAAGTGGATACGTTAAACGGTATACCTAATTGGGATTAGTTTAAGTCTCTAAACGGCGTCATGAAAAAGGAAATTAGCCTAATACTTTTTGTCACGAATTGAGTCATCACCGTACAGTCAACATTTCAGTAACAGAGTTCGTTTCATAGTATTGGAGTTCACCGCAAGCGATTTTTCCAGCTGTGTCGCTTGGCCGATCACCATGTGTCTACTGCCTCTTCATATACGAATACATAGTGATTAACCTTACATCTTATTGCATAAATTGCATAAATTGCATAAATTGCATAAATTGCAAAAATTGCATATATAATTATTTTATACCGAGTCAATCCTCACGCTGATGGAAATTTTTCTTCTTTTTTTTTTCTTGCAGGTCGTTCGCCCGGTGTACCAAACAACATGATAACAACTTGCGCAGGCTGTGAAAAACCAATTTTAGATAAATATTTGTTAAACGTATTAGAAAGGCCATGGCACGCTAGCTGTGTCCGCTGTTTTGACTGCAGTATCATCTTAAACGATAAATGTTTTAGTAGAGATAACAAATTATTTTGCAGAAGTGATTTTTTCCGGTGAGTTTTCTCAATTTTCTCAATTAAGTATGTTGTTTCGAATTTAGATTAATTTAGGGCTGAACTGCCCGAATATTGGTTGTGTCGATGAGTACAGTGCGAGTAATGGGTATCCACACATACCTATACCTACAGTATGTACAATTCTGATTGTGTTCGTCGTAGTAAACAAATCGATAACTTTCAAAATCCAGACTTAATTTTAATATTGAACGAATGGGGTGCATAAGTGCAAAGTATTATACCCTATATGTACTCATACGTAGGCTGAAGTCTTCGATAAGGATAAATAAATTAGGCATTATGAATGCATTCGAATGGTTTTCTTGCATTTTAATTCGCCAGCAATGAATTCGATTTTCCTAATTTTTGTATACCTGTATCATTCGCTGAGAAATTTAATTTCATTGTAGCCCTCTAGACGTGCTGAGTGTCTTCTAAAGGCGCAAAAACAATTGAAAAGTAGGATCTAAAGAGTACAAATTTGATTCAGACCCACACTGCATTTCATAATCAAATAATCAAATAAATTTTAACAAAAACCTAGCGTACACACATACTTCTTACCCATACTTCACCTGAATCCACTAACTGAAAAGAAAATTAGAATATTTTGAGATTTAGACTAAATATAATTGAAATAGACGCGTATAGCGAATTAATAATGAAAAAATATTAGAATAAAATGAACAAAAACCAATTAAATATCTATTATCAAAAAGTTCCAAAAATACGCGAACTACGTTTGAGATGGAGGTGCCAACATACCTTAAATACTTCGAAGAACGAAATTGGACCACAACTCGTAAAAGAGACCTTCAGATAAAGAAATTCATTAATTTTATGAATTTCAAAGGAAGTCACATAAGAGGAATGGCGTCCAAAAAACGAAGTATCAAAAATATGAATTAAGAAGGAAGAGTTCCAAAAAAGAAAAAAATATGGTGGTTCAAACTCAGTCGACAGCCAGCAGTGAGCATCTCCGTTTCCAATGTAAGTGCTCGAAAAGAAAAGAAAACGAATATATCTAAATAATATCTCCAAATAAATGAACAAAATAAGGCCCACACCCTACATAGATGATATTGTTTGGTGACTTAATTTTCAGAGTAGACTACCACAGCTCCTCATCACATGCTGCTTCAAAATAATAATATTTAAATATTAGCTTTTCTTAACGAGATTATTAATTAAACTTATTGAAATAACGTCGCTCTACCTTGTAGATTGAAAATAATATCGTAATATTGCTCTTAATTCAATTTAAAGTCGTAGAAAAAAGTAAAGACACTTAAAAAAATTTTGAATTCACAATTTTATTTATTGGAGGAAATAGGTAGCTATTGTACATCAGACGGCTTGATGTCCATAAAGTATGAAGAAAAATATATTCGACGAACAGTAAATTAGAACATAAAACATGGAACTACCACTTTAGATATTGTTTATTGCAGAGAGTTAACATGGAGGTGTTTACTCTAAAACAAGTTACAGGAGAAGTGAATCGAAAGGAGAATAACAATAAACATATTAGTAGAAAACGTAGGGTACAGTGTTGTCAACCAGTACTCAACCAATATAGTATTTGCCAACAGTAGCCTAAATTGATTTTAAAGTTGGGAAAAATGAAAATTGTTTTCGAATCTCTTAACCTAGGCTAAGTATTAATTAGTCTTTTATAGCCCTTTCATCAGTTTCGATAGCCCAGACAAAAGTATAATAAGGGAAACGTTTTAAAATTTATGATTCAAAAGCGTTGGAGGAGAAAAATAAGCCAGTCACTAAATTGAATTACGTTCAAGACGTTTCTGCGGAGTCTTCTTGTACATATCCACGAATTCCTTCTATAACAGAGAAAAAGTTTTCTCAGTGGAAAATGAAGTTTATTCTACGCCCTCCATACTCACCAGATTTGGTACCTATGATGTTTTACTTTTCCTCGAATTTAAAAAGGACCTTAATGTTGAAGTAAAGAATGTAATGTATTTGAATATTAAGAGAATACTGTCAAAATTTATCACTATCAGGATGAGCAAACTGGTTCATCATTATTGGAAAAAATAATATACGGATGTAAATTGAAAGCATGCTCAAATGTAAGTGAACCTACTTAAGTACCGTAATATGTTATATGTTCTTTGTTGCCAATTAAAATGCACTTTCATACAATTTTTGTTTCGTTTGAGTGTCTCTCTTTATTAATAAATTATGACTAATTATTCATTATCTACCTTTGGGTAAGCTTACCCTCGTATGTTTAGTCTACTGCTCGTCTTACCTTACATTCTTTGAAAAGTTATCGACTGAATTTTCCGTAAAAAATCAATTTTTAAAACTTTTTGGAATCCATTACCGAATTATATAGTCTTACTTTAGAAAGGGATATTTTTTCACTCGAAGATTATCAAACCTGTGATACGTACATCATCTGCACTGGGAAATAAGTGAAAATTATCTGATTTTCTCTAAAATATTGAAGATTTTTGAAGAAAATTCGCTAGTTTTACCGTTATAAGACCTGTTCGCTGGTAAATAAGTGAAAATATTTTGCAATAGAGATCGTTTCAGCGATCTTATGGATCCCTTTTTCGATACCTTATTATCGAAGATATTTTTTCTAAATGTATTAAATTGCCTTTTTGGTAGGTATAAGAGGTATCTATTGCGTTTGTTGGGGCATAATTTTTTATTCGAAAGTTTTCGAATTTTAATTAAAATTCACCTTCATGAAAAAGGTAACAAGATTAACAAGATGAAGATCTAAAAATAAATCTAAAAAATATGTCACGAAAATTTGCGTTTTTGAAATTATTTTATACTGATAAGAATATCTTCGGTTTGAAAAAAGTATTCTAACGACTGAAATATCTATTATGTGGGTACTGGAAGCGTAGCGAAATCAAGACATTGGGGGGGTATTCAGGTCTTAAATTTTAAAATGCTCCTCCGTTCGCCATTACTCAGGTAAAGTTAAGAATTTTTTGGGGTTCTGGGGGAGAGAATTCGAACACCAATATCCTCCTCTACTGCACCACTGAAATTTATTGACTTCAAAACGATAATGTTGAAATTCTGGAAAAATTTCAAGTATTTTAGGGTCGTTTTTTCAGGTGACAGGTTGCTGAAATTTATTGATGCAGGATTTAAAACTTGGAAGATGGGTTGAACTAATATTAGGCATGTGCAGCTACTATCGGCCCATTAATAAAACTCCATATAGAGAAATAATATTATAATTATTTTTACGTGGATGAAAATAAGATCATTTTAATCCTTGCCTCGAGTTGTAAGATGACAAAAATTGTTATTGAAATATTCAGAAGCATTCAATTACCCTTGTTGCCTTACACAGCTGCTTATTTAGAAGTGGCTGACGCAGCAACATAGTGTCATCATTAAGATTGCGGTGACTTGTTACAATTTTTTAACATTTTAAACCTAATTATTCAGAATAAAGATCGCAAATGGTCGCGACATTCTATGATGACTGATCACAATTAAATAAATAGAATGGAAGTTTGAGGGTTTCAGTATGTATAACTTGGTGTTTTAATTTATTTTGTTTATTTTTTCCGAGAAATGTTAACCCTTTGGCACTTCTTAGTTTAGGCAGTGCCTGAGTGCTTTAAGTGTACGTGATTAGATTAGAAGTATTTTGGTAAACAAGAAAAGGAGCAATCATTGTATTGCCGTTTGACACTAATGCCTTTCTAGGTAGAAAAAAAAAATGATAAAAAAAATGAATAAAAAAGGGATGTACATCGGAAAACCCTAAAGGATGATTTAAATCCGTCGAGATTTTAACGACGAAAAGTAAGAAAATAGAAAAGAAACGACCGACGGACGATTACGTTATTCCAAAAGCGTGTATAAACCGACCTCTTTCCTTAAAAAAAAAAAAATGAAAATAAAAAAAAATAATTAAGATTCAAGTTGGGATTTTTATATTTAATGAAAACGCCACCATTTAGTCGTTGATAAAATATTCAGAAGCTGCTGAGGAAGAAGAAAGAAGTGAAAAAAAAAAAAGAACGAAAACGAAAGAGTGAGCAGTCCGAAAAAGATAAAAGTCTTCAAAAAGTAGGAGCTTTTGTTAACCGTAAGCTTTCGCCGAAATGAGGGAAGATTTTCTTTTCGTGTTGTTTTTCTTTTTCTCTCCTTTTTTCTCTTCTCTTCTTTATTCCGAGTCTCCTCTCTTCTTCTTTTTCTTCCTAAACTTTCGTCTTCTGTTCGTCCTTTTTCTTACTCGCGAAAGGTATAAAGTTGATTTTTCTTCTTGATGACATTAGCATGCATAGGTCGCGTTATCTTTTGAATACCAACTGTTATCCGGTGGAGAGGAGGCGTCGTTGTGGATAAACAAAATGGAAGAAACGTGCCCTTCGTTTTAAAGAGGGATTTTAATAAGAACGTGCGCGAAGTGAAAAAAAAAAAAAAAAACTCCTTAAGAATGGCGAAGGTAAACAAAAAAGTGAAAAAAATAAAGAAAAAATAGGAGGAAAATATAAGGGCGAGAAATTGAAAAATAAAACTTCATATTCGAGGCGACGACAACGAAGAGATTTTCTTTTCCTTTCTTCTATGGGAGAATGTAAAATTTTTTTTATAACATCTGGTAGAAAGTTTGTTTAACGTTACAGTATTTGTTTCTTTTTTCGAATTGTTGGTTGTTACTTTTGTTTTTTTCTTCCTAAAAACAGTTATGATTCTAAAAGTGATAAGAAATCTATCAGTGACGCAGTTTTGCACGGTATGAAATAGGCGTTTAAGTGTTCTTCCCACAGGCCTATATACTTTTTACTTAGTCCAACGGAAACTGATAAAATCGATTTATCGACTTGAACGGTGCCTGAGAAAGTTGGTGATACTGGTTGAGCATCGTAATTTGGAGTGATGATCTGAAAATACCATTAATTATACAGGGTTATATGCAGTTTAACTAACACCAACCACCACACAAATTCCCAACTGGTGCGTGTTGATAATACTTAGAGAGAAGACATCCCACACTTATGCACATTGAACTCACACCATAGCAGAAACAGTTTGTTGGAGGATATGGACGAATGAAAAGAAAAAATAAATAAAAGGAAAGAAAGATGGTTATAACATATCCAGGATTCAAATGAAAGGGACTAGTATTCGGGTAATGGTGCATATTTTAAAGTACATACATGCGGGATTTCTTTTCACTTAGTCATATTATTAACATTCAGTACCAAAAACATAAAAATAAAGAGATGTCCAACGCTCATATATACACTGATACAAAAATATGTGAAAAATAAAAGAGAAGCTATTAGAGCTATACATTCTGCGCATACAAAGATGCGCATATTTCACCAGGTTATCTTTGTGATAACAAGTCACTTCTGTCTCTAATGTTGCGAAAATAAACATCTCCATATTCATACAAATTTTATCAAGCTACGACATAAATGTGCAATAACTAATATCCTGATTCAGAACCTTCTATCTTTGACATATTTTTGATCCTGTATCGGAGAACTCTTTAGCTGCGTATGTCTCTGATTAACACCCATCAAATGAAAATTTTTTATGGCACTAGTTTAACTGCATAATCCGGTAGAATAATTTGTCTATCCAGACATAAACCATAGAGATGAGCAGCGCAAGGAATTTTAGGGGTTCATATAATTTAAAAATATTTTTTGATAGTGCACAAAATAGGCAATTATATGCATTTATGTGTAATTTTTTGCCCATATTTGTTTAAAAATGAAATAAGTTTTAAAAAATGAAAATTAATTTTAAAAAAATGCACATACATACATGACGTATGTGTATTTCACTTCTCATAGTATGACAACTGCGGCGCTAAACAAACAGCTGGTATGAACCAGAATTACATTGTATTTCATTTAGTTAGTAACTACAATAAAATAACAGATATAATAATTAGGTTAAAATTTTTTTTAAATACAATTTTATAAGTGAAATTTTGAGTGAAGTGAAACTTAGAGCACTCCAACATACTCACAAAGACACACATAATCGAACCCAGAAATCACACTTTCGGCAATTTTGGTGGCTACCCCAAATACATTGTGAAATTAAAACTGAAACTAAAATTGCGAGCAAGTATAATAAAATTGTATAACTTAAAAATATTTAGGAATATGCAGTCAACATAATTACGAAGAACTGTTTTAAACTGTCTGAATAATACTTCACGTACAAATTTGTAAGATTGAAATAATTAAGGAAAAAAGGAATTAATGGGTAAGTAGGTGTAGGTATATGCGCCGACTTCCGGACACATGAGGTGCAACGGCAACAGGGAACTTATTTTCAGTGTTGCAGGTCAACACTGAAAATTCATTCTTCCAACGCTAAAGTTATATTTTCCATTCCAATTGACAGTTTACCGTCATTTACTAATTACAATTACAAAATTTTATAACACTGAAAAAAAACTACAGTCAGTGCCTGTGTGTGTGGGGACATGTGAACATATTCGCACGTACACTTTCCCATTTATCCATCAGCTGTGGTGTGCCATGTGCATAATATCATCTTTTCATCTTTTTTAAATCTGTAGGTCTCAGGATCGAATTTTCATGCCAGCATACTGCTGTATGGTAGGCTACTTATAAATTTAACCAAAGGTAGATAAAACAAAAATTTTTACTTAAAAAGAAAGAGTTGAAATTTGTTTAGTTTAATTTTCTAGGGAAAATATATTTTTTATTTTAAAAAAATGCATTTTTACCGAAATATGTCAAAACAAAAAGTATCCATCCTGGAATGCGTGAAAATATGCATATGCGAAAACAGGTAAAATAAGAAGTGGGCTTTTGGAATCAGAAATCTACCAATCACAGATGTCATTGATGAAAAACCATTTAGGAGTCAGAAAAAAAATTTCATAAAAATACTTTCCCTAAAGTCCTGAATATGGTAATGATTTATGTGAGCATAAGATCAAAACCAAGACCATGTTATAGTGTCGGTGATGTGGGCCTTGGTCTTACACAGATGGCCTTAATCTTGGTATCATTCCTGTAACTTACAGTCGATCTTGTTACAGTGTACACTCAAGCCTTGGCCTTAAATGTCTCAATACTGTACACCATACACAAAATGCGGCCTAAAAATTTGTAAAATTTCATCCCAAAGCTATGAATAGTCTAATATCCGACGGAAGGATACCGGTATTATGTTTATTGTTCTATATTGTCTATTATGATGCAGTTGTTATTGTTTTTTATGCGCATGAATCATGCAAATCCGCCGGCTACCAAAAAAATTGGACATATCCTTTGTCCGACTTCACTTCGCTGAAACTATCAGTTTTTTTTTTTTTTTTAGCCAGACATTGTTATATGCATATATACAATATAGTATCTGTCTAATCTGGCTCTCAGTTAAGTAAGAGTATGATAAATCAAAAAAACATAGCTCTACAATCGCTATCAGGTTCATTGAAAAATTATACATAAATAGCCAATATGGTACCTATATTACGCTACAAGTTCCTCCCTTTTTTTTCCTAAATAAACTGCTTGTTTCCCTTATGACTCACGGTTCTGTGAAAACAAAATTGTATATAGAAACCCATAGGTGAGACCTGAACTCAGCTCATATCTTGTTTGGAATTCAACATTTTATTGGTGGCAACCCATAAATACAGGCCTATCTGTTTTCAACCCGGGAGTGGATCTAAACGTACAGACGTTTCTTGTCTGCTATTGTTCGATTTAATTTTATCATTTAGGCCTTCACTAGCGAGGCACTTATCAATAGCCTTAATATAATTTCGAGTTTTGACTATATGAATCGGAATGAAATCAGCCAACCTTTCTTTTATCATACTTACTTACTATTATGCGATTAAATGCTTTTGTTTCATAAGCTAAGTATACAGTTTTTCTTAGAAATTTCATTTTTTTTTCTCGATTAAATAGACCTATCTTCGTCCTAAAATCTGACTGTGGCACGATTTCAAACCGGCATAGGTTATAACGTGGGCGTGAAAATGTTTTTCTCAAGATTTTTTATGTCCTTTTTTCTTATTTTTTTTTTCGCAATGATTTATAGGAATAGATTTAGCTTTTCACGTTATTATGACGACGGCTGAGTACTGGTACTTTTTTTATTTTTTGTTCTTGGTTCTTGGTTCCTTTTCTTATCAGTGTTTAATTTGTTTTTTCGTTACGCCTAATTTTCTTGTACACTAATCACCTGTTCGGGCTAATCGGTGTGCACACTGCACACGTTTGTTCGTGTCGCATCTGTTGATTATTCACGATTGTTCGTGAGATTCGGTTAAGTAGGTATATGTGTAGGCTATGGTTTTTTAGTTTCCTTTTTTTTTTTTTTTTTTTGAACTCTTCATAGTGTTTGTTTCGCGCGCTCGGTCCTTAGGGTAGGTATACACGATTCTCCGCCTTCCAGCGTTATTCCAGCGAGGTGATAATGATGAGGTAGTGCGCATATTATCGAGTGCACGATCGTGATTGAATCGTCTGTAAGATTTTATGCGCACGTTGGTCAGCGATTGCGGCGAATATTGAAAATGTGATAACGTGACTATGGTAAATTGATGCGCCGAACGCACGTTTTTGTGAATATTTTCACCTTTTTTCATGGAGTGAGCTTACCCATTACCTACCTACAACTAGAATAGAGTGTTTTTCATAGAAAGTGCATCTTTTCGTTCGTTGGCGGCGTTTGACATTGCACAAATGTACAGTCGAATCACCACAATGAATGCACGAAATTAAAACAGTACCCTAATTTTTTCCGCGCCCGAGGACATATTTTATTTTCAAAATTAAATTAAAATCTAAATTTGTCCAAATAATAATAATGAATTTGCCGTGAACACCTTGGTTGGGCGAACAACTTAGCCTTGGTTTGTTCACATCGAACATCGTTTCTCCCTCCAACGTGTTTACTTTCGATCAACTTTTTCTTTCCTTTACACCACTGTTTATTCATCTCCTCGATAGTGGCTGTATTTCCCATCTCTGTGTACCTGGCTACCATCCCTTATTATTAACTGGTTTCCCTTTCTTTAATTTTTTTTCGCGGAGCAGCCAATTTTAATACGTGCGATGTAAACGTGTTTTCTACTACTCCGTTCAACAAGCATATTTTGCTTCTGAAACAGGCAACAACACATTTATTTTGTTATGCTTTCTACGTTAACATTGTCTCTATTTTCAAATTATAACATGACATCTTTCATAATCATGTGCTAATTTTTCCCTGACAATGGGCCACCTCTGACAAAACCTCGGTAAAGTAGATTGATTTTCGTATTTTGAGCACCACCTTGGATACATGGTTTTTCGGCGTATTTTTAAATACGTAGTATAAAGTGGTAAAATAACAACCTGGCGAACTGTTTTGGTTAAGGCTAGGATTCTGTGCAATCACCATACGTAGTTGGTGATTTTTAACCTCAGTTCCGTATATTTTTACTGTTGTGGGTGAAATTGTGCGTGTGTTTTGAGTTGGTTTTTACCTACTAACGGTCACATACTACATTTGAGCTAAAAAAAAAAAAAAAAAGGAAAGAAAAAAGAAAAAACTACCAATGTTGAACAAACGTACCATCATTCTAAAACCCTAAAATGGATATAGATATTCTGAGCATGCTCAATAGGTTTTCTTTTCATTTGTTTTCAGTCTCTTGGTCCTATGAATTTGAGGCTATCTAAATACGTTGCTGTGAATTCTGAATGAAAATCATTTTCATTTTAGAGCTTTAGGGGTTATTGGTGGCAGGGATTTGTGTATTTACCTGGAATGATCAAAAGTAATATATCGAAATTGATTATTTTATGAAATTTTGGGACTATTAACAGTTTAAACCCATTATATCTTTCAAAATCGAAACAAAAATTAATTTTTTGGAAATACCTTCCAGCCGATTAGGCACTAGAATTGGTAGCATGTTGTAATAAATTATGGGATGGATATGTATTTTTTGCAAATTTCGTGGTTTCTGATTAAAATCGAGCGTTTTATAGCCAAAATAATATCAAAAATGGATATACTGTAAGTACTGTTCAACCGATTCGCACCAAAATACAGATTATAATGAATATTAGTTCCAAATTTCGTAGCTACTGGTCCAAAACTAGACATTTTATAGATAAAATAAAACAAAAATAGTGATACCTGAAGTACCATCCGGCTGATCTTCACCAAAATAAATACGTCAGGTTTTTGGTTTAGTACCTATTAATGTTCGTTTCAAATTTCGCGACTATCAGACAAAAATTGCAACCTCTACCAAGGCAACAAGAAAATAGCTCAAGTATAATGTATAAAATATGAATTTATGAATTTGAGTTTTAGGTGGCAAAATTTTCATTGAGTTATGAAACGAAAAAGGTAAGGTACCTATATCCTCACATCGTTTTGTAACACCTAGATAAATAAATAAATTTTCACAGAAAACCTTCTTGAAAAAAAAAAAAAGAATAAATTGAAAGGTAGTCTATACCTTGGTAGGGCGAACGAATTCCCAATTTATTTTTACCCGACAAATTTTCACAAAAAGTCCAATTCCCAACATAAGGGGTTTTTCAAATTTTTTTCTCTCAAAAAGTATGATTCCTAAAACGATATTTCCCGAATCTAATGTTTGGCCTCTGATAGGCCTAATTTTCACCATATAGTGGGTGGTTTAGTGAGGTAGACAGTTATTTTTTAATTTTACATAAAAGACTAAAAAATAGGCATTTCTCTGTGCCTTTGTGGTAGGTATAGTAAATGCGATTAGGTGAGATGGTTTTTTTTTTTTTTTTTTTTTTAAATTTTAAATAAATACTTTAAACTTGTAAAAAAGCACTTCTGTAGGCGCAAGCGTCGTTTTCAATTAGAGAGTGTTTATCATACGTGACTATTTAATTAATTTTTGGGAAAAGTCTCTTTGGGAACGTCTCCAATTTGGAGATCTATACTTTTGGGAATCTCAAAGATGTTGAAATAAAAATTTTTGAAAAAAAAAGAAAGAATGAATTTGATTATCCAGCGACGAATTCAGGGATAGCCAATGCATCCGAACCAAATGATGAAAACTCGATCAGCAGTCTATGAAAAATAATTAAATTGAATAAATTTTATCAACAACTGGAGAGTGAATACTTGTTTTTTTGTACAATATTATTTTGTTTTAGAATACCGTACTGTCGTTAGAAACAAAAATGATTCCAGGTATTAAAAAATTTATTTTTACTTTCTCCAAAGGAAAACATATTTTTTAATTCCAAAGAAAGTGAAAAAATGCCATGGAAGAGTTATGGCTGAAATTCATGCACCCATCCGTGAAGGTAGATTGTTATCGATTCTAAATTTTTGATTCAATTATGTAGGACTTTGATTGTAGGTACTCCTCGTTTGAAAAATGTTAATGTCTATAATCATTTCAGATACGAGAAATTTGGAAAAGTTAATTCCACTCGACTGAGTTAAGTATGGTTTTATAGTGTACGATCCAAAAAAATTTTCACCATTTTTTGATTTCTACTTCTCCAGTAAGAGTCAATAATTTTTATTTCCTTTTTAGAATTGCATGTTCAGGCATCCAGCTATCGTATCCAGAACGATCATTCTCTATCTGTAGCTTTACAGTGCGATACAAGTTCTTCATATTGTAAATTTAATCAAAGCTATAGAGTAAACAAAATAATTCCGTCGATTAAAAATATACCTGCAGCAGTTGCTGCTGTGGGTGCGCTGTAATATTCTCGCCGAAATCGATTTTCTTGGCTGCGCTTCGTGGAAAACATTTCCCGACCGGGTGAAAACCCGAAGAAAAAAGCACAGCCACAGGTATCTGCGTTAAACGTCACGATTTTCCCCTACCTAGTCGTAATTTATTCGTGACAATCGAAGTCGAACAAATTAGGTTAATCGTCTCAATTTTTTCTTTTTTTCCCCCTCTTTTTTTTTTTTTTCTTTATTTAGGTTACAGATATCTAAGAAAATTTTTTTGCATGATAAATGAACTACACGCTGATTCCATCCTCGTTATTCGAATCAACCCCGAATCGACCTAACAAAAAAGTATTCGTTTTTTATAGAGGGTGATATAAGCAATGAAGAATTTCGTATTGGTCGAATGGGGACTAATAGTATTTTAGTTGCGTACGATATTTTTTTCAACAAGTCCACCAAACAGGGGTTATTATTTATTTGATTAACTAGGTCAACGCCTTTAATTAACCGAATTTTATCAAATAATTAAATAATTAGGGAGAGGTGAAATATTTCGTTTGTGGGGATCACTGTGTAAAACAGCCCTTTTTTATGCTGACATTGCACTATTTTTGTCGGTGTAAACGGTGCATACAGAAATAAAAAATTTAATTACCCCTATTTTCATTTCTTGCACAGTCGAGGATACATTGGAAACGATTTTTGTGTTTAATTTTCATTTTATTTAATAAACATTATCCCCACTTGCAAGTATTTCGTAATCATGATTTTTTCATGAACTTTGTTTTCACTTTTTATAAGGCTTATTATCCTATGTAATGAGGGACTTAAAAATAGATTACCTAGTTTTACTATTTGTAGGTACCTAGTAGCTTATTTCAAAAACCTCTTGGATTTGGCGTATTTGATTTTGATTATGTAGTATAGATACCGATGCAATTTTTGTATAGTTTCTGACATTTTTTTTATTTTTTGTTGCAAACTTTATTTTTTTTACCTTTTGTTGCAAAATTTTTTTTTCGTGTTGAAAACTTTGTTTTCACTTTTTGTTGCATATGATGTAATCTTTTTGCTATGTACCTCAGGTTAAACATTTCCGATGTTAAAAAAATTGCGTTAAGAAAAAACTCAATCTCTACGCTACTGTAGAAATGAAATTTTTTTTTACGAAGAAACGAATAAAGAACGGTTAAGAAAAGACTTATTTCTGTATTAGTGAACAAATGAAATGTTTTTCAGCGAAGAAATGAACCAAAAGCAATTAAGAAAAGACACATTTCTACACCAGTGAAGAAAATAAATTTTTTTTTCAATTACTGTTCCAAATCAATTTGAAAATTTCGAACTTTGTTAACTAAAATCGATTCAATAATAATCTCTTTTTGGTGCATGAGTTGTGAAAATGTGTTTATAAGAAAATGTGCATTTCTATTTACCTACCCGTGCATTATTTGCATTTTGTATGAAATACTGATTACCTATACGTAATTTTGTAATAAATTTTTCTATCGTATTTGGGTCAGTGAAGTTTTTAAGTTCTGCCATCAAATTGGGTGATATTAAACTCGTTCCCGTTGAACCATCTTACGTTATTTCATAATTAAACTCGTCCCAGACTGTTACCTCTTTTCGCAGTCATTAGTTCAAATTATTCGTCTCTGGTTAAAGTACTACCTGTAACTAACACACTGAACACGTCCCATGTTTAGTACCATCAATGCTTTCACAAGCACAAGGTAGGTATACTGAAATTAAAAGTGGATAAACAAAATTTGAAGCCCTTGAAAATGGGATTTGAATTATAACTACGAAATTCAGAGTCTGATTCAAATGTTTTGAAAACATTGAAACGATTTAAAAACCTGCTATTTGATGATAGATATAAATGCAGAAGCATATGGTATAGATAGTAGGTAGGTGCAATCAAAATATATTATGTGATCAATCTGAAATTTTCAGAAATTTCTTCAAATAGTCAAAATTGCTTCATTAATTATAATGAAGATTTTTTGCAGGTTGTCCCGAATGGATGGGTTTATTATAGATCTCTGAGGAATATTTCTGTAATAATGTAGAAATGAGGTTTAGGTTCAAATAACCAGATACAATTGGATTTTTTTCAAAATTTAAGAACCCTATTTTTCTCCTGTGGAATGTCTTAGGATAGATAGTAAAACAATGAACAGATACGAAAATATCCTGACTCGAATCAAGTTAATGAATGATTTGATATTAGTTAAGTTTAAGACCTAGGTACCAATGGAGAAAAAAAAAATAGGCCTTCCTTGTTTTTTGGGGAACGAGTTTATGATATATTCGCAAATACACTTTTATAGAAGTTCGGGAATGAGTTAATATAATATGTCATATTAACGAGATATTGACGCGGACGAGTCTAATGATTGATTGGTCGTAGTGTCCATGAAATTTTGATCTTGTAGAAGTAGGTATAGCAGTAAATTATTTGACTAATTTCTGGAAAAATTTATATTTTTATTCTCCTTTTTTACTCAAATATTTCATAAATATTGAGAGTATGGAACATCTTGTGCAAAGGACAAATAGTTTTCAAAACATTCTACTGTTACACACTAGTCAAAATCACAAATCCATTGATTGTAGTAATCATCGCATAAACTATCTACCTTCATTATGCATTTACCTATTTGGTACATCAAACTCTATTAGATTTGTGTTTTAAGGTATTATAATTAACACCTGTTGTGAGTTGACCTTAATTTATCTTAACCTTATCCACCTATTTATTCGTAACAAACTTCGTATTAATAAATTATTCAAGTATAATTTTTGAGGAGAGTATTTGATTTGGAAGAAATTCGAAAAAAGTGGCATAAAATGAGAAACAGACAGAGGTGAAGGGTGGTGCATGAAGATTAGAAATAAATATTGAAAGTCGAGATCGTGGTGTAGTTTGTGCGTATCTTGACATGTTGAAAGAAAGTAAGGAATCGATAGGTAGGTTAGTTATCTCTTCTGATGTACAAAATTTTACCTTTCTTAGCTGAAATAACTATTTTTTTTGCATTTATTAAGCTTACCTACTATCCTTTTTTGATCATCATATCATCATTTTTATCAGAAACATTAATTTTCTTACAAATATTTTTGTACCCCTACTTTTAGTAAAACTTTTCCATATTCCAAGATGGTTCAAATCACTTTTTCTGATTATAAGTCTGAGGTAAGTAATTTATTACTTCCAAAAAACGATTTGACAAAATATCTGCTTAATTCGCCCTTTTTGAATAGGTACCTAACTCACTCTTCAGATTTATAGTCAAGCGGGTTTAATTTAAACTCATTTCCTGTTGCGAGGGTTTCATCCCCATAATTTGTTTTTAAATCTCTTTCCATTTATGGCCTAATAAAATTACTATATCAGCCCAATAGTTTTAACTCAGACACGTATAAAGTCATTCGTTTATAGTACTAAACTAAAATTAATATAAAAGTTTTACTCTTCTTGGAATCCACTCTTAATGCCTTTATTTAAAAGAGAATCTACGAAGTTTTTAGGAATTTAAGCCTATTGTAGGCCGAATTTTCTTCGTGTAATGTATTTGAAATAAGATACGTTCTATTTATGACGATAGCTTGTAAAATTTTCCACTGATGTGAAAATCATAGTGTTACCCTGCATCAAAAAACACAAATGAACTTCAATCGCCCCATCATAGACTTGTTCCTCGTCCGAATCACTTTTGACCAATTCCAGCCTTTTTATGGGTTCATCTTTCATGACTTGTGAGTACGAAATATTTATTTCAGATAATCTAGACCTGTATGCTTTTAAAATTGGGTATTATTACCTTTATTGTTAATATACACTAAGAAAAAATAAGAAAACCCCCCTGAAAATCCTTCTAATAGAAATCATAAACCGAAACTTACTCGTGAAAAACAAAAAAGAAGAAATGGAAAAAGATTCTCAAAAATTTGTCGTCTCATCTACGATGTTCGTTTTTATGCGACACGGATGACCAGAGAAGCAAGAAAGAAATTTTTTCCAAGTGTTCCTACCTACTTTTTCTGTTTGGATGGAGCACCCAAAAAATACAACAGCAGCTGCGGTAGCGGCAGCAGCGTTGGAGGCGCGGATATGCTTGTTAATTTATTTCTTTTCTCTTCGTTATACTTCTTTTTTTTTTTTTTTCACCTGCTCTTTCCTTCTTTACATCTCTCTATTTTCCTTTCTCCTGTACACCTAGGTACGTACCTCTATCAAGTAATGAGTGTATCAAAACTTAAGAAAAACGTTTGTTTTCGTTACACATCTTTGAGCAATTATATGGCATTCCGTATATCCTGGTTATAGTTTTTCCATAACACAATAAAACAACGAGTTCATGGTTTTTAAATTTTTTTATGTAGCTATTTTTTAAAATTTTTTTTGCTCTTTTACGCGTTACATTTCGAGCATGAGCCACAGACGAAGGAAAATTACAACAGTAAAATGTCTTTTAACGTACATTGGTAGTGAAAGATTCAGATATGAAGAGTGGATGGAGAGATCAAAACAGGGAGCTATATATAGGCCTACATTTACAAAAGAAGAACATAAATGAATCGTTAAATGTCGTTTGAAAAAAATTCATTTTTACAGTAGGCCACGTTTTTGCCATTTTCAAGTCCTGATTGCTTCATGTTATGAAGCCTCAAAATGTATCTCATTGTTTTAAAGGGTAAAATAAACAATGTTTGTTCTTCATATTATATGCTGGCGAAAATAGAACGTTAAATGATAAAAAAAAAAGCCAATCATTGACACGATCCTTTGTGGGTTTTTTAGTCAGCAGTCACCTCCTTAACTGGTGACAGATAATAAACGTGCTTGCTATGGATGAATGATTTTTGTGTTTGTAATGATCGACTATTTTTTTTTTTTTTTAGATGGCCCATTTGACTAATTTTCTCTTTACATTCTTATCAGGAAAGAGAAGAGTGGTGGGTTAAATGTGAAAACGGATCAATGATCATGTCATCAATTTTGGAATGATCTGGCTTTAGTATAACATACAAACGATCTAAATACTATTTCCAATTATTTCGGTTATTAAAATAATTTTGCGGATGTTGGAAAAATTGTTTTATCATAGTTATATAGGGTAGAGTGGTACATAGTGGACCATGTTAAACATTGGAACTTTTTAAATAAAAAGAGCAATTTGTTTTTGGTCCAGAACACAACTGATAATGGTTAAATACGTCATTACGTACACCCTAAGCTTTGACTATATATATATATATACAGTACTGGACTAGTAAAGCTTCATAAGACCAATGTACTTTTTAATGTAAAGACACGCTGGCTGAAAGTGAGCAATCGTAGTGTACTTTGTGCCTACTTTCGACGTTTTGCTTGAATTCATTAATTTAGAATACATTTGATGAATTTATCACTTAAATTCACAAGGATAACGTACATAAACCTATTCAAGTACGTCAAATGGTACGCAATTGTTGCCTATTTAGTGCCGGTATGTCTAATCAGAAATCATCGTTCAAAGACCCCAAGTCAACATTTTTTTAGAAAATGTGCATTCTTCCTTTGTTATCAGTGATTTATTGTTTTCCTATGTCTGAAGATATTTTTTCAATTATTTTTCAGTTTATTTAGAATTTCAAACAAAAAATTTCAGAAGGCAACTCATCCTATACTAAAATACAAGCAATTTCAGCCCAAAATAATGATATAAAGTATTCTGATAATTGACTTCATGAAAATCCTTCTAGTAGTACCCAGTGGAACAATAATGTTTTTGTCTTTTGAAGGTCTTTTGGAGTTATTGGGTAAATTACGATTCAAATATTTATTTTAATAATTTAATAAATACAATTTTAAATTTCATTAAATATTTTTAAATTAATTTTTTTTTCTATAATTTATTAATTTGACAGTCTATCAACTTGCAGAAAAACATTTGGATTCTTAAATTTTAATTATGATTTGTCAAAAATCGAAGTCCATCGATGTACCCCTAATTATTATTTTTCAATTACAGTATATTTTTTATCTAATTTTGTACCATTTACGTTTGTTTTCCACTGTGTACCACATGCTATCCCACTGTGTATCACACGTGGTTCATAGTGGAGTGATTTTTGACTTTTTTAAGTCATGTTCTCCAGTTGTTAACTAATGCATATTGGGTGTTAAGCAGCTTGATCGATGCAGAAAGATGAGTTCTTTCAAGCGTGTATTTCAAATTTCGATGTAAGTAAAGTTTGGGAAGTTACAGATAAAAAAACAAAAATATCGCACTGTGTATCACCCTTCCTTGATCACTTAATAATGACTACAGTTTTTTTATATCTTCTGTAAAATTTTAAAAGATTGTTCAGTGGTACCATTTATAACATTGTAGACAGACTACATAATCTAAAGTAACCTAAAAATGGTCCGTGAAGAAGAAAAATTTGGTCAGCTTGTAGCCGAATTAAGAGATGTATCTCAGTTTCCTAATTAATGTTTGATATGGCAAAGAAATACATTCTAGAGACAAATTTTTGAAAAAATACGAGAAACTATAATTTTTTTGGTTTTCTTTCGTTTTCTTTGAATCCATATAAAATAATTATAATTTCCTTTTTCAATGTTCAATCACACGTACGATAATACCATAGGTTAGATATAATACTTATATGGGATTCGTGTTTTTTTATGTGATCTATGACAGGATTAGATTAGGCGGCATATTACAACAAATATCGCAAATTTTTCTTTTTTCATGTTTTCAGCTGCCACACCAATTCCTCGGTTTTAGATTTTCGTCGTTGTTTTTTGAATCAATTTTTGGACCAATTTTCGTGTCTCGAGTCTCCTATTCATTTGTTTTTTTCCTATTCTATAATTATGATGGCGTTCATGATTGTTGATAATATTCGTTTATAACGTTTCTGACGTATTGTTGAAACTGTTTTCAGTGGTTTAATTATTGATTTTATTTGGTGGTGGAAGAAAAATAGTGGTATAGAGTACAAAAAAAATGGTGAGACTTGAGTTTTTGTTCGGAATCGTGTCCGGATACTTTTTGAAGAATATAATTATTTAGCCTTGTACGAGGACTTGTTTTCTTCAAAATGTCTAGAAAAATCTTCTACCTATCTGTCAATAATCTAGATCCAGATAATTGGCCTATATAATGCATAAATTATCTTAGATTACTTATACTGCAGTCAATAATACAGCAATAAAGAATTTTGGAGTTAAAACACCTCTAGAGTAAAAAAAATTATAAAAAACTATAATGAAAAAGACAACAAAAAAATGGAAAGATAAACTGGAAAATAAAATCGAAAAATCCCCTCGAGAAAAAAACTATCGATACCCCACTGAATGCAATAATAACCAATAAATACATATTTTCATTTTCAATTTGTGGTTTGGAAAGCTTTACTACACAATTTGTTGTTTAGAAAGAAGAAAAAAATTAATTTTCACGAAATAAAATTTAGTAGGAATTATGTGATTTTTATAAAAAATTTTGGTTGTTCCACTCGCTGAAATTTATCTCTATACAAAAATACTTTGGACGATGACGATCCATTCCTAGATGAAAAATTTCCAGACACTTAGCTATAGAATAGATACTGATGCTAGTCGTTTTTTGAGACAGTTTATATAATTATAAAGAAAATTTGAAATTATTTAAAAATTTCCCATCCAAAAATTGAAATCCGTCCTCCGCTACCGAAATATTCAGTGTCAAACGTAGTTTATATGCATGAATGACTTACACACTGGCTCATATTAACATATCAGTTCAACTCCCTTGTAAATGTTGGATACTGCCAAGAAAACACACATTATGTGCGTATCAAATTCACATAAATCGTATATAAATCAGAAAGGAATATTGCTGGGTACAGCAGTAGGTAGGCTACGTATAAAATTATAGTCCATATTTTATCTGGATCCTTCTGCGATTTTTCAAGCTGCTGGCTTAAAATTTAAATGGCAAATTTGTTTTTCGTCAAATATTCATTTTTCAAAAAAAAAATTTTTTTTTTAGATTTCCATTTACCGGACGTATGGTAACACACCTTGTTTTTTTCTACTTCTTCTTCCTCGCATATACAATCATGATCTTTTTATTCTCGAAATACTCACGCTTGTGATCATTATGTAACCTTATCGCGTCCATAAATTTGGGTATTAAGAATTTTTTTTTTTTTGATTTTCTCTTCTTCCTTTTACATTAATTTGTATATGGTTATTGCTGAAAGAATTCCAACTTCACATGCGCCTAAAAGTGGGTGCATTTTGGGTTATAATATACGTGAAGACCCCTTGTTGTGTTTTCAGTGGTAAAAGAAAAAAAAAAACGGTATAGAAGTGTAGAGAAACAATTTTTTTTTCTTTTCTTTTTTATTTCTTAAACAAGAAAAAAAGTATGCAAATAAAAAAAATTAGAAGTCGATTTCAAATATGTGTTTACGGTTGTACGGTGTAACAAGAAATAATGTGTCGTTTCGGTACCTTTGAGCAAAACCTTAACTCCTTTTTTTATGGAATTCAAAACGATGGCACTCCAAATCGTAAACTCGATATATTATCGCATTGAGTCTCCGATGTGTACCTATACACACTATCCTATCCTGTATACATATGTATTTCACAAAAGGACATTTTCCAATAAATGTCTTTTCCTCAACCAATGAGTTGGTTTTATAGTTGATGTTTTTTTTTCTCTCTTCTTAATGGTTAATATTGCTCGGTTATTTATTCGAATTTGTACGAAAAAAAATTATATACATAATAAAAAAAGAAGAAGCCAACTGACCGGCTACTCTAAAACTCAAATGGCTTTGGAGACTTTTTAGAGAGTAAAGAAGTGAATACGAAAGAAGTGAAAGAGAAAAAAGTTTTCTTCGTTCAAAAGTGTGTGAATATATATATATATAGTCTATATTTATAGTTGGTTTTTTCTTTATCTTTTTTCTCTGTTCTTCTCTTCTCCATGTGTACACTTTTTTTTTTCCAAGTATTTTGTTCACTTTGACTTTAATGACCGATCGAGGTACAAAATTTATTGGACAACAGAGTTGTTGTGTAGGTTGCTGCCGAGTTGAAGATTTCAATTTGAGAGTTTATCTTTTCTATTCTTTTTTTTTGCTTTTTTTTTTTTTTTTTTTTCGTCAGCTCGATAGGAAATATATTAGATTTCATAAATTTGCTTCTGTTTGTCTCAGTACTTCTCCTTACCTTTAGCGTATGCAGAAGCGAATTAAGATTGATAGATCAGTTTCGGTCTATGGGTTGACACAAAATTGAAGGGAAGGGGTCATTGGGCCCCTCTTCCGTAAAAAAAAAACCGAAAGTATAGAAATCTAATTGAAGTCTTATTTTCACTTTGGAACGCCTCCTTTTCAGGCTCCGATTTTGTCTTTTCAAATTCGCTCCTTCCGTTCATAAATTAGACCATATCATCCTATGTTTCGGTCTGATGCGAGTATGACAACATGATGTTGAAAATAGCGGCATTATGCTAACCAACGAGCCTGTGAATGGTACTAGAGACACAATTCTGTCATTTTCAATGAGGTCACCATCCCTACTCTATTAAAACCCTACAAAAGCTCAGGAAATATGCTTTTTTACACGAATTTTTTGTCTTAGTTCTTTTATTTGAAGAGATAGCTACTTTTTGGACTTGAATGAAATTTTAGAAGAGGCTTCAACAAATGAAATGAGCTTAAAAACAAGAAATTTGAGCCATTCGAAGCAAAGAAAATTTAAGAAGATGAGATCACGTATCTGATTAGTTTAATTTAATGGTATCGGTAAACTTTTTCCTAAAGACAACTAATAATAAGGCTCAAAAACAGTGAATTCGTGAAAATGAGTAGTTTTAATTAGTTGTCTTTAGGATAAAGTTTACTGATGACATTAAATTAAGCCAGTTTGATGCTCAATTTCATCTTCTTCAATTTTCTCGGCTGGTAACGGCTCAAACTTATTCTTCTTTGTCTTATTTTATTTCTTAAAGTCTCTTTTAAAATTTAATTTCTTTCGAACGAGTATATAGTTATCTCTTTTTTTAAGACAATTACGACCGAAAATTCGAAACCTATACTCATAGTGCTTTTCAGTGGGTGGGGTTGGGTTTATGAAAGAGGTGTGTCTAGCCTTACTGAACGCCGTGTAAAACGTAGCGTATTGTACCTCTAGTATAATTCATATGCTGGTTGGTGCTGAGGCTGACATAAAAATTTGGTCGGTCATAAAAAGCTACTTAAGATTTAATTCTGACGTTTTTCATTGAACAACATTGATTTTGTTATAGTTTTTTCCATGTAGATTGTTCGCTTCGTTTCAAACACTTCATACCACCGTATCCTTCTATAATTTGATAAGGCTGTGGTTTTACTGAAGTGCCAAAAAAAGCTATTCTTCCTCTTGTGGCTCAATGATGAAATGCACTTTAAATGAAGAATGGTGTTTGCCCTCTTTTGAAAATAATAATGTTTTTGTGAGCGGAGAATGGGGTACATAGTGGCTTATAGGACCAGTTGAACTTCAATCTCAAGATGAAATTTCGTATAAATAATTCATAGAACCTTAGTTTCAACTGCAGTGGAGTTGAATTAACTCAGATTTAATTGTTTATTGCGTCACTATAGTATAAGCGTAGACGTTTTATTATTTCTATACTCCTGATAAGGGAAATTATATTTTCCCACCACTTGTCTGTCTCTTTGAATGTTTATCGAACAAAATGAGTGGACCCCCCTCTCTTATATTAAATACATACCATAGGGCTATCTAAACAAAAATTTCCAGTTCTGTGAATACATTTTCTAATATTCCTACCGTATTTTCCCTCGCAAACGTTTACTGCCTATTAAATTATAATAACTAGCCATCTCAAATTCAAAGTTCAGGAAAAAATAATTATCCAGTGTTTAACGATTTAACGGTGTATAAATTATCGTGTAATTAACGCGTTTAATTACCGATTATTATCGACATCTAAACGTCAGTGACCGAAAATCGGCGTTATGTATGTTTTGTAATGTCAATTATTTCTGTAGGTACCTACATTCAGCTTTGTATATGGACCTACGGAACTATGTGTCTAAATGTAGCAGAGCAACAGTACAGTATACCAAACCGAAAATATCAAAAACACATATCTATCGGTCATTGTATTTATTCGAGAAAAGAAATTCAGTGTTTGGTAATCGCCTTTATAGGCCTAATATGGTTTTCAAATTCTCTTGCCAGATAAATTACTGATCGATAATAGTGCACTCGATACAAAACGTATTGTGCTAGATCCGACATCGATGCAAAATGTTGTTTGTTATCTTCATCTGTTCGGCTTCTCAATAAAGTAAATCTGTTAAATCATAAAATTTTATTAGGTAGGCACTTAGGTACCTATGACATTTACTAAAATAAAATTCGTGTAATGATGCATGTGGTTTCATTTCAATTGTTGCTTTGATATATTAGAGGCCAATGTTTCTTTGTTTTATTGGCACTGAAGATAGTTTAGGTTCTGTAATTAGTGAAATAACCCACTTGTATAACCGACCCCCGTGGAAGATAGGCTATCTTTAATCGCTGTAGTACGTTGACCAGAATTTAAAATTACTTCATTTGAAATGGAATTTAGAATTTTTTTACCTTTTTTGTTGCTAAAAAAGTCATCTGTCTTCAGTTTTTTTCGATACAATTATTCTACTATCTATTTTTTTTTTTTTTTTTTTCAGACGATTTATTCTAGTTTATGTTATTTACTTGATTTCATTATAAACTTACGTAGTGGCGTAACCAGAATTTTCTTAAAGGGAAGAATGGATGAGAAAGCATTTTTCTCATTTCCCTCCATCTCCAATGACGGATTTCGAGAACTTTTTTTTCGGAGTGGTGAAAAGACCTCAGGCAGACTTTGGTCAAACAAAAAAGTTGAATTAAAAAGTCTATCTTCATCTTCCGAGCCAGATCCGTAGGGAGGATTTAACTTGGAGGGGATAACAATTCATGAATTGAAAAGCGATAGATCCATGGGGAAAACTGGAAAATTTACCCCCAAATGGTAAAAAAATGAAAAAAAAAAAATCAAGGGAAAAAATGAATTACGACCGCAGAACTGAGCTAAATACTGTAAAAAAGTTAGTAAAAGAGCAAAAAAAAGCACAACTTCCTAAAAATTTTGTCATTTCTCCCACCAAATTTACTTTCTGGATCCGCCGCTGGAATTGAAAGAATAATTTCGCGAGCAGAGTGAGGAAAATTAATTTTTTGTGTATTTTGACGATATGAATATCTGATTATCATGTCAATCGTCATTATTTGTCACGAAATTAAAAACTATAATGGTCTCACTCGGTGAAATACTGCTTGAAAAAATCAGAAGGGAGTCTATCCGCTTACGCTGCTAAACTTATGATGAACTACTATAATTATCACTTTTTGACGTGTTAAAATTTAGGCCATAATGTTCTTCCTCCCAGTTGATTTAATTTTTTTAAATTGACAAATTGATACTATAGTAACTTTTTCTTCAATTCTTTTCTGGCTCCACCGCAAATAGGTATCACATATTTTGTGTATAAATAGTCAACTTATGGGAGCAGTAGGTATTTAATTTTACGACCTTCGAGCGAATAATCTGTTAGAAAACAACCTCGTGTTGATTTTATTAGAACACTGTTCCTAGGTATACCTAAGATTAGCTGAAATATTATAAAAATTCTAAGGTTAAATGATATGAGGCAAAAGAATATTTGTAGTACTTACATTGTGATATAATGATTGACTTATCCGCAGATAAAATTGTCGCAAAATGTCGCGTTTGCCTCGGCAGATTGGTTGATGAGTTATCTAGTTTTACTCGAGACAGTACCTAGTTAATTGATCCCTCATGAAATTGTTGGTATCTTAATAGTGACTACTAATTGGATTTTCGATGTTTTTAAATCTCACATTCTCGCTATCGTCAATATACATTTAAAAAAATTCTAAGTTTTTTAATGCATCATTTTAAGCTCTCCGCAACATTTATGGAACCTTACTTTGAATCCTTGGCTTATAGTTACCATTTATTTTCAGTGAATGCAGTTCGACTTTAATACAGAATACTGCTACGATGATTAGTACGCCCCAAGAAGGAGATATATATTAGTCTGCCACGGTGCTATGCTCATGAATGTAATTTTTGTGAATTCATTTTTCTTCAACTTATATTCGCTTATACTTTTTCAGTGGCGGATCCAGAGCTTCATTTTTTATGGAATTGAGCTTTTTTTTTCTTACTTTTTGATCCTTAGCAAATTTTTTATGATTTTTATGCGGATTCTGTTGTCTTACTTTAATTTTTTTCCTTGAACTCAAGTAATTTTTTTATTTATTATAAACTTTTGTTCTACTCACTACGACGATTTGTAAAATATACTAATACTGCTGCCAACCTTCCGCCACGAAATAATGATTATTTCGCATGAAGCTAAAGCCAAAAACAAAAAATTAAAATAAAAGCCTATATTTTAAAAACTCGTTTTTAACCTAAACTTATTTTTTGAAATTTTTTTTTAAGGGTGCCGGTAGAATTTCTTCATTTCCACCTGGATCCGCCACTGTACTTTTTGCACATTTTTATTTGTAGGCAAAATTCTGGTAAGGGTTACGGTTTGCCTCGGGTTGGGTGAGAAGTAGTTGTCGAATGTGGAATAGGTGCTCTACCTGTTACAGGTTTTCCTACTGGATGCTATGTCATGCTACAGGTTATAACCTCACTGGTATAGGTTCCTGTATAGAGGTGATGTTTCCTATGCTAATATGAAAAGATGCCAAAAATTTTATAATTAGGCTCAGTCTCTCCGTCAGGTAGCACTCATGGACTAAACTAAGGGTACGTAGTTCAAATCGTTTGTTGGGTAACGTTTACGTTACGGTATATTTTGTCGTGTGTAATGTACCGTAACCGTCCCATCAACAGCACCAGCGTGTATGATTATTGTAAAATAGTCTATATAATATACTTATATATATATATATATATATATACATAGTATACATGTATACTACCTACAGTATAATATGGTATAATTTTTTTTTTTTAATTTTTTTTTCTTCAAAAAGAATACACACTTAGGCAAGTGACTGCGTGTTAACGTGTAATTTTTGTATGTGTATACTGAGTACACGTATATGTGTAGACAATAGCGCCTCTATATTAAACACGTAGACAAGGCCGTACCCCAGGCTGAAAACTACGTAAGCCCCCTTCTGCTCTATTGTCACGAGCATAATACGAAGGCTTCGAAGATGATACCTTGTATAGCTGTATAGCTATTTTTTGATATACAGGTGTAGATACACTTCCTTATTGTTTATAAATCGAGAGAAATAAAAAAATAAAAAAATAAAAAAAAAGAATAAAAAAAATACACTGTCTTGTAGCGTGCGTTTTTGTTTTTTCAACATGGCTTCCCCAATGACTGTGCACTATCATTGTTACATCTTTGGGTAATCCTTGGCGTTGTTTTTTTTTTTTTTTTTTTTTTTGTCTACATCATGTTTTCTGGTTATTCTACTCCATTAATACTTTACTTTGGAAAATGGAGGGATTCTTGGAGAAATTTCTACTTTAGTTTTGTAGGTAATAAAATTGAAAAGCACCACATGATTGCTAAAGAGTTCTTAAAAATTTTTCGACCTCTTCGTACGAACGTCCGAGAATTTCGAGCATCTACGCACCTATAAATCTTGGGGTGGAAAATTCAATTTCAAATCGTATTCTGTATAGTGGATAATTTTTGACGTCTCGTATGCCTTCACACTTCATTAACTTGACAAGGCGTTTAAAACGAAGTTAATTACAAACTTTTATATTATTAGGGTCTAATACCGTTTCCTTGTCAACACTCTTTTATGCAAGAAAAATAATGAAATAGTTTTTAGAAAAAAAAGTCTTTTGGAAAATTCCTATTTTCAAAAATTTCCGCACAAGTATCGTATTGTAAAAATTCATTAACAGTTTCGACGAAAAATCATTACCAGACTTTTAAATGTTGAAAATCTACGAGAGAAAGAAATGCAAAATTTTAACGAAGCTCATTTTCAAGGTCATACATTCATATTGTCAAGACTCAAGATGATAGTGTTTTTTTTCTCTCTTACGAGTACAAAATGTTTGCTCATTAATGTAATTTTCATGAGTTGGCCCAGATAAATTTTATTGTTACATTTTTTGGTTAGCCTAGTTCGACAATTATTTTTTTCATACATTTTCGACCAAAAATTGCGAGCGTGACAAATAAAAATAGGTCATGAAATGTATAGACTGATTTTTTGCACTAACTGTGTGCTAAATACTCGTGTCTGTTCGCCACACGAATACTTCGGAATCATAAGCTACAGCGTCATTAAAGGACGGTTTAAACTCACTTCTCAATTCTTTAATCTTTAATCTGTATTCTGTAAAGTTGGAAAATTTTAACTTTTAGAGAATAGATCAAGAGAAACTGTATAAACTGAAAACAGTGTTCCCCTTTAGTAAACTTTTTACATATTAGATCATAGAGAATAAATCAACGAGTATAAACCAATTCCTTAAATTTACACAAGTTATTATCATTGACAAGTTAGTCATGTTAAAATTTATGAATAGGAAATAGAATTTTTTTTTAAATTTATTTAGGTTTATGAAAAGCAAGCCTAATGACTATTCGTCTGGAATTTTTTTTATTATTTCAGTCAGGCTCACCTATCCGATTCTGCATGAGAGAACCAAAATTTTCATTTTTTTTGAAGAAAATCAAGAAGTATTTCATTACTTTTACAGTAAAATAAGCTTATTTAGAAAGTACATATTATTCTGAAAAACCATGAAAACCCTACTATTCTCAGTTTCTCTGGGCTGTATAGTCTATTGTTGAAGATGCTCTCATTAACTTTTGTGAAATATTTTTAACGAAATAAAAAATTAATTTTTTAAATTGCACCTCGAGTAGGCTGCTACTTTTTTTAGACTATTCAATCTCTAGTTAAGAACCTTTATTCTTTGACGTTGATGGATCTGTTAAAGAGTGTAAAAATTAGAAACGGATCTGAATAATTCGACAGAATAATTTTGAGCTCTTTCAAAGGAAAACCTGTAACTGAAATTGAAATTATCTGGATGAAGTTTTTACTTAGTTCCTCTCTTTTAAAACTTGAAGTGAGACTGCTGAACAAAAAATTTAATAATTTTTTGATCGCTGTCAATGGAATTCTATAAACTGTTGGCTAACAAAAATTAGTAGAACAATTTTCATTTCTTCATTCTTCGGTTAGTTTAGTCTTCTAAAATAAAATATTAAAAGTCTCATTCCCTCTCCTGCCACGTGTGTTTACAGATATGGAGGTGAATATACCCCCCACCCCGAAACGGTATATCTCACGTTTATCTGAACCAATATTGATTTTTTTTTTAAAGTAGTTCCAGGTTAAAATGTTTGACACTAAATTTTCTATGAAGAAGATTATATTTATTTTAGTCGTCCGAGTCTCCTTTCCTTACCAAATGAACGCCAAAGATGGTATCTTACCTTTTCTTTAGGACTGAGCACTGAAAGCATGACTATAGTTTATTGGTGTAATTTAGTTCAACTAATAATGACACAATACTCGAGATGTATTCATTTTTTTGGGTGTTGAAAAGAGGGAAAGAGGAGCAAGTGCTCAAGGTTTTTTTTTTGGCTTCAGTGACAAATACTGACAAAAAAAAGAGAAACATTTAAAAAATTTTTCGTTGATAATTTTTTTAGATCCAACGAGAGAGGTGGAGGACTGAGGTATCTGCCTCAAGGTTGGAGGTAAAATAGGAGGTCTGTCCAGGTCGTGAGGAAATTAAAAAACTTAGGAAAAATTAAAATGAAGAAAAATTTTTAAGTATTCCTTTTTTTTCATCATGATTTTTCATTTCAGCTGGTGAAAAAAAAAAAGAAAAACTGGTGGCATTAGACCCCTTTCCCCCACTTTAACGCCCATACAAAAATAAACGTATCGTGATTACTGTGTCATTATAATGAAGTTATTGTGTCAACATAGAAATTTTAGTCATACTTTCAGTACTCAATTTCAGTGAAAAGGTAAATCTTTCTTTGGACCAAACCGTGGGCTAAGGTTCTTTTTTAATCTCGTTACTTTTTACTTCTTCCTTTATAATGTTTTGGGTGTATGTTATTACCTCTGTGGACTCTAAAATTAAGTAACTTAACATCGCTTGACTCGTCGACTAAGTCTTTTTTTTGTTTTCGTTTGACTGGACTAACTTGACTGGAAATTTTTGAAAATATCATATCTTGGGAAAAATTTATGAATGATGTAGTCGGCTTGGTACTGCTTTGTTTTTAGCTCACTCTGCAGATACGGTTAGTTAGGTACTTTTTAAATGTTTTTTGTTGTTTTCTCAATGGAGAGCCATCTTGGAGGGAAAGAGGCGTATGCGGGGGCATCCTAGCCCTTTCAAAAATGATTTCACAAGCTAAACATTTAAGGTAAAAGTTCCGTATATACTCAGCTCATATAACTATGTCACAAAATTTCCCATGGTCCAAGCCTGCGACAACGTTTTCACCACTTGCGAGTGTTAAACTGTTGACCACAAAAAAAAAAAGATTTCCCACATCAAACGCTTATTTCGACACTTCTTCCAAACTGGGTACCCATACTTATAATATACTAAACTTACTATCATCGTCTAAATACGAGTATGCCTATAGGTATACATTCAAGCATTCTTCGATGGTACTTAACTCTCATATATATTGTAATCTATATGTATATCTATATATGTATATATACATACGCTGTGACAGACGCCGACGTATATGCCATTAACCACCTAACTTATCACAATTTTCTTATCACTCGAGCATGAAAACTGACAATCATACAAAGACACCTATACAAAAGATCGCCAATAAGACATTAACCTTTATATCACACACATGAACGTATATTTTCCCGCGCTGAATAAATCATATATATATATATATTTATATTTATGGTTGGTATACACATAAACATATAGGTATAAAAAGGCCATAGATACTTATATGAGTAAGGTATATATACCTATAGAGATGCAGTTTAGATGTTTGGCACGACGATCATGGCGTCATATGGATATGTCTATGACTGTATACAGTATATGTATATAACAAACCATCATACGTTGACTTTGTGGTGAAATAGTTTAGGAAGACACTGTTGAGGGAGAAGAAAATGCGTTTACCACTTTTTCCACCGTTTTACACACAAAACTCGCATTGCAGACGCGTCTGCCAGCCAAAAGTGAAAAGATTACAAATTGAGATGTCGGTTAGGTATTATTATAAGGTAAGGAGAATACTATATTATAGGTATGTATATATATATATATGTATATATATATGCCTACCTACTGCCTGCACCGGTAAATATTGTAAATTATGTACACTAAAGAAAGAGTTATGCTTATACGTATCGGAAGACAGAGAAGAGGAGACATACAAAGTAGCAGTGAAAAATAAAAATAGAGGGAAAAAGTACAAAAAAAAGAAAAGCAAGAAAAAGTTAATATAATGGGACACTATGCTGGGCTCTGGTGGAGTAATGTGACGTTACGAAGCCTAAATAATGAGCACCGTCACGGCTGAAAATGTTTTCATGCAACAACGACCACCTTCTTTAATAGAACATAAAAACAACGTAATTTTACAATATTATTTTTACAACGTCTCCTGCTGGAAAGGAGTTTTTCATATACGAAAATCGTCCGTGTAGATAAACGTTTGAAATTTCCTATCGTGGGTAGCTTATAAGTGTAGGTACACGAATACATTGTGAATAGTGTGTTGGATGGAGGAGTCGGGGGAAAGGTGTGGTGTAGAATCCGAGAATGGAAGTATGAATTAGGATTAATACGAAGAAGCCCTTTTCACAAGCTTAGTAAAAATATATAGTTTGTGCATCTCAGTCCAAAATGGACGTTGATTCGATAAAATGATGGGCTCTCGGTGTGGGTGAAGATAAACTTGCAAAATTTGAAAACCTATCGTGAAGATGAACTCCTAAATGAGAAGTTTTTCGAATATAGGTTTTCATTATAACACCAGTTTTATGCAAATTTCAAACAGAATTAGTGTTCTGTTTTCGATCTGAAATTGAGCTGGTGCGATTATAGAATACAATGTCGAAATTTTGTAGACGTGGTAGATCTCTCTGTCCGTCTGTCTGTTCGTTTGAGACGAGTTGACGTGTAAACAGCTGAAGAATTTTTGGTAGAATTTTTATATAAGTTATGAAAATAAACGTCTCTAGAATTTCCTTTCGCATGAATCCGTTCATTAAAACCAGAGAAAATGCGATTTTCTTGTACATAAATACAAATTTTGTTTTATCCTTCTGTAACTTACCATAAATATGTTATTCCTGTCTGCACGTTCGGTGTTTCAACCTGAAATTACTAAATTGGTGCGGTGTTTAAATAAAATACGACGCAGCGATGGTATTTATCAGTTTTGAATATTTTGTCTATCTGTTCGGCTGTCTGTTTGTTTTATTGACCTAAGGTTGGCTTGAATATGGCTGAACCGGTTTTCGTCAAATTTTAATTCAAAAATAATTATTATAATCAATTTGAAGAAACAAACAACGAAACATGTGCTAAAGAGAGAACACAAACCATTTTCAAATTTCTCTCGCAAGATTTAGGGACTGAAACGGCGTATCCGCGGGAGAAATGGAGAAATTTCTCGCAAACCCACCAAAATGACACTCTGAATCCGCCACTGAGGGACTGAGATTGCTGAAGTCGGTGCTCTTTTCTTTCGTCGTGTGGATAGTCGTATACGTCTATTCCGAAAATTTTTTGATGAACGTCAACTTCAATAATAAATCCAGTTCCTAGATCTTGCCTACTGGAGAAATTTTAAAAGGGATATTTTCAACTTTTTTGCAATTTTTTTTTTCTATATTGGTTCTATTTTTTTATAAAAGAAATTTTTAATGCTCTTTCGTTTCCTCGAATATTAGCGTTATTGATTCTAAAAAAAAACTATATGGGACTACCATGAGATTATTCTCTATTATTAAAAAAAATTGCATATAAGCCAGTCCAGTTATTCTCCAGAAATTCGTGGACAAACATACATAGGTACATCTCTACATACATATACGTACATAATTATGTACACCTATTCGTAGGTATGGATCGAATTGTGAACTTCGTTGTTTTTGAAGCTGATTGAAAATAGACACTTCTAGAATTTCTCTGAATCCTGTTTATACGAGAGCCGTTCATTAGAACCTGAGATACGGTAATGGTATTTTATTTTCAAAAGCGAATTGGTTTAACTTTGTTCAGTGTTTACGGATACTATCTTTTTTTTCAGGTTCATCCTACGTTTACATTAATGATTGTGAATCTAAAAGACTTTATTATTTTACTTAGTAATAGCAAATTCGTTTGAAATTTTATGTAGGCTACCAAGCATTTCTTTCCATAATTTTAAAAATTATTTGCTATCAAATAGGAAGACAGACCCAATATATATAATTTAGTTTGTTTTAGGGTGATTAGTCTGGTTTTAGATAAATCATTTTCCACGTAAAGTGCGAAAAAAGTCGTTAATGTTGGTGTAGGTCAGATATGACAATAAAATGTGTTGTAATCATAAACTTATAAACTAATTCGAAAAAATGATCGTAAAAAAAAAAAATCCTATCAAAACCTAAATTTTACTCATTATTGTTTATGAAGTCATACCCAATCAGCAAGCACGGTCGATTTTATTGGCTGTGTAAACAGCAGTCATTGAAATTTTTTTTAAATTTTTTCATGAAATTAACGTACCTTAAGAAATTTATAATGTTTTCAAGAAAAAAATATTACTTAGTTAACTTTTATTAAATAAAAATTTTAGCTTGCGCAACCAAAAATAAGTAGATTTTCCTCATAAACTTACTTAAAAATTATGCTAGGTAGCCTAACTTTTTCTAATTGTTTCTTCATTTCTACATGTCACTGATGCCCATTTTTTTATTTTTTAGCAAGATTTTTTTTTATTTTTTTGAAAATTTAGGGCACTGACCCCTCTGCTCCATACATGTTCAGAATACGATTTGGATTTCAAATGAAATTCATCATTTATATAAGTAATACTTTCTGGCATAATATCTTTGTCAGAACTTGGTTTTTTTTTTGTTTTTTTTGATTCTTATGTTTTTATTTTTCAGTTTTTAAACAAACAAAGTTGTAGTATTTTACCGCAAGTCGAATGTTGAAGAATTTTACAAAAATAATATTTGAGAAAGAGTCCAAAAAATGCATTTCTTTTCTTCATAAGTTGTGCACGTTTTCTCGCAGAATATAATGTAGATTGTCGCAGTGGATATACTATATGTGTATAAGTACAGCATATTCATCCACAACCAACCACCCCTTTCGGCGGGAAAATAAGAGTTTGGTATAATCCCCACTTTCCTTATCTGGTGCCCAAATCTACCCCTTAACGAAAATCGTGCGACGCTTTTTTGCGCCCCTCCGGATCTGGTGCACAGCAGCGGTGTACCTCTGTATAAAAACGCATATAAAACGAAAACTGAGAGGAAATAAAATGGCGGACATTTATCATTGTCTTTCTCACCCCTTATTTTTTCTACTACGTTCACCTTTTTTTTCTCTCCGTAGTCTTTTCTCATTCTTGCTTTTACATCTCTTCTGCTTTTTCTCTTCACGAATTTCTTTCTTCGTTTTTTTGTTCCATAAACTTTAGCTTTAGAAACGAAAATTTTTCGTGGGGCAACCCGTTCAATTAAAGAAACAATAAATAAAAGAAAAAAGAAGAAGAAAAAAAAGGGAAAAAATCTCTCTAAATCCATTTGCGTTGAATCTTCATCGAATATTTTTCGAAGTTTTACAAATTTTTTCGGTATTCGTGAATCGTGAGTTTCATAATCGGAGCAATGGTTTGATCCTGGATTTTTGTCATGGAGGGTCGTAAGCCATTATAAAAATTTGACTTCTTCTTTTTGAAGTTACAGTAAGTCTTCGTTCACCATTCTGTGTTGGTGTTTGGTTTTGCGATCAAAAAGTTGTGAGTTTAAGACCAGCCGCCATCGTTACATTCCCGACCTAAAATGGCGGTGTGTTGCGTTCCGTTTTGTTGGTGCTCCAGTTTTCCAGTGTTTGATTGAAAAATTCATGCTATTAGACTATCGCCCAATCGATCCTAACCACCCCCACTTCCATTGCGACATCAAAATAATATATCCTTTAGACGCTGACTAAAATAACCTTGTAGCCAAAGCTAAATAAGAAAAAATAATTGTAAAAGGTGAGTGCTTGGGTGCAAATATTTATTTATAATACCCACCCTAAAAATAAAGGGTTTTACACGTCTGTATATATTGTGCATAAAGAGGCGAATTTATACACTATGCTAAAAAGTAAGAATTTGCGTATGCACCTTACAAATTCATTCTCCATCATTTTGCACGTTACGCATGCGCAATTTCGATTTCATCTACTGTACGCACTACTTTTTACACATCTCGAACTTGTACCAACTCTTCATACGTACCTTTTTTTTAGGCGGTTTTTATAAAAATGTGTGCGATAAACGTGCGAAGTTTAGGTGATTATATTATTGGAGTGAAATTATTTTATTTTATTTTTTCTAAGGAATTCAAAAAAATAAAATAAAATAAAAATAGGTTATCAATTCAACCTGTAGATATATATTTTCTTTTATCTGTGTTCCAGCATAATTTCTTGTCTTCAGCCCCGATTTTGTTGAAATTGTTTTAAATAAATAGAGGGTGGTTACCCTGTCTTTGAAAAAATCTTCTCCTCAGAGCCAAATCACCCCTAACCGCGAATATAAATGGAACGAAAAAGCGTTAAAAAAACTTGTCAAAAAATGGAACTAACATCGGGGGAAAAATGCGCCTAAAAAAGAAAAATAACCCTTTCAAAGTTTCTCCAGCAAGATTTACTGGAATTGCTGAAATTAGGGCTAATTAAAAAGTTGCGTTATAAAATTTTACGTCATTGATATTCTCACCTAATAACGATAAGGAGAAAGGGCGCCGACTTCACTAATTCCAGAGATATTTTGAATTTTTTCTTTTTTGGTTTTGTTCCGAAGAAATGGATTAAAGTATACCTACCTAAAAGATACGAGAAATTAAAGATACTTACTTTCCTTTTCTTGTAAGAAAAAAAGGGTTAATTGGACCTCTTATAATTCTAGTTAATCTTTCGGACTAAAATTATGCTATCTTCCTATTCATTCATCTAACGATGGCTCGGCAAAGAATAATGTATAGGGTTAAAATTATTTTTTGTAGCTAATAGGCTACGCAAGTACGTGGGAAGAATTTTCCATCAATGAAAGACCCGAAATATGATAATTTTTACTCGCAAATTCTTCCCATTGACAAATATGGTACCTGATTTTTGTAAATTTCATTATGAATTTTGACAAAAATTATTTGTTAACGAATGTAACTTAATTTTCGTAAGCAATGAGGGAAAAGAATCACAGAATTTACAAGAATTATCGTTAACTTTTGACGTTTGTTATTTTCGTATAATTTACCGAAACCTTAAAAGGCGTAAACATATTCGATTAAATTTCTTGATTTATTATTTCAGTGTAAATTAGATTATACTTATTTCAAACTTCGTGAAAACAGGTGAGAAGTCGAATAATCACTTGAATTCAAGTAATTAAACAATTACGTTTTGTACTCTTTGTAAAAACTGCAGATAGAGAACGTAGCCTACAATTACGTCGATTTTTATCATTCGTTGGTAAATTCTGTAGGCCTATCAAATAGGAATTAAATTTTTTAAAACATCGAGCCATAATTTCCAAGGAATGTTTAAACTGATTAAAATTTGCTCATTTTAAATGCTCTACGCCTACTATCCATCGTTATATAGGAGGGATTCGCATATACTCTGCTACCTCTTCTGGCCCCCTCACGCTCTCATCGACAAAAAAATAATATTTTTAAAATATAAATTTTTTTTTTATACATAAATGGGGGGATGTGTTCGTACTCCCACGACCCTCCCCTCATCTACGTACTCGCTGCTTTTCAAATTTGTTACCATGTAAGAATATTTTGGGCTATAAACTTATGTGGGAACCGAGAAAATTATACAGCACCACCTACCTATAAAGTAAATTATGTACTTCTCATTTTATGGTCCATTTTTCTGTCTCCCTTGCTAGCCTTTATTTCGTCTTTCTCTCTCCTTTTCTTCCTTATCAGTGCACTAAAAGTAATAAATCGACATTCGAAAATATTTAAACGCCACCAACCATAGTATACATATTTACGAGCTTTTGTATAGTCGACTAACCGGCGTTTGGTGCGTATTTTATTGCTTGATTAAAAAATTGTAACGTTGACTGCGTTACGCAACCGATAGTGTTATAAAAAAATAATCATAAACGAAACGTGTGGAATAAAAATAATATAGAACTGTAGGTAAACAATCGTACTTGCGTACGTATACCTTAATATGTCACGCTTCGAAGCAGATAAGACGTTTTAAATTTTTTTCGCCTTCATTTTTTTGGGCTATAGCCTTTTTTTTTTTTTTGCTCAGGTATAATACTACTAATTTATGGCGTCTACGAGGGGTAAGTTAAGTTGAATCGTGTAAATGTCTCATATTTAAGATGATCATGAGACGCATACCTTGTCGACTATACAGTGTGCACGGATATTTCGTTCGGAAAGCCGGTAAATATGGGTAGAACTTGATAAAACAAGAAAAAAATCCGTTGTACCAAATGATGCATATTCCCACATTGTCAGGCGCTATTTTGTTTTAAATATTGAAAAATCACCATTTTCAACGCATGATAGCAAAAATGATTTATCAGTTATCGACTGAGGGAAACGGTAGTGTTAGATGAGACAGAAAAAAAATTATATCGCCCTATTTTGCCTATTCACAAAATTGAAGGGGCTGGAAAGCATTGAAAATTCAGAAAATCTAGGCCAAAAAAGCTGAATTTTAATTTTTTTGACCTAAATTTCTCGAAAACATAGTAATTTGATGACTTTGTTTGAAAACAAATGTACGTAATATGAATTAGAGTATCAGATTCATTTCAACCAATTTTGAAGATTGGACGATAATGATCGATGATTTCCGTTTAAACTTCCTCTCTCTTCAATAAAATGCCGACTAGAACTAAGACTTTACGTCGTGTTAATCAGAATGTCCAGATATTTGGGAAATTTATATCTTCCACGAATGATGCTGGTGATTAATCCAAGATTCGGATGATGAGTCATTGCATTTTCACTGTTCTCCGAGATATAAACTTCATTTTTATCAGAGATTTTACGGAATTTATGACGCATTTCGACGCCAGTATTTGAATTTTTAATTAGGTTTTGTACGAAAATCTACTCATTAACGCTCGATCTCATGAAACGATTTGTGGTGGGGGTAGGTACGTTTTTTGTTTCACGACCTCAGAAAAATTTTAGCACGATTTGCTGAAATACTGCAAATTTTTAAATTTTTGTTCTATAGTTACGATATTTGATGAAAAGATTAGTGAAGCCTAATAAGTCAAGGACCTGACCTATTCACTTTGGTCCGGATCGGCCGAAATCGCTATTTTTATTTTTATTTTGGATATAAAATACTTAATTTTTGAACCAACAGCTACGAAATTTGGAGCAAATATTCACCATAGTCTATTGTAAAATGCTGATCGGCCAGACAGTATTTATGCAACGTACGTTTTTGTTTTGATTTTGAAAGGGTTAAAGGGTGTGAACAGCTTAATTTTAGGTCAACAGCTACAAAATTTAATACAATTACTTTTTGAAAATATTTTTCCGAACAGAGCTGTTGCTGCGATAGAGTTTTTGGTCTTTACTCTTCCTGAAAGCAGTATCCTCTTTGGCAAACGTATACCAGTTCTTTTTGTTGAAAATGGCTTATTGCTACGATATTACGAAACAATCAAAATTTTTTTAAATCATTAAACACTTTTTGTGAATAGTTGATCGATTTGGTAGACCTACTCGAGCGTGGCATGACGGAAAAATTTTTTAAATTGAAAATTTATAATTCATATAAAGTTAACCTACACCTGTGTATTTCAGGCTGATGACTGAGGAGAAAGCTTCTAATGTGTCTGTTTAAAATCTTTCGAGGATTTTAAATACTAATTAGAATGTATAAAATTCTACAAAAACATAAAAACTCGAGTTATGGAATTAAGGTGTAAAGGAAAGGAGACTCTTGGAGTTTGAACCTTCTTAGCCGAAAAAAAAAAAATGCTTGAAATTCGAATTTAGTGTGTCTATGTTGTTAGTGGTGGTGTTATGCCAGAGAGAGGGAGAATATGTGGACTCTCTTCCCAATTAAGATGAAGATATCCACACCATTGTTTGGAACTGTAAACAAATTTTGGTTGTTAAAGTTTATTCTGAAATTACTAAACGTTTGGCTCTAACGCGAACCATCAGGCCGAAGATAAGCTCCATTGAAAAGGGCTAAATTTTCAAAATTTTACTTCAAGACGGCAATTCCAACTGACCTAAACTTTGAAATGTGTAATGGCCCAACTTCTAAGATGAAAATAAAAGCAAAGAGATGTTGAAGGGTATGGCCAGGGGAAGCGATTGCCCCCATAACCTTGTTTTGTTGCTTGTTTTGCTTATCACTTAAAATTTGGAAAAAGTTTTAATAGCAAATATTACGCGACAGTGAGTTTTCTAGACGAGAAATTTCTCAAATTTTCTAAATTTTCAAAAGTGACGAGCCAAAAAAGTCATGAAATTTTTTTTGCCGCCCCTTGAAGAAATCTTGACTACATCCCTGGAGATGGAAGTAAATAGAGTGTTTTCAAAAAATGTATTCGATGAAAAATATTTTGAAGCTGATTTATTGCATTACCGCCTCTCAATGCAGTAAATAATGTACCGAGACAAAAACAAAAAAAACTTTTCGCAAAGGTTTTCAATATGAAGACATTAGTGTTTATTAATTTTTCTTACTGAGAATCCAATATTGTTCTTTTACTAGTATTTTTCATTTCACTGTGTACGGTAATCGTAAATCAATTTATTCTAAGGGATGTGTGCTCGATAGACTAAAAATTAATTTATTCGTTCCATAACCCATCAGCCATATCTGCCCATTAACTTTGTAGTTTTGTATTCGTACGCACTTTTGGTATCATCACATAAATTTCACTTTTCATTTCATTCGGTTTTTGTTCAACTACCTATATTCTGTTCTATCAATTTTATACGAAAAACTGTAATTAATCAATAAAAGTTTTTCGAATAACTTATTCATATTCTTAATGATAATTCCAGTGACAAATATTCTCTATTCGAGGGGTAAATTTGAAAAATCTTGAAAAACATTGTAGACTTGTTTCTCTTGGATCCTCAAATTTTTACTTTTGGTGCCCTGGTCATTAGTGTTATAATAATCCACAAGCGGTCGAGCTTAATATGCAGTTCATTATGTTTGATACCCATTAGGCTTCAAAGTTATTAATTAACTTTTCGTTTTTGATATAATTTAGTCTTAACGATTTCAACTTCAACCGACTAGAATTTAATTATTACCATTATAATTATTATTCTAAGTCTATTTATTTTTTCATTGCGTTGCTGAAATCCTTGTAATTTTAGTGTTTTAATGAAAATGGTAGCCTACTAGTATAGGATAATAAAAATCAATGAATTTAAACGAGTTTTTTTCTTTTCGCTGGTTGAAAATCTGTGTGCTTTTCACAAACATATAGTCTTATACTATACACTTATAGGTCGTCTAACCTTGGGTTTGAAGAAACTATTATGAAATTACGGACAGCTTAATTTCAGTTTTCTCTCTCTCTTTTTTTTTTTTCTTTCTCAAAAGTACCTCTTTCCTTCCATCTCACTCCCCCCTCCTTGTCATTTTAAAGTGCAACGTATGTAGGTACTATTTAATCGTATATTATTCTATTTACAATGCTATGGCCATCGTAAGAACATAATATATGATGGTGATTATCGTGATGTTAACTGTTTTTAATGATTGTAATTTTGGTCGTTATCATTCTTCAACATCAGTGTTAGGTAGTCTGTACAGTTTTGTAGTTTTGTTTTTTTCCTTTTTTCTTTTAGCCTTATCTTTGAAATCGAGTAACCTGTCATTATTTACGTTATCATTTTATAATTTTTTTTTTCTTCTTTTCTGTCTCTGTTTCACTCCCTCTCCATGGACGCTGAGATGATCAGCAACCGATTATTTTTATAATTGTATCTAATCACATTCATTTCTATTATTTTTATTTTTTTCATTATCGTCATCCTGTTTATCAACATCTTAGCGTACGTACATATGAATACGCTCGTCTTTTGATTGTTATCCTATAGGTCTACCTAACATATGATATAAGAGATTGCTATAAGAGAGTTTTCTTTTGGTTCTTTTCCATTTTTTTTTTTTTTCGTATTTATTTAATTTCCATACTCTACTTACCGTGATAAATTGAAAAACGAATTCGCTAGCTTCGGCCTCCTCGTCTGTGTACATGAGTCGGCAAAAGTCATTAAATTTTTAAAATTAATTTTTTCGTGGTAAACGACGTGTACGAGCGGATGCATTTTGCTGCAAAACGAATAGCGATGAGCATTTTGAAGAGGAATTAAGTATGGAGTTTCTGAAATCATCTTATTTTGTTTAATTTTTTCCCCGTAATTTTATTCACCTATGAGGGAATTTTGTGCTGGTGGGTATATTATAAGCCTATGCGTTTGAAAAATGCGTATGATAATTATTGCGTTTCTATGTGGGTTATGATTACGAATTTCTTTGAAACGCGAGCCGCACATAGAGTTGCCCGACCGAAAAGTATTTCGAAGTGAAGGGATGAAAGTGCAATACCTAAATATCATTCTCTTTCAGAAACTTCGTTTTGTTGCCGAATTTTGTTTAAGTTATACCTATACATTCGGTGGCGTATTTGAACATTTTTAACAGGTGTGCCAGCGGTTGAAGGAACAATACAATTTATTTATTATTAGAATATATACATAAAAAATACCACCAATTTCCCAAATTTTATTACAATTTACTACAGAAAACAAAAAAAATATTTTTCTTTGAGAAATTTTCTCAATAGTTCAGATTTATTTGTTCGGAGTGAATTCAAAGAGGTGATGCTTCAAATTTTAGTTCGATTTTAAAATATACCAATACTGCAGCCTACCTTCGGCAACAAAATAATGTTTATTTCGCATGAAGCTAAAGCCACAAAAAATAAATAAAAGCTTATCTTTTAAAAGTTCGTTTTTAACTGAAACTTATTTATTTAATTATTTATTTATTCGTATATTTATTTTACAATATAGTACTGGACCAGTAAAGAAAGGTAATTTCCGATTAGACATGCCGGCGCTAAATAGGCAACCAGAGCGTACCTTCTGACGTACTTTGTCTCGTGTTTATGTGCCTTATCCTTGTGAATTTAAGGGATCTCTTTATCAAATTTCTTCTAAATTGCTGAATTCAAGCAAAACGTCGAAAATTCGCTGAAGGTACGAGGGCTGCCTAATTTTTCGCCGGCATGTCTTGACATTAAAAAGTACATTGGTCTTATGGAGCTTTACTGGTCCAGTAGGTACTATATAGTCATAGGTATATTTATTGGTTTATTTAATTTTGTTATCATTATTTGATAATGATAATGGCCGAATTATCACGAATTTTTATAACTTTTTGGATAGTCAACAGGTGTGTGTTTGTGGCACATTGACACACCCCAAATACGCCAATGCCTAATTTGAATGCACGCTTGAAGAAACGATAGATTTTATTTCAACTCGTGTCTAATTTTCTGACGCTCAGCGCAGTGGGTCTTGAAGTAGTTTAACTAGGGAGCCATTATGTTGGAATACTGATTATAAAGCCAGGCTGCTGGTCTGTTAATTAGTCAGTTGGTATGTGTTGACGACTCACCGGCGACTGTTGTCACATGGAGAGTCTCGGCTGTTTTACCTTGCTTGTATTACCTACGTCTTAGGTTGTGTACAATGGTAATAATAACTCTAACTTTACTTAATCTGACCGCAAGTTATTAAGTTACTATTTTTATGTGTTTCAATCTGACGGGGTAGAATTTTTAGCCAACATTTTACATCAAAATAGGTTACTTTTGGGAAACGGAAATTTTAATAAGCGAAAAAAAGTAATCAATTTGCATGATTTTGGCAAATGAGATCAGGCCAGGAGGTGAGACACACGCCAACACCTCCACATGCCCACTCAAAGAGTTCCTTAGTTGAGCTGTTTGAATATCTTCATTATTTTGTAATTGTGGGGATCATACTTGTACAAGGTATTTAGGGGCTCAGATCCATTTATGACAGTTGCTAACAATTGGCTTACTAATTTAGTGCACTGCATGTTAAAACAAATTTGTACAAATTACTTGTTACACTCTGAATATAATTCATAATTGCCGGACTGTGACGTATCCGCTTATCATTGATTACGTCATGTTGACAAGTGTGTTTATTGTACTTTGATATCTGCAAAGTGCAATACAATTAGACGCCAATACATGCGTATTTACATTTGTATATATATGTGAATGAGCATGTACAGAGCTAAGTATAAAAGGCGCCAATAAACCACAAAATTTTGTCGCTGTTTTCGGAGGTTTGCTTTCCTATATTTGTTTACAAAGCTGGTGAACACGCAAATCTGTTGAAGACTTTCGGTCGTGCGAATCCTTTGCACACAACCAAAGGTATTCCACAGTAATTTTTTTGGTAAAAATTCCATTGTCTGATATATCATCTCCGAAGTCTCGTATACAATGCACAGGAAAAAGCTGAACTTGAGAAAATTACACGAATTCATTAAAAATCTGTCGTTCTCTTTTTTGTCAATGTACGTGATGTACATATTTGTAATAGTAATAATAGCAGAAGTGGATATTCCCAGTTTTCAAGGGAGGTGGTTGCCAAGATTCAAAATTTTAAGTAGTTTATATAAGTAATTCATAACTCCTAAGTTGTGAAAAAAAAAAAGGTAATATTTCGATGTATTATCTCGATGGAAATACATAGTTATACAATTGTTTTAATAATAAAGCTACAAGTTGTGTTCTCAATACAAAATTACGTCTATAAACTTTCAACATGTTTATTCACATACACAAAAACTACAAACGACTGTTTGGACCAGCTTTTTGCTTGTGTAGGTCATAATAGAAAAATGATGTTACTCTTATAAAATAATATTATATCAATTATAAAAAGAAGGTGATAACATATTCTCTACCATCCTTTCCAGACAGCCCCCATCACAATACCACAATCTGCCCCTACAAACATGCACCATTTTTTGTGTCATGCTTTTTTCTTTTTGAAGATAAGGGCGAATAAGACCTCCTATTTACACCCTTGGATTTGTTACTCACTTTCCTAATTTAAACCACCAATTTTGGATTAGTACCAATTATGAGTCAAAATTTTAAACAATATGCGCAGTAGTTTATAAAAGTGACAATAGGTGCGTAGTAGTATGAAAATTGGAGAAGAGGATATTCCTAACATTTTGATCCGTAGTAGGTGATTGCAAACCTTATCAGTCCGATTCTAGAAGCTTAGAAAGTAGACACCGCAAAAATATTCAATATTTCTGATGAATAATTTGAAGTTGTTTGAAAGAAGTTTTATAAAATCAAGGTAAGATGATCAATTATTTTATTTTTGTATTTTTTATGTTTTTAAATCTCTACCTTTCTTGGGTTTCTTGTGGTGGTATGATTTCAAGTACTCAAAAAACCTCTATTTTTACACGTATGACAGTAATTTCCTTCATTTTTTATCATAAACTTACTTTACGAGTATTCTTGAACCTATTCCATCCTATTTCAGCTTCGTAGCTTGAAAAAAAATTAACCCACGATTGGTTTGACTCGCATTTGGTACTGAATTTTATTCATATTTCAGATTGTGGGTGAATAAGAATAATACCAATTATGGCTCGACTCATAATTAGAAAAAAAAAGTGAATTTTAAAAACTTAATTACTCGTAACTGAATGATATGTATACATTTAAGTGTAGTACCTATGATGATGTATACGATAATTTTGAAGTAGGTCAAAATATTCAACTTAGAATTCCCATAGCTCAAATGTGGATAGGAATAAAGTTACTTTTAATGCTCCATCACGTAGACAAATATGCCTACTTAATAATAACACTTTAACATTTTGGTTCTACCAATAATTGTAGGGGAAGATATCGCCTCCCCAAGAAACTGACCCATAAAAGGTAATTTACCTATGAATAAGTGACGTGCTAAGTCTGCTGTTAAAGTACTCGCTAGGAAGTCTGCAGAATAATCTTGCAATTTCTCAACCTTAGGTTAGTTTTACGATTTCGAACTCCCATACGCTGTTCTCAAATTCGAACATATTACTGCCTCCTTTTTCTCTCTGTTCACCTGTCTGTCTGTGTGTCATATTTTTGTTTATCTCCTTACAACATGATGGGCTATATCGTAGATATTCTAAGGTTATACAGCAGTGGCTAGCAGTTTGCATGAATTTGAATGGCTATGCAGATGGGATTTTTTGTTTCAGCGTTTCTTACATCCAAAAAAGCGCGAAAAACGATTTTTCATTTTTGTTTCGCTTCTTTTTCTTTGACCGTATCTTTGTTTGTTTTTCTCTTTATCTCTCTCAATTTCTTCCTTTTCCCCCCATTTCCATAAAAATTCGTGCGTTCATTAATGAAAGGCCTTGGTGGTGTAGGTTATGGTGTGTAGAGGTGCGTGCATTAGAGTAAGTAGCTCATAGAAGACGTGTAATATAGACCCACCTTTGCGATCATTCAACATAGTATGGGTTGTATAGTCTGATTTCATGACATTTACGGCGGTCGTTTTCATTGAAAAAAAGTACAATACCGTGTTATTATTGTATTTTCCAACAGTTTATTTTATGACTACCGGTAATTAATGCCGGAATTTGTTTACACCTTGATCTTGTTAACACGCGTTTAGATCGACCTTTAGCGTGGCCATATAATAATGTGCTGCGTTGTATAAATTACTGTATAGGTATATGCCTACATACATATTACAGACTTTCCTCCGTGCAACCTATGTGTTCGCAATGTTGTGTGGGTCGACATTAATTATTCATGATGTGGTTCTGTGAGATCGAACAATATTGTTGCTCGTATTATTATGGTCTCGATCTCGGACAAATCGATAGAAATGACAAGGCAATTGCTTGGTATCCCACCTAACTTATATGTTTGATAGACGTATTAATCGAGTTATGCGTAAAATAATTGACTAATTGCGGATCCAAACCATCAATAGTGTTTGATCACCGGTGGTAGATTTTTGGAGATGCAAAGGTGGGAATACAAAAATAATTACGCATTTATGTTAGGGTGTAAATAGATATTTTTACTCTTGTATCATTTGTTGAATTTCAAATATTATCGTCGATAATGAGTTTGACGGAATGAGTTAGTGCCGATATTCTGTCTTAAGCCTCTAGTAATTTCATTCTGAATTTCGCAATATATAATTCTGGCGCTGAGAAAACATTTCACACTACGTATTCTTTGGAAATATATGTAACTGACGATAAGCCCAGGCACTCACTTAAGTACTTCGATTTTGGTGAAACATGGATTGTGAGTATTTTCTGAATAAAGCCAAAATTTCAAAAAAATTAAAAATGATCGTCAAGGATGCTAAATTGCTACGGTCTATGTAGATTTAAAATTCGAAAATCGTACATCCGGAACGCAAAACCTACTGCTGAATGCTGATGATGTAGTAATTGAATTATAATAAAACAGAGGAAGTACATATCATCTAACCTACAAAATGTATTTATTTTATTTATTTTTGATAATTGAAAAGTCACGAATAAGAAACTCTGATGCTTGGAACAAGAAAATCCTATGCAACTTTTTGACAGTTTTGAGTAAGACAAGTTGAACTTTTTCAAAAATCTCCTTTTGGATGCAATAACAAAAAATCTTGAAAGACCTAAGTATTTTATCTTCATAAACGAGAAATGTTAAAAAAACCAATGTCTCAAGAAATTAATTTTTCATGAAACTAGATGAGCTATTTGACATAATATGTTGTTTTGAATCTGAAAACACAACGTTCCTTTTTTTGTTACGAGTTGATTTTGTTGTTCGTCTGGAACATGTATTCGGCTTTAGCTATTTCTCCTTTCGACTTGAGATAAGCTGACCAAATGCGAGAAAACATTCAAGTTCGCACTTTTGTGTGCCTGTGTAGGCTATTTTTAATTTATTTATCTGCATAAATTTTTGCATATCTACAGTTTCCGCTGAAATCACAAGATAGCCTATAAATTTCTCTAATTACATCCAGCAGGTCTCTGTTATCAATACTTCCAAATACATAAAAGTCCTTTAAGTGATTTAATATACACGTAGGTATAGGCATGTATATATATATATATATATATATATATATAAATGTATCAAAGTATGACAAACTATTGCTTCTAATTCATTGTAATAATTATACTTTCACCCCTATCTATCTCGATATACTATAGTCTTACTGCCTCTTTTCGACATTCACCCCACCTATTTGAGCAGATTCTTATAACCAGATTCAATCCGTGGTTGTCTTTTCGATATTATCCAGCGCATATGTAACCGCAAATTTCTCCTTCGCCTTTGACTCATTTTTTTTCTTGTCTCAACTCTAGATCTTAACATTTACAAATTTTCCTGCTGCACCACATCTGCTGCATGAGTTCGCATTCATTGTGTGCGGCAGCGGCGGCGGTAACTTAATCCGCTGAGCTTCGACAATGCACCCTCGTCGTGTAGTCTGTGCGTACACGTTATGAATTATTGCTCTTTTTCTCACTCACCCCGTACCTCATCACCATCCCTCCTTTCGCCCATTATCATCGGCATCGGCGTAAAAACGATTTACGATTCGATACTTTCGCACTCGACGACATACCCAGCCAGCGTTATAATCTTATCATTTCGTCGGTTATTAAAAAAAAAAAAAAAATGAGAAAAAGTGCCCCAAAAAAGCCATACATATATCTTATACGTTTACGCATGTCATTAATATTCTCGTGTATGAATATGTGTGTGTGTTTTTTGCAGACGATACGGCACCAAATGCGGGGGCTGTTCGCAAGGAATTTCACCTCAAGACCTAGTGAGAAAAGCTCGCGATAAAGTATTCCATCTGAACTGTTTTACCTGCATGGTATGCCGAAAAAAACTCTCGACCGGAGAGGAACTGTACATACTAGACGATAATAAGTTTATATGTAAAGATGATTTTATGAACAATAAAAATAGTCAAGGTAAGAAATCATATCGACACTACTATATAATTACCGCGTAATCTTAGTTGTCTGCCTCCTAAGACAGGTCTTCGGAATGATCGTTTTCTTTACTGTTGGTAAAAAAAGAAAAAAAAAATCTGTATATATAAGAGATATAATACCATGTATAAGTATTATACCTGTACGTATATTGAAAAAAAAAAAAAATCAAATTTCCAATGTCTAGGCTAACCAGTAAACGTCCGCATCGTTGCCAGCTCAAATTTTAAGCGAGACCAATTTTTCTGACATTTTTAGGACAATTTTTGCGGTATTATGATGCCTAATTCTACGTTTAAAATGTAGAAATGTTGACAATACTAGGGCTGTGAGAGGGGGAGAAAAAGGGGGATTTCCCGGGGCCGAAATTTCTAAAAGGGCCCAGAGGATTCTCTCCAAATACTTCACCAAAGAAAAAAAATGGAAAAATCGATTATTAGCCAAAATAATTATTTTAACCCCTATGGGCCTGCTTTTTCTCTCTCCGGCCCTGGACAATACTAGTAGGTATACTTACGTAGGAAATTTACTGGATGATTCTTTCGTACTTATAAAATTCAAATTTTGATGACTCGAATAAATTTTACCGTATCTCCCAAAACCAGTCGACTTTTTTCTAAAAAAAAAAGGCAAATTTTTCTCCGAAAATCGAAAAATTTCGAATAAAGTACTTATTCGGTTCAGGCTTCTTAGCTTATACCATAATTTATAGAATTTTACAGAATCTCGACGGAGGTTCGGAATTTTCAACGTATTTTTTTTCTTCGTTTAATAAATTAATTTTCAACTCGAAAGAAATTTTTTAATCGTAAGTCTTTGAATATAACTTTTTTCCTGCCTGCATTGTAGAATTTTCTTAAATTAAATTTAATGCTGGGAAGTAAACAAATTGAGATTTTCATGAAATTAATATTCTTCAAAAAGCACGAAAATTGGAAATTTTCCTAAAATAGTAAATAGAAGATCCAATAAATTGTGTCCTAAATTTTTTTAAAAAGTAAAAATCAACTGAAGAGGGTCGAATAAAAGTCTTGTCAGTCAGAAAAAGAACCTGAGCCAAGGGCGTAGCCAAAGAGAAAAGAGGGCAATCGCCACATGAAATTCTTTTTTTCTGGTTTTCAATTTTAAAATTTGAAAAAAATTTCAGGAACAAATATGCGACAACAGCGGGTTCCGTTGATGCTAAATTTCTCAAATTTTCAAAAATGACGAGCAAAATAAAGAAGTCATCAAATTTTTTTGGTCTTCCTTGAAGAAATTCTGCCTACACCTTTGACCTGAGCTTAGAAAATTTCACTAAAATTTATTATCTAAGCTGCCTATTGTCCGAAAAAAGTCATTAAATTCGACAAATCAAATAATTTTATGAAGATGAAAATACCTACTTTTGACCGAAAATTGTTTTGATATCATTGCAACTTTATGCTTAATGTATGCTTTTTCACTGATACCATTGTTATCAAACTCATTAGATAATTGGAATTAGTGCATGCGCATCCATTGACTGCACTTCTAATATTAGTTTTATGCCCACTGATTAACATTTCATAATAAAGATGTATTTAGGAGTCAAGTTAAACAATGTAAATTTCACATATTATAGGTCAACTGATTTGCATAAATTTTAAGTTCCTGGATTCTTAATTTTTTTTTCTCGAAACACCTACTTACTTACGTCTGCAAGAAATTCATTTAGTGTTAAAGAATTATTAATTTTAAAATTTTCATTTTAATAAACACTGACCCGATTTTGGTTAGACAATTTGAATTAGACTACATGATTGCTACAGTTTTAATGTTTGCACGCTGGTTTTTTTGTTTCTGAAAAGATCTGGATGGCTACATTAGTGACAGAATTGAACTGTTATTAAACTGAATTAATTTTCGTACAGTGACAAATTTTCCATAGGAAGTAATTACGTGAAGACCTGTCTTAAATGCAGCTTATAATATCTAGCATTACTGTTGATCATCCCTCATTAATGGACCTCTCCCAAAAATGTTTTAGCTGCTTCGACGATGTCCTTCCTTAAAAAGACTTATATACCTATTCAAGTTCAATTAACATTAAAAGAAAGTTGGATTTGTATATTAATGAGTTGATGTGTGACCAAAAATTGTCTCAAGAGAAATGCAGTAAGAAACAGAGAGTAAAAGTACTTAATTTACTATTTTAAGAAAAAATTACGCTTGATAAGGCCTTCTACAGTTTACAAGGTCGATCCTGCAGACTACAGTGCTGTGTTATATGCATACCTTGTAAGTCTGATGACTGCAAGGGAATGTTATTGAGGATACAATGGGTGAAGTGTCATACAGAGGTGGTATCACCAATTGGAGTCGTGAACCAGTGACTGTTTTAGGGTTGTTATTGTATCCACTTATAACATTTCATCAACAACAACTAAAAGTGATCAGTTACTGTTTCCTCTCTATCTCATTTTTGTTTTCCATTTAATCTATTGTAGGTAACGTTCATTAAAATTCATATGAATAATGACTCAATGTGCGGTGTGGTAATCAAAAATTCGCTGTATTACTTCCCGTTCAGGTTCTTTCTCACGGTACCTATATCCTGACACACCCCACTTTGTAGAAATTGTGAAAAAAAATCTAAAAATTTAGCCCTGTGACTGGCGTAACACCTAAAGGGATTATCAGTAAAGGGAATAAATCTTTGGAAAAGTCTTAAAAGAAGTAATAAATTTTGATTTTGTTTTTTTTGTTTTTTTTTTTTGTATTTTTTTCACCTCTATCTCTACCTTTATACCTCTCTCACTTTTGTCCTCTAAGAACGTACTGCCTATGCAGACTATACATAGATAGAAGACGACGACGACGACGACGACGAAAACGCGTACGTACAGTAGCTTTGCACAAAAAACGTGTGGAAATTTTCGTTCTATTGGCAGCAGCAGTAGCAGCAGCAGCAACAACGCTGAAACCGGTGAGCTCCATGACGAAGCAGATCGCGGGCAGCCGTGACGAAAGGTCCTGGCGCCTACTAACTGACCGAACCTAATTTTTTCTTTAAAGGAAGCTATTGTGGTATCTGCGTATAACAATGGAGCCAACCGTGCGACAATAATAACAACAATAACGATAAACATCATGTATAGGCTTACAGGTGCTGCTGCCAAAAAATCGAATATGTGTGACGTCGTCGACGTCGTCTTGGTCGTCGACGTCGTCATCTTGGTCCTCAGGTTGATGAGTGTTGGTAAAAAAAAAAAAAAAAAAAAAAAAAAACGTACTCAGCGTCGATATTTTTCACGTCTTACACAACTTGTTTTTTTTTTTTCTCTCTCTTATCTGATAGGTATACATTTTCTCTTTCTATCTCGCTCTGTCTCTTTCTATCCTCTTGTCTTTCTTACTTTCTTTCTTTTGGTTGGTCTTTTGACAGATACATGAAGTGCAAATGTGGAATGGACCACACTGTACGATGTACGCGACCAACAGCATCGATGAGAGAGACTTGGTATCTGCGGCTATGTGCAGCAGGTATAATCGGTCGTCGATTTGTTGACCGATTTCTTGTCGAGCTCTCTCGATGACAGTGTTTGCCTGGAGGGACGCATTTCATTCGAATGATGATGGTTTGACGAACGGTTGATGCTCGAGGTGCAGGCCATTGTACCGTGATGGCTGTGCTCGTATATAGGTACTTACTACGCTACTATACCTATAGGAAAATTCGTGCCTATGGAGTTCGCACACTATGTGTGGATAGACTTTGGATCGTATGAAGGTGCTTGGGTTGCGTGTAAAAGTGTAGATTGTGTTTCGGTGAGATCGAATGTCTCCATTGGTTGAACCATTTTTGCAATCACATGACGCTTATTAAGTAGTAGATCAGTTACTGTGTAACCTACCCATGTGCAAGAATAATGTGTTTATACCATCTTGGAGTAATTAATATCATTTGAACTTTGAATCGATACCTACTTGTTGACGTCGTTACACTACATCCTAACTCTGCTGCACCGAACAGATTGAGTACTGTATCCTTTTATTTTATTGGATGCATGATGACGATGATGAGCATATAGCGTATAAGCCTTGAAGCGCCGCTCCGCGGCGCTTTGGCTTAAGCCGGTAATGGATTTTTTCCAACATACTTATAAGTAACACTGTAGAATTCGTTGTTTTGGAGGAAGCACCAAACTTTTTTTTTTTTCATATCTATTTGTGGCTGTGTGGGTAGTAGCACATGCTCATTGAATGTGAGGGAATAATTGGTGAAATAATATTGGGCAAATAATTTTTTGAAATTATTTTATGAAATAATTTTAACAAAAGAATTAATGGCATGTACATTTATTATAATGGTAGCTATCGAGGCTGTCTCTCTATTTGTTTATCTGATATTCTTTTAGGCCTACACCTCCATAATTATGTCAATTAGCAGTCACTTTATTCGTGGTTTAATTGTGTTTTTTTTTGCTCGTTTGGAATATTCTATCTGTTAGAGGCTTTCCAACTATCATCATCGTCATTACATCATCATTATCATCATCTTTTTAAACTTTCTATTCTTTCATGGAAAATTGAATGTATCTAAGCTAACCATTTTTTCTTTTACATAGAAAATCTTTCAAATTCTGCTAAATCCCTAAATCTTTTAATTTTTCGATTACTTCATTTTTTCCCTATTCACAAAGCTCCTGTTTTCTATAGCAAAAAGGTCAGTTTTGTCAATTATCTCAATATTTAATTGAGTGTACCATCAAAAAATAAACATACGTTTTCCTATAAAATGAGCCTCCTCACAACTAAATATAGGCACCATAGGTTACCTACTTTCGTAACTGATCACTTTAATGTATTGAAGTGTAAGGTTCAATATTTCTGATTTTTATCAAAAAAGCTTCTCCTTTTTTCAGATGGAATTTGATCAGTTTCAAAACTTATTATTGTGCTATTTAATGCTCTTAAAATCTTCAAACACTGAAGTATACTCCATTTCAAATAAGAAATATGTGACGTCAGATAAGGAGTTGGATCGGCGGAAAGAAAAAGGTAAAGATTCACACTATTCAACGAAGGCTGAATTCAAAACTGATTGCACGAATGTTTTTAGCTTTATATGAATTATGATCATCTCTGTGATGTCACATTTTTCTTATTTGGAATAAACTATAGTTCTAATTTCATAGAAAATGAGCTTTCTTTCAGCTAAGAGATGGGATGGCTTACCTGGTGTTCTCTACCCCCCTCAGCACCAAAAAAAGAAGCTTGACGTAAGAAAAATCGTTTTTCGGTAGTTGTGTTATCGTGGAAAAGAGCCAGTTTTGAACTTTTATTCTGTTAGTTCACCTCGAATACCCGTTGAAATGGCTCCGAATGCTTTTGCGGTCTGCATATCTGGTTGAGAAATTTTATTCAATTTCCTTCAACCATCCTTCACCACGAATCATTCTTTGACTCATTTTATAAAAATGAATATCATATGTAAATTTTACTGATAAATAAAAACCAAAACAATAACGAGTGTCCCAAAAATTGGGCTATTTGTAGAATGAAATGGGTATTTTATCATTTTAAAGAAATAATTTATGGAGGAATTAGTGAATGTGAAATGAAGGAGAACGAACGTGCACATTGGGGGTAACATTTTTTATTTTTAATTTCTTACTTGCTACAATCAATAATCAATAATTTTATGTGGTTCCCTCATTTGATTTCGGTGTATGTACGCTATTTTCCAAATTTGTCGACCAAAACCATTGTAACTCCTCCCCTTATGACTATGTATATAAATCATTCCGTTCTCTACAATTCATTCACCCTACCCATATGTATAGTGTGAATTCCGTCACGACATCTTGATCCACGTGTTAATGCCGCCATTTTGAACGAAAGAGAGCATAAATTTACATATTATGCGATGCAGCATTTATCGAAAGACATTATATTAATCCCCACCAACAGCAGCCACGAGTCTATATAAAATGGTAGATTTTTGTTATCGCCTACACAGGCCTAATTTAGTTGCAGTGTAAAAAAAAAAAACATTATTTCACATTTTCACGTATTACTTTTCTTAATGATCCTGCGAGAGTAGAAAAAGAGCAAAAACAGAACCATACCCAACAATTTACTTATAATGTTCGGACTGATTCTTTTCTGAAATTTCACTAATTGAAGTTTTTATGAAAATTCGACGAAGCGTACGAATCAACAACAAAATGTGGCTTATACGTAATGTGGAAAATGCAAGTAAAGAGGGTGGTAAAAGGTAAAAGAGAAGGGAAACGTTTCACCACGCTGCGCTGCAGAGAGTCGAGGAATGCTGCAAAAATACATTTCTTCCCTCTCGACATCCTACAGAAAAAAATAAATAAAAAAAAGAAAGGAAAAAAAATGACGAGGGTGGAAAAATTCGATCCGAAACTCATCTACGGGAAATTACATTCAACTTTGCCGAAGTTCCGGCATTCAACTACCACCCTCAGGCTTCTACATTTTTTTTCTTTTTTGCTGCTACTGTTTTTCTTTTGCATATTCCGCGTCAACCTTATTTTCGTGTTTTTCTCGCCCCTCGCCTCCTCCATCGAACCCTTCCAGTCAAAACGTTGTCTGGAAACGCGCATGTACGCCAAATTTTCAACGTCGAAAAATGGCGCTTCACCCCACTGTATCTCTCGAAAATTAAGTGCTCAAGGTAATACGCAGACAATTCGCATTTTATTAGATTTCCAGCTCTACAGCATCCTGCAGCAACAGCAAAAAATAATAATAAAGGAAAAAACAACAACAAGAAACGGGTCTAGCGTAAAGAAAAAAATTAAAAACGAAAAATAAATTTATAATTTCAAATTCGAAAAGAACAGAAAATTGAAATGTTGACTCGAAGTGAAATAATGTAAAAATGACAGAAAAAACAACAACAATAACTATATAGAAATAAACTATACAAATTTTGCATAAAAAAAAAAAAAACAGATTACAGGGTTGGAAAAAAAAATGCGTGAAATTCGCAAGAAAATAAAAAATAAATCTTTATTCTTTTTTTTTTGTGTAGAAAAAGATTTTCGAGTATGATAAAAGCGATTAAGTCGTTATGCGATCATCACAAGGAGTTATGAGATTCTCTTTTATTCGATGACCCGCTGTTGAAGAGTGCTGGCTAATTTTATTGTGTAGAAAAATACGAGTTTTTTTCCTCTACTTTTTTTTTTTGGTTGCTGCTGTTGTTGCTAATGTTGCCCGGTTCGTATAATTTATTAAGGCTTAAGTCTCACATTTATTGGTATCATTGTACGTGTATACGTTTGTAAGTGTGTGTAGGTATGTGTAAAAATGACAAGAATATAAATTTATTAGCCGTTTTGTTCCATGAAAAATGTGTGAATTTTATTGAGTGAATATGATCACAATCAGTGTCTATATGAGCTGCATTTGGGGATGTTGTTTATTTTCTGTAGCATACACGAAAAAGTCGTTTAGGTTTTTCCATTGAAAGGGAGTTGACTGGATTTTAGGTAGCTTTTACACATTAAGAAAAATTATGGACTTTCTGTTTACAAATTACATTATAACTGACCTAAAAAACTTGTACGCCAGTTGATAGAAAACCATAGGCTATAGCCGTTCTACGTTTGGAATATTCTGAATGACATATTCTATCTCATTTTGTTGCTTTATCGACTGAGTTTCTCAGTTTTAGTGAACAGAATTCAAAAGCGAGCTCTGGATTCTATCTTTACGAACCCGTCTCATAATTTAACATCACACGTTCGGTGTTGATCTTGGTCTTACATAAATACTCACAGTTATGATCTTAGTCTTGCGTAGTTGGTCTTGGTCTTGGTTTTGTGTAGTCCAGTTTGTATTTCGGTCTTGGCCTTAGTTCTACGATGATTGAGGAACAAAAAAAAAAAGCACCTCTATGAGTATACCTGTGCCATATACATGCAAGGTGCAGACGTATTAAGTTCAAAATGGGCATGCCTATACTATGTACGCATAATTATTATTGTGGAATACCTTACATGGAAAATATTCCAACAGAAGTTTATATGCTGTTATTGCGTGTTCACCACATACCATAAACAAGGTACAGGGAGCCACAATCGTGATTTTATAGCCAATTTCATGGGCTTTTATTCTGGATCTTTACGCACACACAAAGAAACATATGTAAGGAATACGTTCGTGTGTGTGATGTCTAATTGCGACGTATTTTATCATTGCTATGGCAATGCATAAAATATGGCACATGCATTGATAAGCCAGATTGTAACATCATCCGAGGTGTGAACTACTGATTTGTCACAGTTTGGTTGTTGCATTATATTTGCATAAGTTTGCGAGTAAGTACAAGCAAACATACAATAAGTTTAATGTGCAGTACACAATATTAGTCATCTTGAGATGACGACTGTCGTCGAGAGGCCGAGCCTCTAACCTTTTACGAGTAGTCTAATCCTCACAATTATACTACTTATAATCAGTCAATGTGATGACGTGTTTCACTTACAAACATTCAAAGTGGTTATAAAAGGACAAAAATAAAGAAACATTATGGTATTAGCCATACAGTTAATTTTTTTATCCAAACATACGAGAGTTCTTAGCTTATAGAAAAAATTTATTCAGTTCACGGGGTGTTTCTTGAGAAGTCCATCTGAATTTCAATAGTTAGTGATGCACCTCAACAAAAAAAAATTTACTAAACAAATTAATATATTGTTTTCAACAATTATGGAGTAATATAGGCCTATAATAAAAGTACGATATGAACTAATTCAACATAAATTTTTTTTTCGATTCATGGAAACCCATATTATTCACCAGGAAGAACAAAAAAGGTCCTTTCACTTACACCCTATCTTGTTTAACATTCCACATATTCGAAGGATTATGATAATTTATGATCTTACCAAAGTCATAGACTATGTTTAGACAAGTTGATGCTCTCTCATAAAAGTAATGTAATAAAACTGGCATCAGTTATTAGTTGAAACAAATTATCCCACTATCAGCCCACATACTCGCACTTATAAAGAGAAAGGAATTTGAATCGCAAACGATACTAGCACTTACATGGTGGGATAAAATTCCCAACTGATTTTTGAAACCATTTCGTATCAGAATGTTCAACATGTCTAAATTGTCTATAATATAACTTTAGTACTCAGATACCTAGCTATAGGTACCTTAGATTTTTTTGTACAAATTTGGGAACTTCCAGCACTTTTGCTGTACAAGATAGCGTAAAACGGAAAATAATATTTTTTGTTACTGTTGGTAAATACTACCTGTCTATATGGTAACTAACAATTCTAAAGGAAATTTCATGATGTTATGCTTTTAGTATACGTAGCTCCTTAAACATTGAGAACGTCACAACGCGCGTTCATTAAACGTTTTGTAAAATGTAATACCTATCTGCTGTTATACTTGTAAGAGTTTAGATGGCATCTGAAGATTCTCAGGAATCACCCTGTTTAAAATTTGTTGTGACCGTATTTATCTGATTTTCAATTTTCAATACTCTGTGTTATGGATAATAAAATGTAGCAAAATTGTTGCTGGATTTAGCTATTTGCCGCTTATAAGTCTAAAATATTTTGTCACCTATTTGAAAGCTGGATTTACTACCTATATAAAAGCAAAATTATTTTCAGTAAAGGCCAAAAATTTACCGCCAGTAAAAATTTTCCGCCTCTAGTTCAGCCCTACTACGAGCTTAGTATGGGAAATAGATTCCTGACAAAATTAACTTTATGTAATTTTTCAATGTTGATTATTATTATTATTATTATTATTATTATTATTATTATTATTATTATTATTATTATTTTTAAATTAGAAGTTATAAAGAGATGATTGAATTATCCAACCTTTCTCCTCTTTATTCCGCTGAAACGAAAAAGTGCAGTTTTGTTAATTTTGTTTTTCTTCTTAGCACCCCCACCCCACAATTTTGTCAATTTCCTGTATACCTTTCGTATGAAAAATTTCATCACCTTTGATACTTACTAGGAACTGGTTTTTTTTTCCTTACCAATCGTGACAAAAACTGTATTCATTTTGTTGATGTAAAATTTCATTGAACTTGCAACCGTTGAAGTTATTTTCTATTGGCTAGAATCCTGTAGCGCAGAAAAAACGAAACACAAAAATATGGCTAATGGGACTGAAAACCCGACAGCAAATCAAAAACTTCATTTCTATGCATTGGGTCGCCGCCATTCAAGAAATGGTAAAAAGGAAAAAAAAGTGGAAAAAGAAACACAACAACTTGTACGCCATTAAGCAAAACCACCTATTATGTAGTTGTGGTATACTAGGGTCGATTATTTCACTTTGTTCAGTGGTTATTACATTATAGTGTCAAAATGATGACAATTTTAATTAACATCGAATCGAAAGGCTGCTGCTGCTGCTGCATCGTCTCACATAATATATACGTGTCTGCTGTCTGACCGCTAGTAGTCTGAATTCTGAAAACATATCAAAAGTTTGGAGCGACGTACTACATCAGTGAAAGAATTTAAGGTATTCACTCGAAAAAAACAACAAAAAACGTTTTATACTGTAGGCTAATAAATTCTTGTACATATACATATATAGCCTAAAATACGGTATATACTAAATTTTCACCATTTTATATCAAATTACCTTAATTAAATGCGCAAGGTAGGGGAGAAGCTAACGGTGGGGTTAGAGTATTCTTTTTTTCTTTCCTCCAATAAGTTTTGACAAAAATAAATAAAATAGTAGGTATGGATCCTACAGAGAACGAAAATAAAAATAAGAAAATAAAATAAAAATAAAATATAATAAAAAAAATAAAAATAAAAAACTGAAAAAACAACGCGAAAATAAAAGTTCCGACAAAATGTTTAATGAGAATTTATCGACCACCAATTACAAGCTGCCAGAAACCAGAGTTTCGTTACAAAAAAAAAAAAAATCTATGGAAAAGACATTAATATAAAAACAAAAAAATAGAAAATACATACACACACACACACACACACGCACACACGCACGCACGCACACACACATATACACATACAAACATTCACAGAGGTATAAGATAGAAGGAGAAAGAAAAAAGTAAAAAAAAAAATCGAATCGTGTGTTGTGTACCTCCGAGTCGGCTGTCAGAAGTGCTGGCAGTATCTCCGGCAATATTTATCGGAATAAAACAAGCGGAATGTCTGCAACGAGAAAGGCCCCCTGTGGATACAGATGAAGCGCGAGTGTCAGAACCAGAGGGGGCTCTCGTTTACCTTTCACCGACAAAACTCCTTGCGGGGGTTCTGCGAGCTCGCGTTGCGTTTTTTTGCTACGCGTATAGCCTATGTTTGAATAAGAAGGAGGAGCAGAAAAGCGTCCATAAGATATCGTTTCGCATTATTTGGCAGACAAAAGAAGAGAATCGAGAAGAACGTGGAAAAAATACGAAGAAATCGAGGGGGAAATGAGCGAGAAAAGGAGACAGCGGGTCGAAAATTGCTAATTTTTTCAACCACTAGGCCAATAAAGGGGGGTTTATTCAACGAACAAAATTTATATACATTTCTCCGCTATAAATTGAGGAGGGGGTGAGGATTCAACCTTCAAAACAACGTTCAAAAGTCTCGCTGCCCATTTTGCGTTATCACGAAGGTGAATATGGAAAATATGGCTCAAATTTAATTTATCGCATGTAAGAAGGTACATAATTATATCTTGGTCGAAATTAATAGCTATGCCTGTATTCTGCACATACGTTCCAGGTTCCCATCAAGTTCTGTTAAAAGCGAGTTTTTGAGTTTACCTTAAGTTTGTTAGTTTTGTGCGAGCTATGCCGAGGGACAAAATCTCAAAATGTAATAAAATATTTACTTTGAAAATCTGCTAAAAATGATAGATATCTCTGAACAATAAATTGGAAATCTGTTTAAAAATGATATCATTGAACAATTGAAATAAGATTTTGACAGGAGATCTTTTTGATGTGTAAATATCTTGGCGTTCGGTGTCCACAGTAGGGACTAAACGAGTATTACGATCGTCAAATTCGCATAACTGTAACTCTTACAATCATAACTCTCATCTGTGTGTGTTACTTGACATGTAGGTGTCTGGTTGTGTGCATACACAACGCCCTGCGCACCCACTCTATCTTATGTTTACACATCAAAGTTTCGTGAGTATGCCCAAGCGTAACTCACGCCTTTATTTTTTTATCAAAACCTACGCACCAAGTTAAGGAATTTCAAACTTTCGTAGAGCTGAAGTTCAGAAAACTAGTTCCGCACTTTTCTGAATAGAACAGTGTTTCTAACTTTTTTTCAAGTAGAATTCATCTAGTACCTGGTTCACTGAGCTTTGTTCGAATGAGTACCATAATCGGTAACTACGGTACACTAAAAAGTGAAAAACCAAATTACAAATTGGATGTCAATTTATTCAAAATTCATTAATAAAATACCATAACAGAAGCAGAAATCAAATTATTATCCATCGAGACTTAAGATCAAGATTCAGTATAAGACATTTTATATCCGTTGTGTTTAGCGTTAATCACAAAATAGTCGATATTCAAATTGCATATCTAAAAAACACATTCGTTTAAGGCAAACTTTTCGTCGCTAGCTGTTATCACTTACTGATCAGCGGTTGCGCGATAGGGGTAGTGGGAAGTGTAACATCACCTTTGGGCCAAGCTATTGTAAGAATTGATCAGCTGTTGTAAAAATTGAAAGTAGTAACCTTTTTTTTGCTCTTCCACTGAGCAGTGGCATTTTTTTCAGTGGGGGGGGGTTTGGTACAAATTGGAGTTTGTTATTTTCACACCCAACGAACTCTAGGCGTTCACTTTTGTTCACTTGTGATTCAAATTGTTGAATTAGTGATAATAAAGTTCACTTCTGTAGAGTAATAGAGATATGAGGATGAGATAATATTTTTTTAAATTATGAAAGGTACAGAACGTAACTTTTTTCTCTTCATCATTGCAAAATCTTAAATAATTAATATGTTCTTCTATACCTGAGGAAGAACTTCTATTGCAGTATGAGAACAAATTAATAGCAAGTCTGTTACTAAACCTAACCAGTTCCATTAATGAACATTGGTGGTGTGTTCAGAATAATTGTGGATTCTAATAGTAAATGTATATTAGGAGATATATTTTCCAACAGCTCTTTCTTATCTTCCACAAAACCATAAATAAATTTGTCATTTATAGCAGCGACTTCGATATTCAATTCTTTGCCATAGTATTCCATCATGTAGTAATTAAATTATTTAATTCTAGTACATTTCATATTTTTTATTCTTAATGTAGTAATATGCTTCGAAAATTTCTATGGAAAATTAATCTTATCATTTATAAAGGTTTCACCTTTACACAATTATATTCCTAAGAACTAAACGAAATTGCACATACTTTCAGCCCACTGATTCACTTACGAGTTTGTTGGGTGTAAAAATAATAAACCCCGTAAAAATTGCAATTTTTTTGGTTGTGTTGTAAAAATTGATCAGTTACACCCCTTCTAACAACATCACTTTACGCGGTTTCTGCTACTGATGGATAGATTGAGATGCTTCAATTTCAGTTTTACGAATTTTCTCAAACTTGAGACCTGTTTAGATCATTTTTTCTTACCAAAAAACCTTTCATCCCTAAATTTCAGCAACATTATTGGTCTAGTTCTTTAGAACGTGGTTACATACATACATACGTACATTCATGCATACCATACATACATATAAATTCATGCATACGTACCTACATAAAATATTTTATTATTGCTCATATTATACATAGTATAGGATTTTATCGTGAAAATTTTTCGATATTAAAATGTTTAGTACTCAGTTTTCTACTAAAAAGTTACTTTCGGTATTTATGCGCATCAAACTGAATGCCTGTATAAGATGAGGTTGAAAAATACCCGCTGCTTTATGTGGTCTATTGGTTCTATTGAAATTATCCTGACATAGTGTTGTAACTCGTGAGACAACTTTTTTTATGTCGTAAGAAGTGTGAAATGGCTATAGGAGGAATGCGCACAAAGATCATTAATCTATATTTTACACGCGTACGTAAAGCGCGCAAAAGTATACGAGAAAAACGCACTACCTATTTCAACTTGCATGAAATTTGAATTTGTTGAAATAAATTTTTCACCATTTTTGACCAATCTTTTTAAACTTCAGCTGTTTCGCTGATACAAACAGCGATGTATACGGCTACTTTTTGCAGTCGCTTTGAAGGAGAAATTAAAAAAAATACTGACCAATTGACTTTTGAAAATCTCAACAGCACGCCGGTTGAAAAGGTAGATTTCGCCTCGAATAGACAAGTTTTCAAATTATGTGTACTGCAGATAGCGTTTCTTATAGATTTAAAAAATTTTTCATTACAAAGAAAATTTCAAAAAGATGTAATTCAAAAACTAATCGGCGAATTTACCTATCTTTGAAGTTGACCGAGATATAGACCTAAAGTATGCGCATGCGAAATTTCGTATACTAATTCGTGAAGAATTACGCCCTACAGTTCGTGTACAAAGTTAAATTTAAACAGCCGCCATTTTGAAACTGATGGACAGATTCGACCCATCTTCGAATCCGACATAGATACGGACTCGATGTACGTAGGTATGCCTACATGCTAAATTTCGCTTCTGCCCGTAAAGAAATACGCCCTCGAGTTTATTGAAAAATTTTCTTGTTATTGTACCATATTATAAACGCATAAAATTTTAAGGGGAGAATGTTTTTGGGATTTGAGGACCATGATCGGAAAAACTATTGTGAAATTTTGCCGAAGTCGGATGTTTCAAAATCTACTTGAAACTTTTCCTATAGTTGTAAGTCTTTACATACTGAAAATTAAGGGTGCTACAAATATTAGTAATTTTAATCATCATTTTTGTACCGTTAGAAGCGTGGTAGGTGAAAATTGATGATAACTTAGTTTATGGGAAATTGAGTGCTAAAAATTTTTTGACTGAACCATTTTTGTTGAAAATTCGGAATTGTTGAAGGTATTCGAAGAAACTAATCTGGAAGACACATTTTTCGCATTTATATCAGTGACAAGTGGGATGTGTATAGAGTGTGGAAACTTTATAAGCTTAGGTATACGTTATTCTAGAAGTTAATCCTGACCCTGTCAAAAAATGGAAAATCCCATATGAAATTTAATAAAAAAAAAAAAAGAAAAGAACACCCAATGTGCTTGGACTAAATAATATCGTATTGTAATATTGTGTACATGTATGTTAGGTAGAATAACGTGTGTTTACTCCATGCTGTTGCCTGTGGTTCTGTGAGTGTAGGGCAGAGGCGCCGGATGTTTGTTTTTTTTTTTTTTTTTTACTTCTTCACCTCATCTGCCCAATCGATATGGAGAGGAACTTGACTTTTGTCGAAATGAAACGTGCTTACGAAGCTCGTTTTTCGTCTGCTAGTGCTATAGAAAAGAGAGTACGAGCGGTTGAAAAAGGAAATGCATACGAGGGTTGCGACATATACCCATATAGTTATGTAGAAACAAGAAGAAGCGACGAGAAAGTTGGAAAAGTTTTTGGGTGGTAAATTAGCGAGAAGCATTGTCGACGTGTTTTAACGCTAGGTAAGTCTGAATTTCAGCTGCATGACGGGGACCCTGATGGTGTAAGTTATATTACGTCACCGAAGATTTATAGTGCGAATTCACCGGTGCTGAACGTCTTTTTGCATTGGGTACCACAATTGATGATAAGGAATCGAGGCTAATCGTATTACCATGGAAAGCTGGTGCGGATCTATGCAATTGGTTCTCGTAATGCAAAGTCTCTATTTATGTTTTTCTTTTTTTTTTTCCGGCGCAGATTTTGTAAAATTTTTTACGAAAAAACCATTGTTTTACATAATTTTGGATTTTTTACCAATTATTAATTGCCCAGTTGATTCTGACCAACTACGTTTGAAAAATGAAAATTTCTAAATTGTTGTCTAAAAATGTTTTTCTTTTAGGAACTTCTTCGAATGCCTTCTTGATAATTCCCAGGTTAAATGCTTCTGATTTCGTATAAATTTCACGAATATAGATTGAAAAGTATACTTGAAAAATAAATAATTTCGGAAAAATGTTTAAAATGTTTGTTTTCATCTGCTTTTGCTTGATATTTTTTACAAAATGTATAGAAAAATATGTCTGCCGAGCATCAACCGTGGTAGGTGTGTATTTTCCAAAAATGTCAAATTTCCTAATGGCTGCCATTCGAAAATTAATTGACCGATTTCCCTCAAATTCAATACCAAATGCGTCTTTAACAGTTTCCAATTTCCATAAAAATTTAAAACCAAAATCTTTTAATTTACTGAAGTTATCGTAATGACAACATGGTGGTGTTGCAACACTTTGAGAACCCCTACCTCCGAAACTAGACGATGAATTTCAAAAATTTTAATACGAATGTGTAGCTCATGAAAGTTTCTAACACTACTTCAAGTTTCATTGCCATAGGTCAAACAGCGGAGGCTACACAGATTCCCACAAAGTGCCAAAGTGAGCTAAAATGGAAATATATATATATATTAATTGTGTACAGAAGAATTTGAGTGACTTAAGTATTCGTGATCTACGACTCAGGATCGGCGCTTTTACACAGGTGAACCAGTAAAGCTCCATAAGATCAGTGTACTTTTTAATGTCAAGACATGCCGGCGTAAAAGTAGGCAACCCTAGTGTACATTATGCGTACTTTCGATGTTTTGCTCGAGTTACCAATTTAGAATATTTTTGATAAAATCATCCCTTAAATTCACAAAGATAGCGTACATAAATGTAGTGTAAAATACGTCAAGTGGTACACCACAATGGTTGCGTATTTATAGCCGGCATGTCTAACCAGAAATCATCGTTCTTTTCTGGTCCGATACTATACAGTCAAAGGCTAAATGTCTAATCAATATGTTGGTCCTTTTCTCTAATTGAATTTAACATAAGTTTTTTTGAAAGGTTGGTTAGTAGGTACGTACTCCCTTAAACGTTCACTGATTTGCATTTTCGATGTTCGAACGTTGCTAATGGGTTGAAAATTTTTCAACGTTGGTTTGCATTCTTGTGCATTCAAAACCGTCTGCACTGTGATTAAAATTGTATTTTAATTAATAATGAATTCGAAGTGAAAAAATAAATACTTCTTGGCATGGAAATATCTGTAAAAATCTCATTAATCTAGATGAAAGTATATTTTTATTTTCTATATCGTATAGGCTATAACCATACTATCTAGAGCCTGCCATAAAGAATACATAAAATAAAAAAAGGATAATTTGGATTCTTAGAAAATATGTATCTATACAAGAATTTCGATCACTATAAAATAAAACTGTGAAAATTGCATACCATTCCTATGAAAACGTACACGAAACATGTTCTCGGCACTAAATTATGTGTCCATAAATTCGACAGTGAACATTTTCAGTTTCCCTAAGATCTGACCCCTAAAAGAGAAAATAAAAAAACCAACTCGGTCTATAATTTATCCACTAAAATTCGTCGTTATTCCAAACCATATGTAGACGAAAATTTTTCTGTATATATCTAGTCGTTCTTTGTTCGTCAATGTTTCCTGCAGATATTTTTACTGGAAGCTTCATTAGTCGATCATATATTAATATACACGTCATTAAATGTGGGTGGTCTGCTGTGAATTTTTTTACTTTTTACAATTTCAAATACGTCTTGACAGCAATATCACTAAATTAAATTAGAAAATTTTCTGGCCCCCGAATAGGTTGATATTTCCACACTCTTTGACATCGTATGGAAATGACTACAAAAAACACGCAGATTTTACGTAAAGCCTATAGCCTATAGGTATAGTGTAGCCTACAGTATGTGTTTTCTATTGGCACCGATACTCGATTGGAAAATAATTTCCAAAAAACACATAATCCAACAGCTTTAGACATGGCCAATAAATAAGATTGGGATATAGGGTACCTTTTCCTCTTTTTTTTTTTACTCTCTCCACTCTTTTTTTTTTCATTTTATTTATTTTATTTATTTTTTTTTTTAGAAAATCTATCGGATTTTCAACACGTACTCTATCAAGTAATTTATTAACCAATCCACGTCCAGCGTAATTAATTGTGAACTAAGATAAATTTTTAATTTTTTCTCAACACGACTTTATTCATTTTCATCGATCATGATAAATATTCTTTTTCTTTTTCTTTTTTTTTGGAAGATTTAAACTTATGTCTATTCAAACCACTTGTCGTCGTTAGCTAGTCTTAACTTCCAATTCATTTTCTGTCCTATACAGGGATTACAAATAAATTAAATCCAGTTTTTTTTTTTTTTTTAAATATTTTTCATATCTCTTTTATTTTGAGCCGTCGATTAATTATTATTTTTACGAGATGCGTATATACAAAAAGCCCCCCATTGGACTGGGTAATATAAATCTCGGACTAATTTTCACGTAGTCACCAACCCATTCTATTACAATTATTATGCGCCCTGATATTTTTTTTTTTTTATATAATTTTTTTTTTTTTTTCGATAATTTACTTGTTTTTTGAGGAAAATTCATTTTGAATTTTTTTTTCGATCGTTACAAATAGGAAATTACGTGCGCTTTTAAACGAAAAATATTTTAATTTGTGACTAAAAAGTTTGGCATTTATCACAATAGGAATAATATTGTTTCAATAAACGCTAAATTATTTTATGTTTAACAAGGGGCAGTGGAGTAGGAATGGAAGGAGGTTTGGCATCAAAACTCCCGAAATTTTTTTATCATTCTTACACGCCCTTAAAAAATAATGGTCAGTTAGATTGTTGCTTGAAAAAATTGCTGCGGCTACGCCTCCGCACAGGTAAGAAATTTAGTTCAGGATATTTCTTGTTTGGGAGGATGTTTGAATCGCGAGTAATTATGTATGTTGTTCATTAACATTGGTTTCTGTGATTAATTTTCAGTCAAACGCTGAAAGAAAACTTAAAAATAAAGTCTGATATAAAAAGCGTATCGACCTTCTTTTGGGTTGGAAGGTACTTTCCAGTGGCACTCCTCCCCTTAAGGAAAAAGCACTTTTTACATTGAAATACTTTTTTTCCTCGTCGAAGAAGAAAATTTTCATTTTTTTTCTTATGAACATTCGATTATTATTGTTTGTCTGTTGCAAAAAGTGAATGATTTAGTTCGCTTTATTGTTATCTTTCTGTGATACACCTTCTGTGCAAAAGACCTTCACTGAGGGGAAACGTTCGAATTTTCAATAAGAATGAACAAAAATTTATATTTTTATGTTTTAATATCACTTATTTTAATTTTCTGTTCATCTATCTGTCTGTCTGTCCATCTCTCTTTATTTTAGATCAGTCAAATAAGTGCCTAATGAAAAGTTGTTCGTTAAATAGTAATCTTCCGTTGATAAGTGGGAGGTAATACTTCTGCTATTTGACAGAAAAAAAAAAAAAAAAAAAAAAAACAGTTATAGGATAAATTTTAATAAAGCATATTTTCTTTCAAAGAATACCTGTTTAAGCGTGTAGTTCACAAATTTTTAAACTCAACAGATTTACGTGATGAAAGAGTAAAAAGAGAATAAAAAACATTAAATCTTTAATTGTTTAGGATTTCCTATTCCTGGGAAGGGGATTAGAAGAAAAAGGGAGTAGAAAAAGTTGGCGGTCTGTGTAATTTTACTTACAGTCTTTTGGAACAGTTATTTGTAACACAAGTGTATAAAGTAGGTGATTTTGATCCAAGTGTGATTTTTGTAGCATGAGGCGAGTGATGAAAATTACACAAGTACTAATCACTTACTATATACCTACAGGTATGTCACATACTATTTTTTGCAACCCATGCCCCTAAGGGAAAAAAAGTTAAATCAAGAAAAAATTAGAATACCTACTGTTTTTATTTCATGAATCATCAAATGCCGTAATAGCGCTCTTCTGTAATCCACGTATGGATCAATAAGTCGTATGATCCGTGTTTGAATCCCATGGGTGACATTGCCTGTGCATAAAGAATTTGTAGTTGGTGTACAATGAAACGCATGCGCACAAGAAAGAGTATAATGTAATAAACGATGCATAAAGAATTTACGTTATGCATTGTTCTAAAATCGTCTCCTTTATATATTGTCAAGGGTCACGTAATGGTCTACTTTTTCGACAAGTGTTGCAAAAAAGAACTTTTCTCTTCTCCTAGTTTACTCCCTGAATTTTGAATAAAATTACTTAAATTTTGGAAATATTATTCTCAAACGTTGTCTCTCTGGTTACCGTTTGTCAGAATTTTTGTCATGAAAATTAATCAGTTATTTTTTCTTGAAAATTACCTACATATTTTTATCATTGTAATGCCAAAAGTTGAATAGACTTTTAAAAATACTAAAAAACGACAACCTTGAAGACATCCCTAGTGAAATGAATGCAGAAAACTGCAAATGAATCGGTTGAAATTGAGGAATGAGAAAGGAGGAGAGGAAGTACTTTTTTTTTTTGCTCACTGAATTACACGTTTAAGAATGTTAAATGCGAATTGAAATCGGGTTGTCTATATTAATATCTTACACAACAAAAATATTCTTAAATTAATGAAAATTTGGGCAACAAATGATAAAATCATTTAATTTTTTAAGTTCTGCATTTAATTAACGATTAAAAATTGAATTAAATTTATCAAATTATTTGTGAAATATCGAATAGTCTGAATATCAAAACTACTATGTTTGTAATAAATATATATTATATTATTCAGTTGAATTGATAATATTGCTCCATTGGTGAAAACTAGACCTATTTATCATCTTGATTCTTACCAACAGACTATCGTTGCTATCTGTAGCATGATTAGATGGCAATAAAATATTCGACTGTACGCATTTTGCTTCAACAGTGGCAATCAAAAAATTTTTCAAGCAGGCATCTTTCTATGTACAATATTTTTTATAGAGTACAGCTTCTAATAATCTTATAAAATAAATTATTTAAATGTCCAATTAATTGTTATTGTCGCAGTGTGAACGATCAGAAAAAAAAATGGAAACAAAAACAACATCGAAGCTATGTTTAATTCCTTTAATCTATTTCGAAGAGGTCATTAAAATAGCCATTTACATATAAATCATAATATTCGTCGTTTATTAAAATAAAGAGAGTGAGAAAAAAAAAAGTAATAATTTTATTTTAAAAACAAAACCGCATCGAAGGTAAGGGGAAAGAAAAAAAAATATACCAAAAAAATATTATAGTAAATCTGGTTTTGAAGATTTATTTTCGAATGGTCATTTTTAAACTCAATGGCCTGTCGGTAAGATTTCCTCGGACGAAAGAAGAATGTATTTCGTGAAGAAATTTCTAAGATCTTTTTTTTTTCCCTATTATATTCTTCTTCTTTTTTCTTCATTCAAGTACAGTCCTATATATCTATACATTTTCCTCTTCTGTTTTTCTCATTTTTTATTTCTATATATCGTTAAATTACATATCATAGATATATGTATACATAGAGGATTTGTATATAATCGTAGGATTGGCTATGTATCACCTTGCAGCGAATTAGCACGTCAACGTGTTTACGATAACGTATTTTGTCCAAATTTATTTTACCATTTTGACGTTCAATTAGCAATTTTTCTACTTTTTTTCTTTCATTCTGCTTTCCTTCCTTCGTGTTTCATCTTTTTTTAAAAGTTGCTACTTTTGTATCGCTGGGTTGGCTGCTAGGGACTTGAAACATTTATTTTACCACGCGTCCAGCGTAGGATTTGAGATTTTTCTTTAAAGTTACAGGTGTCGATTTGTTCGTATTTTTCGCATTGAAAACAAATCTGCTGGTGTGTGTATTTTATGGAATAGCTAAAAAGTGAATGAAATGAGAAGAGGTAACGTTAATCCGATGGAGCCAAGAGAGGTGCTCTATTATGTGAGATATTCGGACCCTAAAAGATTCGCTTAAATTTTTATGCGCATTCCTCAAGTGTGCCATTTATTTATAAATGTTTTCCATGGTTTCTATTATATAAAATGATAAGGTTTTTGTTTTGTAACAGCATCATGCTACTTCTACCAATCGAATGGAGCTTGACAAAATTTTGTCTCAACATAAGGGCTTATGTATAGAGGTTCCTTGGGAAGTTTGGTTTTAAGAATCTCACCCTAAAAGCTGTTGTGGAATACCTTGTTGTGGAAAGATATTCTCACCAGAAGGTAATATACAGATTTTGCATGTTCAACCACTTCATACGTAAACATACAGGTAAGCCAAAGCCTAAGCAAACACTGGCGATTTTAGAGCCGGTTCAGAAGGTTTATATATGGGCTTATTTACAAGTATCCTATCACACGTATGTAGTGATTACAATATGTTTGTGTGAACAGCCCCATGTGTCATTTCTTGTAGTGATAAGAAATGGCGGGCTAATTTGTGTATGGAATTGTGACATCATGGTATTGTTGAGATCGGTCACCGTTCAGTACTCTTACATTACTTGTATGTATGTGCAAGTAATTACAATTGAACGTAATTTACATGTTTTTGTTTTACATCATAGAGACAAATATTTACCAATTTTGCAGGGGCAATTGTCATTGAGAGGTCCAAGCCCCTTTACCTCATATGAATTGAGTCCTCAAAACTGTAATTGAACTCAAAAGTTTCAATTATATCTATTAAATATAAATACTGAAATTTTCATTTAGGCCACAGAAAGTTCATTTTTGAGGTTATTTTTGGAAGGTTGGTTTTGAACACTCCACTCAGAAAGCTGTAATAATGCTTTAAAGTTTCAGTGATGTCAAGTATTATGAAAGAATGAAAGTTTCATTTTTGCTTCAAAAGGTTTCATTTTTGTGGTATTTTTGGAAATTTGATTTTGAAAGCTCCACCCTGAAAGGTGTAATCAAGCTCAAAGGTTTCGATGATGCATATAATTATATGGAAGAATTAATATTCAACTTAGAAAAGTTTCACTTTTGTTCTAAAAAATTTAGTTTTCAAAGTAGGTACATACTTTGGGAAGTTTGATTTTGAAAGTTACACCATTAAAGACGTAATCCAGCTCAGAAGTTTCAGTGATTGCACATAATATGACACAGTCAAACTTTCACTTTGAAAAGTTTAATTTTTACTTGAAAAGTTTACATTTTCACAGTCTTTAGGGATTTTGAAAGCTCCACTCAGAGAACTCTAATCAAGCTCAGAAATTTAAATGATGACATACACATTTAACTCTGAAAAGTTTCATTTATGTTTTGATAAGTTTAATTTTTAAGATATTTTAGGAAGTTTGGTTATGAAAGTTCAACCCTGAAAGTTGTATAGGTAATCAAGCTCAACAGTTAAAATAATGTCACGTATGGAAGAATCAGTTTAACTTTGAAAATTTTCATTTTTACTTTGAAAGGTTTTGTTTTTAGGATCTTTTAGATTTTGAAAGCTACCGAAAGCTATAATCAAGCTCAGAAATTTAAACAACGTCATATGAAGAAGAGTCAAGGTTTGACTTTGGAAAATTTCATTTATATTTTGAAAATTTTAATTTTTACGTATTTTGGGAAGTTTAGTTCTGAAAACTTCACCCTGAAATTCGTAATGAAGCTCAACAATTTCAATAAAGTCACAAAATATGAAGGAATTAGAGTTTAAATTTACAAAGTTTCAGTTTTCTTTGAAAGGTTTCGCTTTCAGGGTCTTTTGGAAATTTTAGTTTTTAGATTTGATAGTTGTAATTATGCTTAAAAGTTTTAATGGCGTCACTTATGAAAGTATTTGAGTTTACTTTGAAAAGTTTCATTTTTGATTTAAAATGTTTTTTTTCAGCGTATAAATTTCATTTTTGTTCTGAAAAGTTCGTTTTCAGGGTATTTTGAGAATTCAGGTTTTGAAAGCTCAACCGTAAAAGCTGTAATTAGGTTCAAAAGTTTTGATGAAAATACATAAATATGATAGAATGAAGATACTTTTCTAAAAATGTTGTTTATTATTTGAAAAGTTTTATTCAGACTTTTATGGGCATCTTGGATTTTAAAGCTCCATTCTGAAAGCTGTAATTAGGTCAAATCTTTTGATGGCGTCACATATGAAAGAATGAATAATCAACTTTGAATATTTTGGTTAAATATTTTGAGAAGTTTCATTTTGAAGGTATATTGGATGTTTGGTTTTGTAAGAGCGACGAAGTCGCGAGTATGCTGATTGTTTCACATAAAAAGGCAGAAAAGGATTCTACTAAATGCAGTTCAGTGTGTTCTTATCTAGGGGTTGACGTTGGATTTTTTTTTTTCAGCCAATTAAAATGGATTTCGACATTAAAGTAGTTTCTAGTTCCTAAAGTTTCCCACAGAACAAAACTAGCAAAATTTTTCTAACGGTATCTTGATGAGAAAGAGATGATTTCACTCTTTAGGTACCTACTATAAATCATGGAGTGAAACAAACATTTTTTTTATGAGCTTTAAAAAAATTAATTAAAGTTTTCGAAGGCATGATAGGAAGATATTTTGTATTATAAATGATTTTAATTTACCTTATCAAGAATATAAATATTGGATTCTTATTAATTTTTTTTTTCGGTGTAGGCCTTCGGAAAGTTAATTTAATTCGTATTTGTTAATTTAACCGAATTATAGACGAATTCTCTAGTACTATTTCAAGGGGTCTTAACAGATGTGAATAGTTCAAAAATATCTTATCTTGGAGTGAAGATCGTATTGAGAAGAAAATTAAGAAATATTTTTCTGGTTGATCTAATTTAAATTTAGACGTATTTTCACACAACTTGGGAGAAGGTGCTTTGAATTTTCTACAGAATTTGAATTCTTCCTCTTGAGAGTTATTGTTGAAAGTCTTTTCGACCTTTTTGTTTGATTATTATCTGGTTAGCTCTTTGCTCAAAATTCGTACCTTACAGACTATCTATTCTTCGAGTTAAAGTTTTCTAAAACTGTAAACTAAGATTTTTTTTTTTTAAATTTCACAAAAATCTCTCATCTTTTGCTCACAGGACGTCAAGAACAAAAATCTTATACAGAATTTTTTTTTTTTTTTTGGTTAGGAGAATAAATTGATATTTTGGTTTCACAAAAAAAAGTATGAAAAATAAAATTTTCAACAAAATAAAAATGGGACTCAAAAATTTATAGTTCAGAAATAATTTCAAAAAATTTCAAAAAACCACAAAAAAACATTCAATTGAAATATTGATGGAAAAATTATACTTTCTTTGGTAAGTTATGGACAAATACGATGATCTCTGTTTTCAACCAAAAGTTATTACCTACATGTAAGTATAGTAGATGAGACAGTTCGTTTAAATTTAATTTTTTTGTCTTGTATTGGGAGGAGAATAATGCTAATCTTCATAATTTTTTTTTTTCAATATAACACTGAAAAAATTTAGTTTGTTCAAGTAACACAGAATACAGTCGATTAAATGAAGAGGTAAAGTATTATCGTAGCCTATAGTTGAAACATTATAGACTAGGTCGTTTCAGTCCAATTCATGATCAATACCAGCATAAATTTAAAGACGTTTAAATTTTCAAAATCGTCTAACGAAATCCTAATGACCATAGCCTTGACTGTAAGTTGTATCATGCATTCATATATGCATATGGAGTTAAATTAGAGGAAAATAAAGAAGTTTGGGTTGAAAACGAGTTTTTAAAAGATATGCTTTTATTTTTATTTTTGGCTTTAGCTTCATACGAAATAAACATTTCTTTGCGGAAGGTTGGCTGCAGTATTGGTATAATTTCAAAACCACAGTAGTGAATAGAATAAAAACTTATAATAAGATCATCAGGGTTTCACATGATATTCTAGGGTTCCTAATAAAATTAAATTTCCAACTAAATGTTAGCCTAACAGAGGTAGAAGAGCTGCATAAAAGCGAGGAAATGGTAATCGGTTGGTATCCCATAGACGTATGAGATTTTGGTGAAATTGCTCCTTTCGTATAGAAGTTGATAATAATGCGAGATCAGGGATTCGAATGTCGTGATCTTATTTTCTGTTGGTATTTACTAAAACAGAGCCAGAGGTGTGCGTCGCGTAATGGTTAGGTGTTCGTCTCGGCAATCAAAAGGCTATGAATTTAAGACTGGCCATCGTCACTTAAAATGGCGGTGTGTTCGGTTTGGTTCTATTTTCGCTCTGGTATACGATGGAAAATTCACTTTCCGCAGACTATTCGTCACTGGATCCTAATCATCCCCCTGCCTCTACTCCGACATCAAATATATCTCCCAGACACTGGGTAAAATAAATTTTTGTAACCATTGCTCCATTGAAAACAAAACAAAAAAATTATCAGTCTAGGAAAATTTCCTTTTCTCACTCGTCATTTTACCTAATTTAGGTATAATTTTCAATCCGAAGATGAAAAACTGATAATATTTATACATAGATACCATACCTATACTTATTTGTGTACACATATTGCAATTTTTCTATTCGCGTAAAATACATTCGACTCATTTTCGAATACCTAACGTTCTCCACCTGTCCCAACCGTAACTGGTGATAAATCAACCTTAAAACGAGGATTGTAATTTTCAATTCAACACATTTACACCGTTTTTTCAAATTACCCGAAAATAAGAAAGAATGAAACAAAAAAAAATATATATACATATATAATCTACGAATTCGTGAAATGAATAAAAATTTAGAAGAAAAATATACATTAAATGTATTGGTGTATACCTATAAGTATAAAGTATAGTGTATATGAGGAAAAGACATATAGAAAGAAGAGAAAAAAAACCTACTAAATAACTTGTTACAGGTAAATGCCATAAGAAAATATGATGTGGTATTCCCGGCAGGTGACTTGACAACCTGTTACTTGCTCTGACCATTGAATTTTTTTTCTCTTTTTTTTCTCCTCCTTGTCGTACAAATCGTTGAAAATCGCCACGGCGCGGCGGCGACCCTCTCATATCCATGCCCATTGGACGGGATTAAGTTAAACGGACAACTGTGGGAACCAATAACATTAATGGTGGATCGGGTGGGTTCCCATGTGCCCACGTTCAGTCGTCAAGCTGGAAATGGTTTTTGAGTCGACAATAGTGCTGTGAAAAAAATACCGTACCTATCTACCTACCTATCAAAATATTATACAGTACGGTTGGCTATGGGCAGCCAACATTAACACGTTTTGGTTTAATTTTTCATACTGAGAAAATTTGTAGCTGATTAATGTACCTACTTACTTGAGTTTGGTATTTCTTTCGAAAACTTATATGTAGGTATGCAGCATTCGCTTTTTTAAATAATGGTCCTGTTGCTAGATATGTGGTACTTGTTGTTGTTGTTGTTAGCAAATACTGGAAGGTTACTTCCCACATTTCTGTCGTATAAGATGGTCTATAAAGTATAAGATTACCATGTAGCCTATAATGAATACCATGGTCTAGGGCGTATGAGTCCAGGGCCTTAAAACTTTTTATTTGACCAAATTCCCGCAGAATTTATGAAATTTGTTTATAAATAGGTTCGGATAGCGAAAGACTTATCCCTTCCGACTTCTACTGTATAAAGTATGGCAAATACGCTCAATATGTACTCTCATTTGGATTTCTGTTTGAGCAATCTTTATCACAAAAATAGCTTCTCTATGATATGGTGCACCATCACGCACTGTTTGGGAAGACAGAGTGTGAAAAAAACTAGTGTTTTTAATCAGCCGCATTTGGTTATTGTTCGATGTCGTTTGAGCGAAAATTGATAGTTACTTTTTTTGTAGAAAATTGAATGTTAAATATTCTTTTACTCAACTATTTATACGATTAAAGCAATATTTATGGAAATATAGGTGAAAAACTAATTTTGGTTACACATTTTTTCTCGTTTGTCACAGCAGTCGCGAGTTGAGTTTGTGTTGAAAATATTAGTGTTGCTCGATCAGGAAATATTTAAAATTGTACAGAGTTTTGTTCGAATGATCGTCCATTTTGACGTTTTAGCGTCCGAATTTATAGCGAAAATTAAGGAAACAGAACTAAACTCACTCGGAAGATCACTCGTGCTATCCGAGTAGATTACGTATTTGATTTATTGCCACGAAAAAAAAAAAATAATCTGATATGAATCAATATACCTACTGATTTTTCACCAAATATTCCGTTCATAAAATATGCACCGATTTCTGTGGGTGGGCGCGTGCGAGTGCACCCACAAAGAATTGTATTGCGGGTGCATGTATCTACAAACGCGTGTATCGAAAAGGGGTGGGGGCAACAGTTGAGGTGAGATCAACAAAATTTTACGCGCGCCTATATCGTGCACTCACAATCAATTTGAAAAGTCAGAGTTTATAAAAACAAAGCTTCCTCAGTGGATGCTCTGGGCACATATTCACTACCTACCTACGTGCTTCGTCGAATGTCCACAATTTTTGACTATTAAATTTTATTCAAATCGTACGACTTGGAAAGTAAAATGTGGTTCAAAGAAAAATCTCACAAAATCGTGACCTCATGCTCAGGGCTGCGATTTCGAAATCTTTTCAAGGCCGAGTTCAGATGTGGGTTAATTCTAATTCACACCTTCCGTTTTCTTTTTTCTTTTTTTTTACTTAGCCTCTATAGTATTTTCCTACACCTAAATTCCCCCTCCGTTTTCTCCGCCATTTCTTACGCCGCTAAGTTCAGTTCAGTCGTGACTTGACACCTTTCCCCTCTATTTCTCGGACATTGGGGTTTGTGTCGAACCCGTAATCGCACCGTAGACCAATACCTATCTGTGATGGCCAGTAATAAACAAAATAGCGTATCCGATAACTGCTGGCCGCACCGCCATCATTGAACCGGCCAGAATGAAGTTCGAAATTCGCTCTCCATCCTGCGCGTGGAACCGGTTTCCGCCGGTAAGTTGTGCACCCATATTGTTGCCATCGTATGCAATTGAAACGAAATGGTATTGGTTTCCTCGTCAAAACAACAGCACTGGTATACGCTAAATGGCCAACAAACGCCGTTGTGTAATCTCTTACATGGGTTGAAGAAAAAGAAAAAAATATTAAAATATTACTTATCTGCAGCATAAAATAGTGTACAATGCGCGAATGACTCTTTCGTGCGCGAAGCAGAGGAAAAAAACACAACTCGACAACCAATTAGTCGGAATAAACCGGCGGTTCTATTTGTTATTAAATGCACAGCGGGCTTCCCTTCGGTACTTATCACGCACAAATCGTACCCATCGATTCGATAATAAACCGCTCATGTTAATGGTGCGTTTATTTCTGGCTCGGCGCAGATTTGCTAGAGTTCTACTCATACTATGGCACATCCTCAGGGCCGGACTTGGACTTTTGAGTGCTAGGGGCCAATTCCTTGCGGAGGCCTTCTCACACTTGGAGCCTTTCACCACCAACCTGCCAGCCACTCCCTTCCTCAAAAAAATAAAAATAAAAACATTATTTTATTTTATAATTTTAGAAAAAATTATTAGCAATCTTAAATCGAAGTACGACGATTTTTTTTTTTCAGCAAACATTTTCATTAATTTGTCAAAGGATAAGTTTCATAAAATATCACTTTCAAGGCCTAAAATTTTCAAGCTGTTCAACCTTCTTTGTGATATCATTTTCTATTAAAATGCGATATAAAAACATTTCCACTGATTCATCATCCTTCTTGTTATATTGTTTTATAAAGGAGGATAATTGAACTAGTTCATTTCCCAGATACACTTCCAAGTCATTAGAATAAAAGTTTACCAGGTATTGTGCCTTTTCCATTATTATGTTTGAAGCTAGCTCCATTGTCACCAAATGATCAAAAAATCCAAAAGGATCGCTTACATTCTTATATTTTAAAATAAGGTCATTTAGTGATGAGATAAGTTTATCTATAACTTGTACAAATGCTTTGATTTGAAATTTTTTTCCAACTGAAAGTTCAACAGCAGGGGCATTTCCATAACCAAGTAGTTTTAAACGAGTACTGATGGACCAACTTTGTATAGACTGATACTCCTTCATTCCAGATAATCTTATACCAGCTTCTTCGTATGTTTGAAATGAATTTCTTTTTGATTCTACAAATGATTTCAAAGATACAAGTGCTTGAAGAGCTGTATTGATAAACATTGTTGATCTTTGCAACATTTAACTGGTGGAATCAAATCGTTCAAGTATATCGTTCCAAAACTGAGTATAAATGGCTGTTTCTAGGCGAGACATTTTTGTAATAAGACTTTGAGCAATGTTACATACAAGATCTTTTTCTTCAGCAATATCAGAAATAGTGACAAGAGCATCTTTAATTTGTGTATATCCGTGCAAGAGAGCTTTTGTTGCATCAGCACGACAAGACCACCGTGTATCACTCAACTTTTTTAAAACATAATAATTCTGGGTGGCACCAATGTTTGTTAGTTTTTCTTTTAGAATCTAATAGCGAGTAAGTGAAGGGGTGAAAAATACAAAAAGCTCTTGAAGAAAATCAAAAAAAGAAACTGCATGAAAACAAGTATTGGCTGCTGCCTTACCAACCAAATTCAAAGAATGTGCAAAGCATGGAACAGATGTTGCAAAACAATTTTCTTTTAGAATCCGAGCTTTCATACCTGCGTGTTTGCCATCCATATTTGGCGCATTATCATAAGATTGACCCCGACAGTTTTGTAGATCTATATTTTTCTCTTGCAAAAACTTAATAAAATTGTAAATGTTCAATATGTTTGAATATTTTAGGAAGATAGGTTCTTCGAGCTGAGATTTTTAACACTGCTTCGAAGATTGGTATACAACTATGAATATGTCATATCACAAGGCGAAGTGATTATTCAATTATTATGTCGCTCTTCTATTCAGACTTTGGCTCCAATAAACAGATTGAATTTTATACAAAATTCTGGTTTTTCTCTTTCATACGAGTATATAAGGGACATTTATCCAAAATGACTATAATCATTTTTTTTTAATTTTTCGGAATATGCAAAAAATATTCTCATCCGAATATCAATGTAGATACATAAATCGAGTTGGCAGTGTTGGCATGACTGAACCTTTGTACAATAAGTTTTCATCTTGACTTCATCAGTAAATCCATAGCAAACATTGATTAAAAAAAACAAAAACGGTGACTAAACATTTCAAATTACGTTAAGTATAACCCTATTTGATTAACTTTTCTTTATTGGCGAGTTAACAAGACTGAAAAAACAATAAAACTCATTAAAACTTTTAAAAAAGAATGCAAAAGAAGTTTTTGTGTCATAAAAATTGGCAATATTTAAAACAAAAACAACAAAAAATGATATTTTTCTGAGTCTTATACTCTGCTTACTTCTTCGACATTCATTTTGAGCGACTCCAGTAAGTCAAAAAAAGTCTAACAACTCCAAAACTCGGCGTTATAAATTTATTAATAATGATAGTGACACAATATTTGCATTAAAACGCCAGTATCAGTAGTATCATATTAACATAAGACTTACGTCATTGTTAAAACATGATTTAAGCCATTTAGAAAGAAGAAAAACATGACAAGCCTTTTTAGAAAAAAATAAAAAATTTTTAAGCAATCTCTCAGCCAGTAGTGTAGAAGCGAAGGTAGTTAGTGGAATTCGGTTGATTGTCGTTTATGCGTCTCTTATCATGGAGTGACAATCAATCAAATAATCAATTTATCAAAAAAGTGACATACGCCATTTTAGAAAAATCTTCCATATAATATTTTTTTGTTTGTAGCTAGTGTGCTATGTTTTATGACCACTTATCACCATGTTGCAACTTTTAAATCTTACCTGCAGCTAATCTTAAAACAATGTATCTATATCAGAATGAATCGTCCTTCTAATTCCAAAGCAAATATTTTCTTTGAAAAACGATTTGCATCACTTTTAAACGGGGATGTGTGCATTTAATCGATGTATTTGGACTCGAGTTATAAGATCTGAAAATGAGGAAAATGAAAAATATATTCCATTAAAATGTGCCTACCTACATTCTTATCACTTCTATAGGATATAGACGTTTAAAAAAATTTTCTAATTTTTATTTATTTTATTCCAACGTCATCACTCTACTCTTTCTGTAAAGTTTAGTGGCACGGTTGCACTTTTATTATAAACTTGAACGTGTTCTTACGAGCAGTAAATGTGCCAGCATTCCGGATTTAAAACTGAGTAATACCGTTCGACGTTCGTCCCAAGTTGGCACACTTTTTAGCTCATAAAAAACAAAATTTAAAAAAAATAAATAAATCTACCGCTAAACGTCTTGGCCCAGCTGTATCGAGCGTATTTTTTACTCTTGCAAAAGAAAAAAACGAATTGCTGGAGAAAAAATGAGTAGAAAAATGAACAAAAATAGTGGTAGCAGCTAGCGGTAGGTACGATGATGAGGTTGGTGGTTTTAATGAAAAAACAAAGAAATATAAGCGTGGAACAAAAAAAAAAAAATAAAAAACAAAAAAAAAATGATTTGAACTAATCTCTATAAATTCATTCGCCAATCCGTTAATCCGAAAAAATTGATTTTTTTTTTTACGTTGCTATGTTTACTTGACAGATTTCCTGAATTTTTGTTTTTTTTTTGTCTTAACTGTCTGGTCACCATTCATTGACCGCGAAAAATTTAAACGCGATGGCTGGAAAACTTATTACACGATCTGTAGACTATATACGTGTAAGGATATTGTTTTACTTTATTTACAATCGTTCAATGACGACGATGGGGGGAGGGAGACGATGAAAAGAGAGGAAATGATGAGAAGGTATTTTACTGTTGTCACGTCCGAAGAACAGTGGCGTGTCCAGCAGCGGTAGCAGCAGCGAATGAATGTCCAATTTAAATATTTAATATGCGTTCAAAAGGTAAACGTAATTGATTGACCCTTCGGCCGTTCTAACCGCACCCCTTCATCTTGTCTCCCCATCCATCCCTTAAATCGGTATTTCATCTACGAATATACGATATCAGCGTTTGTGTGGGTGCGTGAAAAAGAGAAATAGTGAGAGAGAGAAAATGTGTGTGTGTTTGTATGTTGTATGTGTACATGTGTGTGATTCTTTTTTTTTTTTTTTTTTTTTTTTTGATAATCCCTGCGTGTAATTTTACCATGAAACGAACGATTTGCAAACATTTAAAAAAAAAAAAAAAAAAAACGACGATGATGAAAAACCAAAAAATAGGAAAAAAAATGATAGGTAATTTTTTTTTATTATTATTTGTTTTTATCGTCGCGTGTACGTTTGCAACCGAACTTTTTTTTTACGGCTGCGAATAAAAACGAAAAAAGTAGAAGGTAAAAATAAAGCTTACGTATAATATATGTATATATATACCTATATATATTATAGGTATATGGGATGCTCTCCATTACATGCTCTCGCAATCTAATGATAGGGTGTTATAGTAGCATCAAGTTTACACAAAGTATTATCAAAAAAGCTACCCCCTGCTTAAGCAAACATTTTTATAATCGATTTGGAAAATTATTTCCTTTCATCATGTAGATGTATTAAACCGAAAAAAAAAAAATTTAAAAAAAGGACAAAAAACAAGAGAAAAAAGTAGGAAAATACGAAAAGTACAAATTTGTGACAGCATTGGTTTTTGTTGATTTTTTTATTTATTTTTATTGACGTGGATTTGAATTTTCAACAATACGATTCTTTTGGATAATGCGTATACCGAGTGTCAATCGTTTTTAAAAGAACCAAATTATTTGACCGAATGATGCTGCGGAATACCTTACATGTTTATTTTTAGAGTCAAACGAAAATTTTCACCTCATATAGGGTGAATGGTGTAAAATTTATAGTTTTCTTCACTCCTCGATATTTATTCCTTCAAATTTCATTGGAACTTGATTGCCCATAGAATTATTGTAAATTATAACGAATCAAGTCGTAGATAATTCACTGTTTCGTTGACAGATTGAGATTAATTTTGATGAATTTTTCCAGTAGGTATTATCAGAGAAGGGTAGAATTTTGAAACGCATTTTTCTTGAAAGAAGGTATTTTTTTGATTCGAACTCTCACCCTCAAAGCTCTGGAGGTAGTTTATTTTGAATTCTGCGCCTATGTTCAAAATTGAATCATCATAATATACAGCAAGGGTGGGCAGTTTCCTGTGAAATGCGGCTCTTAGCCAGCCCTGCGCCCTGATATGCCATATATTATTAAAATAAGGTAACAGCCCCTATTTCAGCATTTAGCGGCCGGGAGATCGACGGATTTATGAAGTTTTTTTTTTTAATAAAGATTTTTTACACATTCTTCATAGTTTTTAATTTTTATGTAATATTTTTTCTCCAAAATTGAAAAATAAACTGGTAACTTAAATTTCTTTAATCAAATTCTTAGCAATAAGGTGTCAGTGGAAGGAGTTTCATGAGAACATTGCAGGAACGCTATTAATATTTTATAAAATTGGTATGGGAAGCGAAAATAAGGAAAACAGTCAAGGTGGTCTCAGATTGATTGTTCCAGAATGGACGAACTGTACCTACCATTTTTCTAATTTCACAGATAATTTACTTATACCTAAATTCTCCACAAAAATACGATCGTTATGGGTGTGAGTCTATTTACCAAAAATTTGGTTTACTTTTTCTTTTCATCAAATTTTTTGTAGTTTTCTTTTATCCAGGATTTTGTACTACGCATCTCTGTCGTAATTCACCTGTTTTAAAGGTGGAAAATATGGAAAAGTTTCTACATCGATATTTTCAATATTGATATTCAAGAACTATCGATACTATCGATAGTTTCTCATCTTCATTACTTTTGTTAAACACACCATCGGTGTAACTAGAATTTTTTTTCACTGGGGCAAAAGAATTTCGTAACATTTGAAAATTTAAATTTAATTTTGAATTTCTGCATTTCATGTCGTCATCATAGGTTTAAAAAAACTTTAATGTAGTAGCAGCTCCGTTAGCAAAATTAGGTTTCAGAAAGTAGAAAATTAGCTGCTAAAAAGTTTGTAATATATCATAATTGATGATTGTATTAAATTTTATAACTGTTGACCTAAAATATTACATAGTTTTAAACCGTTACCCCTCTTTCAAAACCGAAACAAAAATTGACTGTATGGAGTCACCGTCCGTTCTATCCGCACCAAAATTGGTAGCATATTACAAGAAGTTATAGAGAATATGTTTTCCTAACTTCGTAACTATTGGTCTAAACTTGAGCACTTTATACTCAAAATAAAAACCAAAATAATAATCGTCTGACCAATCCACACCAAAATCAATAGATCAGGTCCTTGGCTCAGAACTAACGTTCATATCAAATCTCGTGACTATCGAACGAAAATTACTGGTAACAAAAATTTTTGGCACCAAAATTTTCCTTGGGTTACGATTTATGAAATGAAAAACGTACCGACCCTCACCTCCAGTTACTTTCATGAGATCGAAATTTATAGGTAGATTTTCATAGAGAATCTACTTAAAAATAATAGTATCGTACATCTCAAAAAAATAATTTATTGGCACGTCGCCCACGACACGACTTGATTTTATTTTTCTTTGGTTCTCACGTTTTGCCTCTTCTCGCCCCTTTTTCCTAATTTTTCAGTGAGGTGAGAGCATCAGCTTACTCCACTGTCCCTGGGTCTACGAAACACATACAAAAAAAGCTAATAACAAGGAATTTGGTACGTTGTACAGAAAAAAAAGAAGTTCAACAGTTGGCAACTTCCATTAAATTATCAAGCAAACTATGGAGAAAAAACGGTCGAAAAAAATACTCGATATCGATAGTATCGGTAGTTTTCGATATTGTGCCACCTCTAATCCTGTTTCACTCGCTCGGTCAAACCTTCTATAACCGCAACCAAAACGGCGGTTCTTATAGTCACATACCTTGTAAAATTGAGAAAAATTAGTATATTCTAAGTCAAGATCTTAGGTGTACGCGTTTTAAAATATTACGGAATATTCTGATTTTTCGCACAACATGCGTCACCTGCTGTAACTTATTATTTGTACTTTCATAGTGTATTGGGCCCGCATCCAATGGAAAAATAAACGAATTTATCCCGATTGCCTGGTTTCTATTATTTGCGTCAGCAGGTATCTCAAACACCTGCATATTTTTTTTTTCATCACATTTCATTCCCTCGTACAATAACATTTGGAAAAAGAAACTGTCCCATGGCATTTGCTGAAATATTGGCTGAAAGACCGTGCAGAAAGACGACGCTTTTCTCACTTCGTTTTTGGTCAACGTGGCCCAAGCTCAGGTTGATTTCGAACTATAAAAATGGTTATATAATCAGCTTATAGAACAAAATTAGCTGACTTATAAAGCATCTAAATGTTACTCATAGATTTTGAAATTTCGCTATAATTTTGTCTATTAATATTCATGAAGGAAATCAGAAGGAAGATTTTGCATCACATAGAAAATTCTTACTTCAATAACTTTTAAGTGAAATGTTTTTTTTGTACTATCAGGTTGAAAATTTTCTCACAAAATCGAAGGTTCAATGAAGGATAGTTATAAAAAAAAAATCACAAATTCAAGTTCATTGAAAATAAATGAGTCAAATTACAAAAGTTCTGATAATAAATGTAACAGATATGTTCGTCATATTATTATATTGATGTACATATTCGTCAACACAAAAAAACTTATTTTATTCTGTATATTTGTTCCTTTTAAATTGTACAATTAACTGGCGAAAGTACCGTTACTTCCTGCCAGAACTTACAACACGTTCTTTAAAGGGATATTAGGTGACCTCAATGTACTGGTCTCCTGAATATTATCGAACCCTCTAATCAGCAAATCCCTACTTCATACCTAATACCATATAAAAATGTATACCCTCACAGGGTATATAAACTCTTGTTTGCACTAAAATAGTTGTACTGTAATTTTATATTCATTCAGTCTTAGTACTGTAAACTAATACTCTCTCAGTCTTAGTACTGTGATTAATTAAGTTGTCTTGAACATTATACTTTTGTGTGTACAAATTATTATTTTAATAGAGTATTAAAACCAATTGTGTATTTGAATTTTCTTTAATGTCTCTCTGAAAGTTAAGGTCCACAATAGCAGTGGATAATAAACTTAATAATTTTAAATTAATTCTCGAGTAATAATAATATTCCTCCGAAATATTGTTTCACTTGAAGGAAGTGTAACCACACCAAAAGAGGTTCATTTCCAGTACTAAACAACCTCTTTTGGCCATTACAATAAAACTAATTAATTTTTCTTAGCACCATATTATAGTTTGTCAATCTGAAAGACTGAGAAACTGCATAAAGTGCCCTTGCTTTGGGCACCATGGCACTGTCGCAGAATTCAGCTTCATCAGCAATTGTAAACAAGGTATAATGTGAACAAAATAAAATAATTTTTATCATGAATGTAGTTGTCTATATAAAATTTGGCCAACTATATTTGTTGCAGCGAAAGACTATTTTTTTTGGGAAGGAGCGTTGAAAAAAAATGAAAATTGCCAACTAAAATTTGCTAAATTTCTGCCTCTAAAAAAAAGTTACCGACTTCCTCAATTTTCTAACTATAGGTACAACTAGTCAATTATGTTAACTCTAAAAGAAAATTGTGAGGGAGCCTCCCCTATTTGCTCCTTAGCTATGTACCGACTTTTTACCATCTTGATGCAACACTGAATTCATACGGAATAATCTTTTATTTTACTAAAATAAATAAATGGATCATTTATGAGCTTCCCTTTTCCTCTTCACCGATTAAAAATATTTAGATGCATTTAGAAAAATTTTCACTGGACAAATATCGATGAAAATATCCAAGGGGCTGTGAAAAAAGTACGGAACATTGTCCATTTGCGATCTCAAATACTGTTGGAAAAATAGGTTTTGAGTGAAAATTAAAAAAATTTTGTAGTATACTTGATATTTCTGTCCAGTCAATTAACAAAAATCTACTTCGGTTAGTTCTCACCAGGTTTCATACTTTTTTCAAACACTGACAAGTTTCCCCTCTTTCTTGTCATGGTAAGAAAGAAGTTAATTTATCAACTGGCAAATTTTCTTTACAATCAAGTAAATTCAAGCTTGCTCTAACTTACTAGATTATAGATGAAATTACTCTATGTCCTACCATTTTACGAAGCCTAATATTCCCATTTTGTTTCATTGTTTGATATCTTTAAGTTTTTATGACATCTGATATTGGATTATATCATAGTATATCAATTTTGAATTCATATCTTCGACTGTATTAATTAGGTATGTTTTGAATATCGTATTTTATGTAGGTATGATATGCGCCAGTTATTTCTAATTTCAAACATGGTGTTTTTTATTTTCACTATGTACAGTTGTTGAGTAGATATTGAAAGCAGTTCCCGGGCAGGGACATGATTCTTTTAGGATTGTAGTTTCAATGGTGAGGTGAATCAATTCAACTGATAGCTTGTTTCCAGTTCTAATTTTTATTTCAAAAACAAGGTAAAAATATGAAGGTTTTGGTAATACAACTCCGACCTCATAGCTGGCTATCCATCACTGTAACATAACCGTATGTTTTGCATGTTGGTGATTTTTGAGAGTAATTTTCAATTAATTGCCTTTTCGGTTTGGTTTTGGTGGCACAAGATCACCCCAACCAGTATACCATAATTTATGCTCGTCCAAAATGAAAATTACTTCTTATGTATTGGATGAAATCGTAATTGTCTTACTAAAAAATGATTGTCTAGATAGGTACTTCAAGAATTTAAGCAATCACTCACTAATATAACGTTATTATTCTTCTCCTCTCTGCCTTTCTAGCCTACAAAATATATAGGAGTTACCTACTCAAATTTTGCAACAATTCCGTTGGTAACAATGGTCGAGTGTGATGGCTAGCCACCTTAAAATTGTACACCTATTCGCCTACGATTTTTCACACAGTCGGCTATATTCAGCGTGGTGCACCTCCTATACGCGGGCGGGTTCAAGGCAGGCATCTCAATTTTCTTACGATTACCTTTCACAACTTACGAAGTCATAGCATGAAAATTAGCCAAAGCACTACAAATTCTTATATACATGCACAGCCGATGCTACTAAGCGTTACCATCGAAGCGTGGTAAATGCGATAATTACAACTTTTATGGAATAACCATTTTTGCCCTTTCGCATCAAATTCCCCAAAAATTTATACGCACGGAATTTCAGCCTTGATCTTCGCGTGTATGAGACTTCGACAATGTTTCGGTATTTAAGCATACATAAGTTTTAGTGGTCATTAAAACAAAGAATACGTGAATAATGTGCAGGTACGTAAAAATGCGCGTAGATACACATAAATAACGAAAATCTTAATACAAAAAAAAAAAAAAATTATGAATCATTGTTCGACCCCATCGACGCACACGTCATTTTAAATTAAATTGTTCATCTACCTTGAATTCGCAAATGAAATTCAACAATTGTTCAGTTGTTGTTATTACTACTCGTATACCACCGATGACCAACTTTTTTTTATTCCTTGTTTGGGTTACACGGAGAAAAAAAAAAAAAAAAAAAAAAAAAAAACTACATGAAAAAATGAAAAATGGAAAAGAAACACTAAAATAGACGCCCCATTAATGACATTTACGATTGTCTTATTTCGGTGCCACACTTCTGCGCTATACATATTTTTCGACTTGTCTATTCTAAAAGTTTTGCGCCCAATCCTAGTCCAATAGTTGTAACGCTCCATGAACATGAGTAATACGCATCCGCATAGACGCGCACATTACGTATACACGTATATTTATTACACTTATAGGTTCCTGCAAAATTAAATTATATGTTTGTTTTTGTTCATTAAGAAAATTACAGCAATTATAATTATAGTCGCCGTGCGTATTATATCGACCGCATTATCTCGTCATCATAATATGTAATATGGCGAATTTCAAGCAGCGTAGCGTGTGGGTGGAATCGTCTGATAAAATGCTGGAAATGGTTTTATGCGACGAAATTCTTGGAAGGAAAGAGATCGGTGTGTCGTGAATTTTCTCAGTTTAGTTAATTCTAACTGGCAAATTCTGATCTTTGATGCGATAGGTAAGGTGGGCTAAAATCACCTGGATTTGTGAATTCAGTTATTACAAGATGATTCATCCTTCTCCTTCTCCTCCTCCTCTTCCTCCTCCTCCTCCTCCTCCACCTTCTCATCATAATAATTATCATCATTATCATTAATTTTAGGATTAAGAACATTTAATTTTGATGGTCTGTGTGGGGACGCTACTTGTATGAGGTAAAGAGCACACACCCCTCGACGATAGTTGCTTCCAAAATATTGACATATTATTCATCTCTTTGACGTTAAACAAATAAACACAGGTACATTTGTATGTTCTATCTTACCTGTATGTACATACAGGTACATACAGGTAAGATATATTATTTGGGCAATGACAAATCGCTTAATAATGATCTTGGTGATGTCACAGCCTGGCACCAAATGCGTTGTGTCATTTCTTATCTTTGTACAAAATAGGAAATGACGTAATTAAATGACATAATTCCATCTGTACATTTACATATGTATGTTTATGTGCGTGTGCTAATTTTCCTATATAAACTCACAAAACTGGCTACAAAATTGCCAGTGTTTGCTTAGGATTTGGCTCTCACATACATTCGTATATGATGTGGTAGAACACGCAAAGCTGTTGATTACCTTCTTGTGTGAATACTTCACTACAAGGTATTCCACAGTCTTATTAAAATCCACTTACATAAGATCCATTTCATCTACAATCGTTGTACTGCAGCGGCGAAGATAGTTAACTATATATTCAGTGGTGGCATTGGGTGGATTGGGGTCTGGGGTCAACAAGCAAAATGTAACATGTTTTTAAAAAAAAAAAAAATAGGTATATGAATTGTAATTTTATTAATTTGATATATGATCAACTGAGAAATACTTTTTTGGGAGAATTGAATCACTAAATTCACTTCACATCACTAGTTTATGGTCAGGTTGGTAAGAATTAAGGAAATAGTTTTAATTGGAAACAGAGACAACCGTGAAACATGTACTTTTTCATTACTTTTAACACTGAAAGAAAATAATCATACTTAAATTTATTTACCTGAATTTGTATGATTCTATTACGTTCAACTAATTTTTTGGTATGAATTTTATACGAAATTTTTGGTAAAAATTATCTAAAAATAGAATGTAGGCTCTAAATGATAAATTCTAATACTTAATATTATATAATTTTTGCTCTTTCAAACTAAATTTGAGAATAAATTTATCCAAGTTAACCAATTAATATAAATAAACTCGACGGTGTATAGGTTAAATTTATAACATAGACGTAACTATTCTCTAGATCTAGACCAATACACTTTTCCAGCTATCTATATACATACAAAATAAAATGCTGTGCGTTGGTAAGTGCACAACTTCAAAATGACGGGACAGATTTGGCGGATTTTGTTTTTTTTTTTAAAATAGGTATTCGTGTTAATTGGAGAGAGGTTTTTACGTAAAGACAATGTGAAAAAGTTGGCTAGAAAATTTAAAAATTTACGAGAATCTGAAAATGCTTTTTCCGGCAAAAATTTTTTTTATGTAAGAACCTTACTCGGACTATTACGAACATTTGAAAAAAAAAATCAGCCCAATCGATCCAGCCATTCTGAAATTATGAATTAATGTATGGCAGAAATTTAACTAAATGTATAGATTGAGACATATTCCATTTTGGATCGTAATTTTTCCAATCACCGTTTTTTCTTGTTCAGCTGACAATGCGCGTTTTCAACGACTAGAACAAAACAGTGATCCAAAAAAATAAGATCGAAAATGGAGTATGTCTTAACTCGGGGTTATAGAGTCTTACTAAGTGTCACAACTAATCCATGTCAGAACGAAGTTATAAAACTAAATGTATTTGTATTACTGCCATAGAGTTATTGATAATACCAGTGCACAAATATTATTGTTACTTCTCCGTATTATTAATTATGCCATATTGAGTTTACATGTATGCAAATAAATTATATGGCGATCTGATAATAAATGGCGATAGGTTATTTTAATGAATGAAAATACATTAGATTTAGTAAATTATGACTTAATTCAGTTGAGATAGAAATTCTTGAACAAAAGGCCATGGTGAAGTACCTATATCACATTCTGTGAAAATCACAAATTCATCTATTTTTATGTAGCAGTACAGATGTTTTATCTTTCTCATGTATAATAATATTTCTTACTCGAATCAAATAAATGTTGAACGAAAAATTAAGGCCCGGTTGTACCAACTTTTTACTGCAAGATAAACTAAATTTAACTGATAATGTGCATGTTAAAATAAAGTTAAACCCTACTCATCGGCAGTTTAACTATTTGGTACAACCAGCAGTAAATTATATAAAATTTCATATACATTCATGCAATTCAGCTAGTTAATTGAATACTGTGCTTAGAGATTATAAAACTCATGAAGAAATGGAAACATTCAGAATCAGATTTTCACATAAATGGGTCGAGTTCAGTCAAATTTAATTTTAAAAAATTGTATGGCATCATCATGAAATAAACTTTTACCTACTTATATCCAGTTAAAAAAAACAATTTAACAAAAATTGATTCAGAAGTATTCCAGAAATTTGCAGACAAACATATATACGTACATATGTACATACATACATACATACATACATACGTAGGCTACATCTATGTGCATACGCATATGGGTCAAATTGAAAATCTCATTTTTTTTTTTTTTTGGAAATTGGTTAAAAATAGAAAATAAAATTTTAAGAGACCAAAAACTATGTAGTGTCAAAAAATTATGAGCTAAAAAGAAATCGCATACCTGTTCCGTCATATTTAGGTAGATGAAAACATTCGTCGACCTAAATATTTTGAAACAAGTAACGGCGAATATTTCGTTACCTCCAAATATGTCCCATTTATTGATAGCTAACAAATATGCAGACAAAAACCAAAGTCAGCATATTTGTCAGCATAATAAAGGAAAGTGCAGCAAGTACATTTTGATAGAGTAAACAATTCTAGGCACCAAAACGAAGCAACCTGGAAATTTGGTTTGGACCAAGACTTCACTTGACATTCCATCAAACTGAAGAACAGTAGTTAACTGTCTTCATTCGATCAGTCTAAAGTGCTGTTGATGCAAGTACGTTAACAGTTCACCCTAGCAGAGGTAGAAAGTATAATATAGGGAATGTTGTTATAATTATAAGAATTAATAAGTACGAGTGTTTAAGTGTGATATAGTAATTGTGACTAAAGAAATAAAAGAAGTAAACTAAAACTGAGTTTACTTATTTTGTAATGCCTTTATATTTACCTGGGCTAGAAGCATAACAATACCTAAATCTTAAATTATAAAAAATACTCAAAAAAATGATTAAAACTTCATCGTTGTTTTTTTTTTTTAAACGGGTGGTGGGGGTTATGTATTTTTCATATTTTATGGTTCAACGTTCATGACTATATTTTCTGGATTGTTCACGACAAAACGATTTTTCTCGCTTTTTCTTGTCCGATGCAATTTCACTGAGACATGAATGTTCAATGCTATGCGTATACAAACAATAAACCTCAATCTTCTCAGAAACTGAACTGGAAAATAATATTGGTGTAGGCAAATTATAAATATTCGATTGGGACCGACTTCTAGGCTATGAATTGGAAAAAACTCGGGAAAAGGTTCTTGGCAAAATGAGCAGCTTTTTTTTTTTTTTTTTTTTTTTGTTCTTTGGAAGGTTCGACACGTTTACCCATACTTATATTTAAATTTATATAAATTTCATGTGGTACTTATTTAATATATTTTTAGAAACAACTGTTCGTCGATTTGATATCAAATTTCAATAATCAGAAAGAGAATAACTGAAAGAGAAAATATTCACCTACCGATGTACCATAAACACTGACCATGCAGCTACCAAGTTACTTCAAACCCTATAATTTTGTTCATAAATAAGTATACTTAAATAATTGTTCAGTATAATTTACCATGCCAAATGCCGCCAGCTATTTTTTTCGTATAAATATAATAAATTAATTTTAATCGCCTCACCAACAGTGACGGTCGACGAACGAAAAATCGTTCGCCATTCGAATTTTCAAATCGATTTCGTAATCATTTTCCTGCATGTCTATCGATATGTTCATGTAGCTCTATCGATATACATTTATATATAGCTACTACGTATGTATATGTTATGAATGCAAAAGAAAAACCGTGCATATTTTGTTAATATTATGTTAATGATTGCTGATGGGAATACACTGAAGAAAGAACAAAAAAAAAAAAAAAAAAGAATAAGGGAAAAAAACACAATTTTTTGGTTAAAATCCTACTCTGAACCATTATTTATGAAACTACTCTTTTCATGAGATTATTCATAATTTTATCGTAGATAACGTAGAAAACCGGTTATTGTAGCGTAGAAATGATCGCAAAAAAAAGAGAAAAAAAAAAAAAACTCCCACAAATTGGTCTTTCGAGTTTTTTTCGTTGGGTTATTAACGTTTCAAATTTATTTATAGTTACTATAGGAAAAAAATAAAGTATTATTGGACTTGGACTTTCCTTTTTTCAAGGAACGATGAAGTTTATACTCGTAAATTTGAGTGTCGTTGTTCTTTTTAGTAGGTTTTTTTCTTATTGTGTTTTGTATTCATTCTGGATGACTTTGTCATCTCAGCGAACATAAACAGTATATAGTTATGAAGATGATATTTTTGTGGATATTGAAAAAGAACACAAATTACAAGTGGAATTTTTTTCAATTGAATTTGAAAGACGCTTAGCCTAGCTCGGTTAGGAAGTTGACCGTTTCAAAAAGTTTGCTGTTCTATTAATAATAGGAGATTTGTATTTTTCGCAATCCTGCAAAATGCGTTTTTTTATCGCCAGGCATGTGCTGTAGACTTCATAGGATGGTTTAGGTTCGTGTGAGTGCAGGTGTTTATGCGTATCAGTACTCGTGGGGCCTAGGAATAGTCGATTCATATTTTTTCCAATTGGACAACTTTAAGAGATTCTGCTCATCAGGGGAGTAAAGTCCGTTATGTTGGATTTAACAATCTGCAAATGTCTCAGTCGCGTTATTTCACAAGTTTTTTCTCATTGCTCTGGAACGTAAGGGTAAAAATATAGATTTTGGTTCTGTTAGGCATATAGGCTACAACACTGTTTCTGCGCTTTGAGGAATTCTTCACATTTTCATTTAGTTCGTTATTTACCGTTAAGTGTGAACATCGCGTACAGGGGATCCATAGTAATGGGACGATTTGATTTTTTATATACAATTGGTTCAGACTCCAGTACTCGGATGTGGGAGTGTATATACCTTTGTTCGGAACTTTCGTACCTCAACCGATTTCCTACGAACTTTCGCTGGTGTAAGAATCGAAAAAAATTGTACACCTGCTTGCGAATACCTATGGTCTAAATTAAAAACAGCAGTTTTACACAAATACGAAAACAGTTTCCGAATTCTGCCCATACAAATAGAGCCTGCAAAAAATTTTATAAGTCCCTAATATAGTATCTACGTCGATAGCAGGCTCGAAATTTGAGTTTTTTAACTCAATTATCGTTTACACGACCATGTCATCGATATTATGGAACTACTTCAACCGTAGAACAACCACACTGAAGAAATAATTCGATTTGGTTGGTTTCAGATAAAGTTTTTCCTCAATTCGTATCGCGTGAGATTTTTCAAATCCTATATACCCTTCGCTTCGTCGCGGCGCAGCGTCCGTAAAGGCTTCTTGAATTTTTTCACGCATCATTTCAGCGCGCCGTTTTTCTTCCGGTATCGATAATAGCGATAGATTTCAAACGTTGTATTCGTGAAAATGGGCACATGAATCTGGTTCGTCGTTTTGCAAAAATATTTTACCTATACGTACACTTTTGTACGATGGCAAGGTCGAGTATGGCGGCGGCGTTGGCTATAAATCTTCAAAAAGACATAAAGTTATGGTCGTATTCGTTTGAAACTTTTTTTTATCGATTTTTCACTGACTTCATTGTGTATATGTCTTACTCTCACTCACTCTCTCTCACTCTCTCACTCTCGCTCTCTCTCTCTCTCTCTCTCTCTCTCTCTCTCTCTCTCTCTCTCTCGCTCTCGCTCTCTCACTCTCGCTCTCCCTCTCACCCACTTTTTATTCTTTTTTTTCCAAACAACACTTGTCCTCACTCACGCACACTCACACTCACCTGTTCTTCTCTTTCGTTTCGAGTATTTTTTCCCTCACCAAGATCGCTTATGATCGTCTGTGGAATCTGTGTACCAATATGTGCCCTGTATGAGGCGTGAGAATGGTAAGTTAAAACTCACGAAAGCGGAGGCGAATCGAATTTACGTTAAACAAACGCGCGGTCGACTTAAGTAATACGAACGTGACAAGTGCCATTTGAGTAATTCGTTTCGGCTCACCTTCTCGTCAGCTCTTAGGGGTAGGTTGAGCTATTTTGGTGCAGCCATTCAAATCTTCCATTCATGGATGCAGTCTTATTCACACCGAGTATCTGCACTGTATTTGAAAACTGTAAATAGGATGCTTAGATAATTATGAACGTTACAATGGCCGGCGAATGCACGCAAATACAACGAATCGAAGGTAAAAAAAAACAAAAAAAACAACAACAACAACAACAACAGTATTTTCGTCGATCAATTTTCAACCGAAATAGTTATTTGTGATACAAGTGTATGAAGTAGGAGATTTTGGTCGGAGTGTGATTTTTGCGGCACCAGCCGAAGGCGAGTGATGCAAATCACATGAGTATCAATCACCTATTAGGTATATACACGTGCGTCACGCACTATTTTTTGTAACACTTCCACCTAAAAAAAAATATATATATTTGTAAATGGAAAACATATAAGCGCAAACTATCTCCATCCCTTTAACGAAACCTTGTGATGTAGTGGCTACAGCGTTGGCCTACCATTAAAAGAGTTAGAGGTTTGATTCCCCATAGTGAAGAAACTTTTACAAAAAATTGCACGCACACAAACACACGTATGTAAGATAATACATACGTCGGTGAGGGCGGCCAGGTCGCATCATCCCCTATCGAGATAAGAGATGGCTGGCCGGTTTGTGTACGAATTGTGACATCATCCTATTGTGTCACGATTCGGTACTCGTACATTACCTGCAAGTACGTACAGGTAATTACGATCGAACGTATTTTGTGTGTTTAACATCACAAGGACGATTGTTTGCCTGCCCTTTGGGGCGGCGACTGTCATCAAGGGGTCCGAGCCCCTATACTTCATATGGGAGAGTTCCCACGACGTTTGATTTTTTTCAATATTTCATAATGCACCGAAATTAATATTGAAAGACCTTTGAAAAAATAAAATGAAAGCTCTGGTAAAATATAGTACTTCTGAATGAAAAATGGAGATTTGGTCAAGTTTTATAAACTTGTGAATAAAAATAGTGGTACAGAAATTTAAAACTATTGAAATCAAACTTCACCTAGAAGTTAAGCACTGCTTTCACTATAAAATGCTGGTGGCTTCGCGATTGATTTTATTAAAGTAAAAGTCTGTGCTGTTGAAACCCTACCCACACATTTTATAACCATAATTTGAAACTTGTACCCGCCTCCACAAAAATATAATGTTTTGTTTAGTGTGAAAGAAAAATACTCTTAAATAATATAAGATTATTTGGCTTAGGTACGTTAACTGGTTATACGTTCACTGCTTTTTAGTCCGAAGCTTAAATAATTTTGTTTCCACACTGTTTACCGATACAAGTCTTACGAACTGACATGATTTTATAGTCTCCAGAGTCTTGACACTCTTGACCATCGGCAATAATTTATCATTCTATGTTCCGGTTTTTAAAAAAATCTATTCAAACCTATATATGATTTCTTTGGAGGCTATTGCTTGATTTTAAAATTGTTCCAATGCCATTAAATTTTCATGTTAATTTCATTCGATCATATGCGTATATTGACAGTGTCGACTTACATAGCGGGGTTGAAAAAGTCGTATCAATGAACGATTTATGAGAGAAAAAAAAAGAAACGCAAGGCTATAGTAGGGGAATATTTTGATCGTCGAACGTAAACATACGCACGTATAGATTTTTACGAGGAAATTTTTCAAATTTGAAGCACGTTTTTTGAACAAAAAAAAATAAAAAAATAAAGTATACTTATTTGCATAATTCGAGAGAATGAGAACCCTCTCAAGATGGTTCTATAAAAGTTTTACCTTCCGTTTAGGGCTGGTTCAGGGCCACTAAAATATAATAAAATAAAATAAAAAATACCTATAAACGTTTACGCGTCATAAATTAGAAGGAAGAACGAAAGAATCGCGGGGGGGGGGAATAAGAAGAAAAAACTACAAATGCAATTTTTTTTTTCATGTATTTTCATCCGTATGATTTGAGCGTGCAGAAATAATTTTCCTTGTTTTATACAATCACCACGGTGACGTAAGCGATGACCGAAGTTGGTGAGAGAAAATTTTGAAGCGTTTCTCTTTTCTCTTCGTGTGTGACTGCAAGAATTAAGTCAGAAAGAGAGTTTTTAGGCGTGAACAAGTCGTACGCTCAGCGTCGCCCTGGAACTCGGATTATTTTCTCCATTAATTTTGTATATAATTATACGTTGTAAAAAATTGTAACCGTTATGGGAAATGTTTAAGAGATCTCGGGAAAATGGAAAAAGATGCACTAGAAAACTATAACCACGTGGTCGGTGTTTAAAAAAAAAAAAAAAGGTCAATGGCAGATATCAATTTTTAATAGGCTTTCGCTCGATAATAAGCTGGAGAATGTCAAAAAAAAAAAAGCTCCAGTTAGGTGTCTCTTACGATCGGGTGCAACGAATAGGACACTGACTTGTAACATTCACAAGAAATTATAGCAGGAAAATTTTCTGAATTTAATCATCTGTGAGTTCGAAACGGAGTTCACACTGAGCGACTGATCAAAGTAACGTAAAATTTGCCTTCAGTGCGTCTCAAAAAATGTGAATATTTAGACCGATATTCACAAACGTCACTTTAACCTCCCTTCACTTAAATTTCACTTTAAAAACGTTTTTTGCACAATTTCGTACTTGAAAATGTGGGAACATTGTAGCTCTTATGAGAGTTCCAATGTGAAAATAAAATGTTACCATACTTTTAAATACAAAATTGTTCCAAAAGTTATTTTTAAGTGAAATTTAAGTGAAGGGAGGTTGAAGTGACGTTTGTAAATATGGTCCTAGTTTAGTAATATGTAACACAGAAATTACTCAGTTTGAAAATTACGTTTTAGCCCACGCGTAAGTTTTTCTCCGGTCAAATAAGGATCATAGGCGCAAATAGGGTTTCACACCTGGGGTAAAGGGAAAAAAATTTTATGACTTTTTTGCTCTTCGTTTTTAAAATTCGAGAAATTTGGCATCTCTGGCACTCTCTGTTGGGTATAAACATTTCTCAAATCTCATAAATGACGAGTAAAAAAGAAAAAAAATTATTGCATGGGACTCCTGCTACTAGCGTCTATGATAAGGATTAAATTATAAAAAGAAGTAACAATTATTTTTAATTTGTATCCCAGAAATCAGGTTGGTATTATTTCATGTAGACTATATTTCATTACACATTATTTTGTAAAAAAACAAAAAAAAGATGAAAAACGTGGCTTCTAAACTAAAAATTGAAAAAAATTTCCGAAATTAAAAAGATGTTCTCTTCCCTGAGTAATGTTGAGCAAAGTTGTACGAATCAAGGGCGGGTCAAGAATGTCATTTTTTTTGGGAAGGGAAGAAACAAAATTTTTGTGGATTTGAGTTTTTTTTTAATGTTTTTTCGCTCTTTAACTATTTTTTATACGATTCTCTCTCAATTCTGGGTCGTATTTCATTTTTTCCCTTCATTGATTTTTTTTCTTCATTTTTTTTGTAGCATTTAGGGGGAAATTTCCTCATTTCACCCCTGGATCCACCTCTCGTATGAATAAATCAAATTTTCAACTTTTATAATTCTTTGTAAGTAGTTAGATATAGCAAAAAACCTTCATTTTCGATACGAGTTCTTCCCAATATGTTCTTTTCAAAAAAACTTTTTTTCATACACAGTTTTCTGTTTTTTCAAGTTCTTTGAAAAACATTCTGTTTTCAGTTTTTTTTGTTTTTATTTTTTTGCGTTAGTCATTTATTATTTATTAATTCAAAAATAGGAGTAACCATTATGCAAGTACTATAGGCCAAGAATAAGAAATTTCGTCATCCAGTTTCGAATTGAAAAAAAAAAAAAAAAATGAACCGAATGAACCGAACCGATATTTTCAATAAACAACTGTTTTCATGAACGATTCTTTTCCTTTTACTGTTCTTTGAACTGGCTGTTTACAAACTAACCATCTCAATTTACAGGTCATTTAACAGACTCCAAAAAAATGAAGTGGCTATCAATTCGATTCGTATTATACCTACAATTATTACAAATAGTTTTTTTTTTTTTTTTTTATACGTTTGTTCCAACAAAACTTCTCACCCTGGGCACCTATTTCGATGAAATTTTTTTTAACAATAAAGGGTGAACTCTTGGTGATCCGATTAAATTTTTTCTAAAATCGATAAGATCGTTTCTACGTTATCTGGAAAAAACGGTTCGTTCTATTTTTTATGTCGTTGATGTTGGAGATTTGGCCATATTTGTTTCACCTAAGTATGGAATATGAGCAGCTCCCATAATTTTTTGACCTATATTTGAATTATGGGTTAGCGTATTTCTTTCGTTTATTAACAAATTGTATATTTCAAAATTATTTCAATAATGAATTCTGTAGGTACAGAGAAAAATGTAAATCTACAAGGTTATCTGTAAATCTTAATGGTATTTGAGTGATTTCAACCTATTCTATCTCGAATTTAGATTCTGTTTTTTTTTTTTCTATTTATTTATTTATTTATTTTTTTTGTGCATTAGGTATTCGGTAGTTCGGGCGAATTTCTTTGTTTATTACAAATTAGTAGTCATAGTCGTCATCGATGACTCCGGTAGGATTGAAACAAAAAAAAAAGAAAAAAAAAGGAAAAAAATCTATCGACCAACGCTGTACAAATGTGTCTGAATTTCATTCACCGGTAGCTTTGATACACGAAACCATATCCACAGTTTCACTCGATTAAATCGCCGAAACATGCAAAAAACAACTCGCTCACACACGCACACTAAAAAAAAAAACAACAAAATAAAGCGCACCGAAAGAAAGTGTAGCAGAAAAAAAAAGAAGACATTCCAAAACAGCACTTCAAACATGTATTCATAGACTTCGAGATTTTAATTCCCACAAACTGTCCGCAAATGTTAATCGCCCGATTGCATTTATTCTTCACCTTTTGCGTTTATTTCTTGTCGCCTGTATTAGTTAAAAATGAAGAAAAAGAACCAAAAAATAAACCAAAAAAAAAAAAAAACAAAACACACTACACTATACTAAAAATTTGACTTACGGTAGCCCTGTAGATAAAAATCAAAGATAAGAGGTGACGTAGTTCTGAAAAAAAAGCAAAAAAAAAAAAAGCCATTGATATTTCGTACCTACCTGGTGGTTTTGCATCCACCGTACGGATGTATCGCTGCCTCTCTTCACCTCTCACACATTTTCTCTTTTTCTCTCTTCCTTTTTGGCTACTTCGTTGTCACTTTTTGTTTTTCTCTTTTTTTTTCTTTTTTTTTTGTCTCTTTTCACGCTCTAAAGGGCAGAAAGGGGCGCTGAATATAATAATATTAAAATAAACACAGTCAAACGAGTGTCATTTAAGTGGTTCGGATACCTCCTGCGGAGGGAACACTTCGGGTACTTGACATTAGAGAACATGAAAAGGTGCCGATGGTGTGTGGGGCTGCATATTATATAGCCTATGTAGGTATAGGTAGGTAAGATAGGTCTATAAGTAAAAAAAAAAAAAGAAAAAGAAAAAGAAAACGAAAAAAAAAAAGTCGAAGATAAAGGTATGTGTTGAGGAGGGGAAAAAAATGATAATAATATGTTGACGATCGTAATATTCTTATACCTATTTCTTATTCGCCATACACATTCGAAGGAAGATACACGTTGATTATGAGGTCGCTGATGCGTTACTGTCTTTTTTCCTTATAGATTTTATTTACAACTGAATAAGTTGGTCTTTCTTCGAGTTTTACACTCTCTTGCACTCTGTCTCTCTCTCTCTCTCTCTTTCTCCTCCTTCAGAGCCACAGTTCCACGTCCAGTCGAGTCAAAAAATTGTTTCTAATCTGACAGCGATTACTGTCGAAGGTTTTTTTTTTTTCTCTCGTATAGTAATATTTTTTCGTTCTATAAACGATTTTTATTATTCTCACGTTCGTCAAGTTGATATTTTTTTCATTATTCGTTTACACGTTAACGAACACACCGCGAGAGTTCGAATAAGAATTCGTAATACATATTTCGGTTGAGAGAGATGGAAAAACCGAAGAGTTTTGATTCGATTGCGACTGTTGTCTGGTGACATATTGCGATCCGCTTAGCAAAATAAAAATTCTAGTTGACCTATTCCGAGCTTAACGAGGTTGAAATTTATGACGTTATGTCATGACGTTGACCGCAAGCATATGTGGGGTATAAATGTGTGATACAATATCTGTATCTCTTTTTTTTTTTTTTTTTTCAAACAGAAAATTGCCTATGTTGTCGTAACTGGGTTAGAAAAGCCGAACTGAAGCCAGAGCACACAAATTGAACCATCAGAGGAATTACTTTTAGCTGAAAAATGTTCGAGACAATAAGTATGCATTCCGAAAACGGAAACCTGTCCTTTGCAGCTTAAAATGTCGTTTGTGGAATGTATACCTCCATAGTATTGAAGGGATGTGGGCCAAGAAAAGGAGAAAAAAAAAAGGTTCAAACAATAACCGAACCTATTTGGGAATGATCGTACGGATGAAATAATGGAGGGGAATTTTTACGCGAAAAAAGACTCGAAGGAGGGTAAAAAAAAATTATCATGTTAATTAGAACCAATAGGTACCTGCATCTGATTTCCCTCCTTGAGAAAATTCTGCCACCGACTCTGACACAAATACGAATATTGATATTATACCTATTGAAACTAAAAGGAAATAACTGGTTGGATAGAAGTAAGAAGGGTACTCTGGTTCAAATCCACCCTTTATGGAATGATTCTTAGGTTAAAACTTAGAAGTTCTAGATCATCATAGATTTTTCAACTACGCCATTTTCGACGTCGCATCTCTCCCATCAAACTGCAACCAAAAGAATTATTTCTGGGAGTAAATTTCTCAACCTCGAGAATCTTCCCACCAATAAAGCTAATTCCTCTTGCTACACTTTCCTTCATTCTTGATTTCTTCTTTTAGAAATCTCAAACAGAGCACAGTAGAACTAGGAGCTTGGGGATTTGAACCAGTGTCCTACATATTCGCCAGCCAAAAGTGGTTAACTGAACCGCACCGCCATTAAACTGCCAGCTGTAACTTGAAAATATAATTTATAAATGGACAAGGTGCAGTGGGTTTCCCCATATACCGTTGTTCTTTTCTTTTTACATCCTATATCATTAACAGCTGGAGAATCGAAAAATAATGAATTCACTCTTGTCAACGCAGCCTCTTACAAGAAGCAACATAAATACATTAATTATTGTACTCTTTAACAGTGACAGTAATTTCAAATTCATTCAAATTTGGAATTTTAAGCCAGCCAAATTATTCAAAAATTTTACAAAATGCGTTAACAAATTTTGTAGACTATCAGTTACTAGATCGTTTATGGTTTATGCATTAGTGTGAACAAAAATGGTGAATTAAGAAAGTAGAGAAAAACGAACGTTACAGCAACACTGAAAAATTGACCGGTCTTTTTATTTTTCAAGAAAAAGTAATTCTTATTTCAAAGGAAAATAGGTGAATGATTAGCATTTGATTGATGTTCTGAAAATGATTTGTTCTCCCACCGTTTGTAAAATATCTTTTATTCCCCCTTCAAACTATTTTTTTTTTCTTTTTTAACAGGTTTAAAAAAAAATGAAAATTCAATCTGCCAAGGTGTTGAGGATCTGTGTGGTAGAGTGGTTGGGTGCTCAGCTTGGCAATTGAAACGTTGCAAGTTCAAGATCAACCACCATCACATTCCTAACCAAAAATTATAGCTCTGTTTGATAGGACTACACCAACTTACACCAACCTACACCAGGAGGGCGATTCCTAAAATGGAGAAATGTTATGTGATTTTGCGCCAAGTTTTACTTGAATATTTGTGGAAAATTTCTATCGGTGTAGGTTGATGTAAGTTAGTGTAATCCTATCATACAGAGCTTATGTGTTTAGATCACTCCTATTGGTTCTCCTATATAGTATGTGATTGAAAAATTCATGCTTGGTAGACTATTGGCTACCAGATCCCAAACATCCCCTCACTCACTTCAATAACCAATACATCCTCCAATAGCTGGGAAAATAATTTTGTAGCCAAAACCTAATAAAATAATATAATTGAAAGAGTAGTTATTATATTGTACACTTTTATTTGACTAAGACGAGTAAAACAGAATTCAGACTTTATGGATGCTAACTGAATAGGTACTCAAAAGTGTAGTGCCAAGGTAGACCACCGCATTTGCTTTGTTCAGTGCTGTGGTTGTTGTATGGTGAGGCTGGTATTCATAGTCAACACTAACCCTAAGCTAATTGTTCACTTTCAAACTTGCAGCTGTCAGCCATATTTCTCAGCTAAACTAAGTTATATTTGTAGCTTTGCTGGGGTGTGTTCAGAATAAAAACTCTCGATGATCTTACTGTAGGTTTCCTGCCAGCCCAGGGATTAGAACCATTGATCGACAGGAATACCTACCTCAATCATCACCATCACCAAAATACAGCAATTGTATACACTCGGCCACGGTGCCGGGTGATGGTAATGAGAGTTCTCTGCCGATATGTGTTGCCTCACTACTCCCCCCAGTACAGCAGTGCGCAGTACGAGTCAAGGGAGGCGAGGCTACTAACAGGAGGGTAGGTGCTTGCAAGGGAATGGTGGATGCTGACTCCCAAAACATCCCCGCATCGCACCTGTACACTCTACCTCTTCGCAGCTAGTGCGCTCAACACCATTATATTGTGAGGTAGTGAGCAGGTGAACTAGTGGGTTGACGTGTTCTTCCGAGAGATGGCATCGCTGTTCACCATCTCCCAAATCACGTCGAGGTCACCAATGTAGGTTTCCTGTCAGCCTGGGGATTAGAACCATCGACCGACAGGAATACCTACCTCGATTGTCACCATCACCAAAATACAGCAACTTTATACAATCTGCCATGGCGCCGGGTGATGGTGACGAGAGTTCTCCACCAATATGTGTCGCCACACTTACCTACTGGAGAATTCACATTGTTGCATTTGGGTTGTTTGGTTTTTTTCTTTTATTCTGAATGATTTAAAATAGCTTAAATGAGAACTGTGACTTGATTGGTTTATGTTATGATAGCAAATTTAAATCCTCCAACCAATTTATTTGAATATAATATATGAACAACCACTTGGGTAACAATTAACTATCTCGTTGAGTGAGTTGAAGAAGTTATACCTGGGTCAAAGAAGTGTGTACATTTTGAATGGTGAATTTTTCACCTGGGTAAACAACCATCTTGTTCTGAATGGTTTGGTTGCACTCATTTTATTTTGATCGTTACCTGAACTTATTCTGAACGTATCTAAGAAATTCCCCCCCCCCCGAATGCCAAAAAAGAAGAAAAAAAGACAATAATTTGATGGAAAAAAATGACAGTATGACTGCAGAATCTATACAACGACAGGTAAAAAATTTGTTCAAAAGCAAAAAAAAGAAAAAAGTTCAACTAGAACAATATTTTTTGTGAATTTCCCCCAAACTGACTCTTGATCCGCCACTGTTAGTGAACACTTAGTTCAGGATTAGCGTGGACTATGAATAGCGTTTTTACACTAATAAGAGCATATCCATATAGACGTATTCATTTCTACCGTAACTTATTTTCTATGATAGCGTGAATATCTCTCTTGAATCAATTTTGCCAACCACTTTGTGACTTTGAAGATGAAATTTTGGAACTCGTTAAAATGATATATACACATGATATTATTCATTCGAGCTTAGTCGTCTCATTGTAGGTACAGCCTAAAATACGTCTCATCACATATTCGCCTGCGTGTACAGCTTATCTATAGTACCTACGTCAACGAAGTCGAAAAATGAAGCTGGTTTTTCTGCGAATTTTTCTTCAAAACTTCAGCTCCATTGCTCTTACCTATATGTACCACTGTACAGGTATATAGGCTACGAATTCGATGAGTGAACTATTATACTGGAAATTATTAGCGAACGGAATCTAATAAAGAAAAATAGAAAATGTACCGACAAGAAAGGGTTATATTTTTTTCGATTTAATAAACACATTTTGTGCTCTTATAATATACGAACACATGAACACCTATACATATATACGTACTATATATATATCGTATATATGCATGCAGAGAAACCAGCACAAGCACAGGTTCTTGCGTCTCTACTCGCTATCACTTTTTTGCAGCATTTTTATCTCTCTCTCTCTCTCTCTCTCTCTCTCTCTCTCTCAATCTCTCTTTCTCTCTGTCTTTCTTTCTTTGATGGCATCATAAAAATATAGCTATAATCGTCCTTCGGCTTATTTCAGAAAAGAATGCCTTATGACAGGTAGAAAAGAATTTTTCGAAGAACAATACACACACACACACACACACACACACACACAGGCTATGGAAGTCTCGACGTGTATTTTAGTCTCGGATTTTTTTTTTTTTTCATCTCTCTTCTCTCCTCTACGCCGTAGCTCACATTTTATTTCAATTTTTTTTTTTTTTTCAGTTAAAGCATCGTAAAATTCTGACTCTCTGTGAGCTTCGGTGCTCGAAGAAGATTTATATTCTCGGGTGCAGAGGTGAAGAGGGTGTGTAACCGCATCGTCCACACTACAATCGTTAACTGGTTGCGGTTTTTCTCTTCTTTTTCTTTTTTTCTTTTTTTTTTTTTCGTTTTGATTTTTGTTTTCTCGGTTTTTAGCTTTCTTACTTTTTTACAATCACCTACTTACCTTAAATTTTTATTACGTGTTCTATTGTTTCTCGAAGTGCGTGCAAAAGCTACATGCATTTATAGAAGTCGGTACTTCTTGCCGTGAAGAGACGATGTAGGAAAAGTAAAAGAGAGTGAGAAAAAAAAAAAAGGTAGCCTATTAAAAACAGAAAAATGCTGGCTTTGCGGGATGGTTGCATTTCCAGGTAAAATACGTTGCGCATGAAATGCATTTCTCGCGCATTTTTACGAGCATACGATGTTTTTTGTTTTTTTCATACCTCTTTTTCACACACTCTTTCTGTCTCTCTTTCTCACAAACACACACACATACACGCACACACACACACAGACGTAGAAGTTTTCAATGTATTTTATTGGCCTCGATTGCGAATGAGTACTTCTATAAACCTTCTGGCTTAGCAGACGCACGTAAATTCGTGACTAGTCACCACCACCTCCAGTACCCTTATCACCATTTCCTCCTGCGGCATCCCTTATACGTATAGTGGTTTTTGCAGCAACAACAACAGCAGCAGCAGCACGTGATACGTACTTAAGGTGATACTCTACGGCATATATACTACCACACACGAGCCCTATTTATTGAATTTCGGATAGGCACCTATGCTTTCGGTCCTTCGTCAGCGGCAAACCTACTATTAGGTTGTGGCCACAGGGTAAGGGTATATTGTATATTTAAGTACAGCACCACATCGTATACCTCGAGTACTTGTACCACACTAGTGTATAGTACCTTAGCTGTTTAGTAATTGGCATCGCACGCCTTTTTCTTGGCGTTTTTCAACTACTAGTTTTTATTAACGTACCCATTAGCATTGTCGATTACCGGCTGAATGGAAGCGCTATTAAGGAGGCTACGAAATTAAAAAAAAAAAAAAAAAATGTCTAAAATAGGTACGAAGACGAGCGCAAGATGGTTGATGGTTTTTAAACTAAATGCAGCCTTTGGCGAAATAAATGTGTAAACGGAGGTTCTATATAATTTAAAAGGCCTGTGGTTCCGCCGAGATTTTGTCGAATTGAGTCGTACCTGCAGATGGTGGCGTCTGGCTTTCGTGTATTTTTCGATTAGTTTTTCTTTTCAATGAATTTGCGATTTTTGACTTCCGTTCAAGTTTTATCGGAATAGATGAAATTTTGGCCACTGATATAGTTACGAAAATTTTGATGTCTGTTTGAGGAATGAGAGTCACTAAAAAGGGTGAAACTGTGAAAGTTAATTCCTGACAGACATCATAATATTATGTCCTCTTGCTTCCATGACTAAAAAAAAAAATTCAACGGTGCAATAAATAGCACAGTAAAACCATTGAGGATCATAATAGCATTCTTCTGTAATTGTCGGTGTGACTGTTTTAAAACCATACCGAATATTTTGCCAGAATACGGGGCGAGTGTTCAATAATGTTAAACCAAAATTTTTTTGGCTATAATATTTTTCAGAGATTCGGGTGTTTCATTTTTCATACCATCGAATGCCTATCGATTTTATAGTTTTCGAGAAACCTGGAAAACAAAATATTGATGAAAGTCATTTTTCCAGCATTATGAAAAACGACAAAAGGGATCGAGCTTAAATTTTCGCGATAGATTATTCTTATGCTGCTGCAAATCTGATAGAAGTTTGGCGTTTATTTATTCCGCAGTTTCTGAGAAAACTGGAGAAGAAAAATTTATGGAAAAAATTTTATGTTCTCTGTTTTAAGAAAACTAAAAAAAAGGATAGGGATGAAATTTTGACGGAAGGTATTCCTTATATGGGACCAAGTTTAATACAAGTTTGGTGCCCACTGGTTCAGTAGTTTCTGAGAAAACTAGAAAACAAAAAATTTCTAGAAAATCGGTTAGTACCAATAAATGTAGAGGTCTGAGAGTGTATTTTGATAAAAGAAACAGACAACAGTGTTCAATCTACTTGAGAGAATGTAATACCTAATCAATGTTTTATAAAATTGATATGGAACAAGTATCAAGTTAAATGCGAGGTGATGTCATATAAAAATTGATGAGAACCGGTTTACATGATACAATACATGGTTACATATAATGTAGTGTGGCAAGGAGTGAGAAAAGGGGGATTGGTATACCCAACAATAAAACATCGATAGATCGATATTTTTGTTGAAGATATCGATTACTATCAATAGTTTTTCATTATCCTTTACTGATACCTGAAATATGTTGGGACCACCAATCCTCTTCTTCTCGTACTCCTGCCAACACTCTACATTGATCATACAATCTGTTTTACAAATTTATAGTCACGGCTACACTGATTCTCGTTCCACCTTTCATTCGATTGTGAAACTTTGTACACATTCATTTCCTGCATGCATTTTATACTCTGTACTTTACATATTTTCTTTGTTGCAATTCCACCACTTCTGAGCTATAACTTCGACAACATCTTTTATTTCTATTGTACTTTATCGAATCTGTCTTCCTCAACCTCGATAGAATGAGCAATGAAATATCGATAAATCAATATGTTCGACAGATATCGATAGATCGATGTGTTTATCAGATACCGATACATCGATATGTTTATCAGATATCGATCAGTATTGATAATTGTTTAGACCACCAATCCTTCTCCCCTCTCACTCCTACGAACACACAATTATCTTTATACATATTCTATATCTACACTGTATTACTATCTCTACCACTCACTCGTCCATCTCCGTACACATTCGTTTATCTCACTCAAACTGTACTCATACTTAAATTATGTAACTGCTATAAAATACACTCGCTTCTTGGACGTAACTTCGTGTAAATCTTCCTTTCTTGTGTCATCACCAGTCCTCATCCTCTATAATAGTTGTATTTGGAAATCTGGAATTAATTATTCGAATTACTGATATGAAAATTGGCGAACTAGGTTTTCCAGCCAAGTATTGCTGCGTTAGAGTTTTATCTTTTCTTTCTTCTTGAAATACGCTGCTAACCGTTATGGAGTGTAGGTATAGCTATCAGTTGAAAAAAGTGTCGTAGATACCTTTTAGGCCTATTTATACACTCCAGTCTATCGTATCCACCTCTTGTCACGTCATCTCTCTCGACTCAGAATATCGCGCATTTCTCGAACGCAGGCATATACAAATTTTCAAGTGCCACTCCATCAATCTCGTCCGCATTTAATCTGCGACACCCCACTTCCACGCCTTTTATAAACGCGCCGGCATAATGACGCCTATTATTTTCCAAAAAATCGTCGAAACCGCCGCCGCTGCTGCTGCCCTAAAGCCACCTGCACAGCATCGCGTCAATCGATCGGCGAACTTTTTATGGTTTTGCGAAAATTTTCTCGCAAACAATGCGCTCTGACTTCAACCCCTGCTGCTGACAATAGCATCGAATAGAGGAGGATCAGCAGCACCCATACCTATCATCTCATTGTACTCGGCGTATCTACGTGGGTACAAGAAGTTTGGGGTCGATTGCAATATGACAATCGTCCGCCATAAAGGAGTTGAAGAAAAATATAGAAAAAAAAGTGAGGGTGGTTGCGTGGTAAAGGGAGGAATCGATGGTTGCCATTGGCGGGGTTAGTTCGATGAAAATAATTTTCAACGAAATCTCGAACGTGTCGACGCCGCTGCCACTGCCGGTGCGTAGGTACTTTTGTTGCTCTGTTACCACCGAGCCGCAAGATCATGCGACAAGTGGATGACGCTGGTTGATTGTTTATAGAATCGTGTGAAAAGCAGCATTGTCAAATGCTGCGGAAGAAGAAGAAGGGCGTTTCGAGGAGAAGTAGTGAGAAAAAAGAGAAAAAAAAAAAGAAGAAGAAAGTGGAAAGATGGTATAAGGGTGTGCGCTGCGAATGGAAAGACTCCTGAAGCATATTCTCTTCCTCCTCCTCTCTTTCGCCAATCAAAAAAGAAAAAAAGAAAAAAAAAGGGGAGAAATAATTTCGCTTTAGTCGTATAAAATCCATTTGTCGTAATCGAGTCAAATACCTAAATAAATATTAGCGTTTTGTTACACTTGGCCGAATATTCCCTTCGGGAGAGGTTAACTGTAAACAATTCTTGTTTATTTTTGATTATTGAAAAATTTTCTTCCGCGTGTTTTTGCCGCGCGCGCGTTTGTTGACGCGGATTTTCAACCTGCTCCCACCCTTCTCCACTCACTCGTCTTCGTGAAAGCTACTGGAGGACGGGATGTTTTTTACGCCCTTCATGCCAAGTACTTAAGGGATGTTGGTGGTGTAACAGGCTTGAAAAAGATGAAAAACAATCATCAAAATTTTCAATTGTTTTTTTTTTTTTTTTTTTTTTTTGGTGTCGTCACGTCGTGCACAAAATAAAATTTAAATTTGAAATAAACCTAGGCGTGTATCCGCAGAGACAGGTTTGGAAATCCAAACTCTTTTCAGGTCACGTTTTGCAAGAAGTGTAAAATTTTAACGTTATTCCATAGGCTGCATAAATTTATCTATAGTGTTGTCAGCTTATTATAGAGGGTGTCCAGAAGTTTTCAAGATCAATTTTTGAGGTAGAAAAAACGAAGAAGTTCGTCCATCAAACATCTTATTTTTTGAGTTACATCCCCTCAAATTAGGGAGGAATTAAATCAAAAATCGGATGTAACTTACCCTAGAATTAAAGAAAATCAACGAAATTTTCGTACGAGGAAGTAACGTTTTTATGTTGTTTATTTACGTCACGATAAATACGTACTTATTGAGACGTATTTATGTTATATCAGCATATTTCATCAATTCAGAAGTTCAACCGAATATTCACCTATTCTTGAAATAGCTACACGTTTTTGTACATTCATAGCGCTTATTTAAAGACCATCAAACAATATTCTCATCATTCCCAAATTCTTATAATACAGTCATACTCCTACACGAACATATTTATTCTACATCAGCAATTTCCTTGAAACAAGTTTTTGGACCGTATCTACCTCTTTCCAAACTGTTCTCACAAATTTTGTATTTTATTGCATATTAATCATATCTTTATTCCTTGAATATCATTTCTCTCCTTTCTCTTCAACCCAAATCACCCACAACTCTAATATAATAACATGTTTTGGTGTTTGTACTTCAATCTCACTTTGTACTTTACGCATAGGTACACGTTTTACAGCTTGTATATTATATTTCATGGGCTGTATTTACTCTATATTAAATAAAGTTCTTTTATTTGTACGATATCCTAAGAGTATCGTTGCAATTTTAACCTAAGTCTTAAAGTTTTACCCTCACTTCGAGGAAAAGAGAATGGGTTGCCCCCTTTTCAATGGGCATGTCATTTAACCCTGTTGTTACATCGAAAAAATATAAATCTCATCATTTTATTTAGGCAGAAAAAATACATAAAAAAGGTATATAAACTCAATAGTTTTCGAAAAAAACAGGGTTAAATATTTAAACTCAGTTAAAGTCGTCTGGTACGGGATCGAGGACAAGAAAATATGAAAACTTTGCCAGAACTTCGAAACAGTTTTAATCAACTTTTAATATTTAACCGTGTTTTTCTCGAAAACCAAATATTTAGTTTTCCCAAAAAATTAAGGTAATATAGGTACATTTTTCGTCTATTTTTTTCCTTCCAAATAAAGTGGTACAGTTGTTCTCTACTCGTTTCAGACCAGCTGTCGTCCCAAAATGGCAGTGTCTTTAGTTCGATCTGTCAAGTTTTTTCACAAGTTATTGAAAAAGCCAATCTTGGTAGATTATTAACTTCCAAATACCAACCGATTCCTCCCCCTCCCTCATTAGCACCTTGATATCGAATAGCTGCAAAATGGCCTTTATGTTGGAACAATCAAAAAAAGTTTTCTAAAAATGATAAGCTTAATTCTGGAGCCTCTCAATAATTGAAGCATGAATGCTTACTGTTCAGGTGGCACAGGGATTCGAACCCGTACCAGCTGAGCACCTAAAACCTCCCTCATCTACCGCCACCAAAAGTCAGCACCGTATTCACTCGGCCATGGTGCCGGGTGACAGTGTTCGAGGGAGAAACAGCAATTAGCCAATGTAGTGTGGTTGCTGCCACACCACTCCCCCTCAGTATAGTGGAGCATAATACGCCACTGGTACGGAGGCACCTAATAGGTAGGAATGTACACCAGAGCTTGGTGATGTCCCACCTCATTACCGCCCTGTGGTGTACACCCTCCGGCACCATCACATACTGGTGGTGCGACATACTAACCACAGTTACAGGCTATACGAGTGTCCGAGGGATGGCGTGAATATCCATCTCCCATATCATGTCAAGGTCACCCCTTTAGGTGTTCAGGCGGCACGGGGATTCAAACCCGTACTGGCTGAACACCTAAAACCTCCCTCATCCACCGCCACCAAAAGTCAGCACCGTATTCACTCAGCCACGGTGCTAGGTGATGGTGTTTGATGGAGAAACAGCAATTAGCCGAAGTAGTGTGGTTGCCACCACACTTACTATTACTAATGATGCAAAATATCGATATTTTTTCATATCGATACATACTGATATTTCAGCAAAAATATTGTTGGGACCACTAATCCTCTTCTCCTCACACTCCTGCGAACACTCGAAATTAATCATACAATCTGTTTTATTATACATTTATACTCGCGGCTACACTGATTCTAGTACCACCACTTATTCGTGTAACTTCATACATATTTGTTTCCTACGTACATTTCATAATTGGTACTTTATATATATTCTTTACTGCAATTACACACTTCTGAGATGTGACTTCATTAACGACCTTATTTCGGTTATACTTTCTTCGAATCTGTCAACCTCAACCTCTATAAATATCGATACATATCGATATTTTTTCCATACCTAATTTCCCACCCATGAATAATTGATCAATGAAAATTCGACTATATATCCATTGTTAAATGATGAAATCTTTAAGCTCCATTACAATAAAATAAACAAACGCTGGGCGAGTTGTGTTGAAATTTTTCAGTCCTATTGTAACCTTGAAACTTTGGCGGTAAAACGCGAGAAAAATACAGATAAAACGTGTCGATACTTTCAGGAAAAATATCGATATTGGAAAAATCGATATTTCAAGAATAATATCGAAATTTATCGATATTTTGCGCACCAATGCCTATTACCTATATCTACAGAGTTTGATACCAGCAAGTTGACCGTCGAAGTAGCAAAACTACCAGCCCCATAAATTGTATTCTTGTAAACGTTAATACCACTTAATTGTTGTAGTGATGTGATATGTTGCAGATTCACTAACGTTCTCTGGTTCAGAAGACGAAGACGACGAAGAATCGAATTCTTCGGCGTCCGGTCTCATGAAACACCATCTTCATTCGCAGCTACATCCGGGTACACCCGAAACGAATAATAATTCATTATCCGCCGGCGATCTGCAAGGGTCGCTCAGTCATAGTCTCGTTGAACCGAAAATTGAAAACGACTCTGAGGACCAAGGTAAGTGAAACATCCTCAACTTGTGATCGTTGTAATACGCGAAAAATCGTTATAAATCATAACAAACATTCGAAAATAACAGCTGTAAACGTCATGAAAAATTCTTCACTGATAATAAGTGCACGGGTATCAGTCGATATCTACATTTTGCATCAAAATAGAGGACAATTAACCAAAGATTCCAATTGTATTTTTGTCGAATGGCTTGGGCATTTTAAAGGGTACCCGAGGCCGTAGAGGGAAAATTCGGCTCCGGGGGTGCAAAATTTACGGGTCATTCAAAAAATTGAAAATTACATCTGCGTTCAGTGCGGTATTCAGTATTTATTTGTGGGAGGGATTTTGAAATGTTGGAGAAGCCGATTTTGCTCGCTCAAACCAAAATGTAATGGGTGCCTATAAACTCCACGAAAAAAATGCCGTTTAATCAAACAAAAAGAACAAAATATTTTGTTTTTGGTATTTGCTGTCGAACATGAAGACAAGTACCTGTCTATATACTTCTTTTTGAATTATAAAGGACTATTTTTCGTATTTTTATCACGACTATTTGGTTGAAATCGCGCCAAAAGTTTATTTACTGTCGGGGCAAATGCTTTTTGCTGTTGTTGTTTGCTGTTGGTGAAGTAGGCGTATACTCTACTATCGTAAATTGGCTTTATTGTTTTCCTTTGGGGTTTTTTACATAGGTTTTCAAAATCTACATGTTGACATTATGATCTGATATTGAGACTCAGGGGTGAGGGTAGGTTCGTTTTTCGTTTCGTGACCCCTGAAACTTTTGGTTCCATTAGCTGAAATTGTATAATTATACGTGTATTATATAATTATATATTCTACCCCCAGATTTCTATGTAACACGATGCAGGTCGCAGTTTTTATCCGATAGAATTGAAATTTAGTAAACTTATTTGGATTTAGACAAGGATGACGGATATCGTTTTTGGTCCAAATAGGCCAGATGGTACGTCCGGTACATCCTATTACGTTGCATTTTTGAAGCCTTAGTGGTTCTAAAATGCGTAATTTTCAAGCAATATGCATGAAATTGAGTACAGACACTGAATATATTATGTTTCAATATTTTGTATCTTGGTTTCAATCGGCTCAATGGTTCATCTGTAGAATTGATTCGAAATAATCTCAAATTATTATCAAAAAAATAAGATAAATTCCAGATTAACCAGAAAAGCTGGTCGGAAAGTAGGCTTGATGTTTTGTTATTTTTTTGCTAAACAATTTTTCAATAACTTGCATATGTTTCTTATAACTTCACAATACAATTCATTATGAATTTCCTTGATACTTTATTTTGAACATAGGTATCTACTTTTTAGCCAGCATTCTACCAAATACTTTTGATATCTATTTTAATTTTGTTTTTGTAATTATTTATTTATTTATTTATATTTATTTAGTTTTTTGTTTAAGAAAACCTACATTTTCTACAGTGGCTTGTTGCGCTAATTTTCTTTTAGTTTTTGTTGTTTAATGTACTCACCGATATGTGTTATGAATCACAGCCAGTTAATTATCTCAAAACTATGGCTGATAATGAAAAAAAATTTTCGTGAATTATTGACCTAACTTATTTCTTATTAAGAAATTAAATGAAATAAGCTAATTTATATTCACTTTTAGACAATACTACACCCATTATGTTGACAATTTTTTATTTATCTCAGCAAGTTCAACAACGGTTCTAAGTGAGTAGGTATTAGTAAAACTTGTTGAAATATTTCATACTGTTCTAGTATAGACAGTCGATTCCTACATGAAAAAAGTAACTTCAGATTCAACATGCAGTGCAAAAATTAACTTTTTAAAGTACATAATTATGTTTTCTTTTAGGTTGAAACGAGAGTTTTTCTCGATACCCTTGAAAAATAAACCTTTTGAAACTATTATATTGGGGTAGATGCACTGGTTTGCAACACTGTACCAGCTGCAACAGTTTGAAAGTTTAAGGCTTAGAAATAAGAAGAATAAGTAGATTTATTAGTTAAAAGTACCTTTATCATAAATATTAAAGCATACCTATTTGATTCCTATTCATTTTAAATATTCATCTGTGACATAGATGAAACTATAAAATAAAGAAAATTTCAACTGCTAAAATGCAAAAAGTTAATTTTCTTAAAAGAAATTGGGACAATGGGTGATGAAAGTTAAATGGGAATAATTGCTATAGTACGAATATTTTAGTGTTTGAAGATGATAAGTACACTTCAGTATTGATGAAAATCAGTGTTTTAAATTAATTTAGTTAAAATTATTAGTATTATACACCTGTTGCAAAATGGTTAATTGAATGTCAACATTTCCAGTTTGTAACTGATTATTGCAAATGGGTGTAGTGGAAGAAAAATCACGACACCAGTTTCAAACAGGCACTTTTTGCTTCAGTTTGAATGAGAAAATTCAAATTATTATAATCATTTGGGTATGATAATATGAATTACTATCTCTGAATTCATATGCCTTTTTCAAATATTAAATTTCTCAAAGAATTCTTGTTTTATGACTATTATACAAAAATACTAGTTACCCCAGTTTGCAACACTTACGCCCCAGTTGTGCAACACTCATGTTCCAGCACCAATTTGAAGATGTTTATCAGTTTTATTTTCGCACAGTAAAAACTTTGTTAAGTCTCCCCAATCTTATGGAAGGGTAATATTGAAATTTTTGATTGATATTATCAGTTTATGAAATAAAATACCTGTACGTTTTTTATACTATTTTGTCGTTATATTATTTATGTGTTGCAAACTGGGACATAGATGTTGCCAATTAGAGCAAAAGTGTTGCAAACTGGGGCAAAAAGTATTTTCACATAAAAATAATAAAAAATAACATTCAGAGCAATATAATAAAAATTTAAAATGGAAATAGTAATTTGGAGACCATAATTCATGTAATGAAGCATTCACATAACAAATAGGTACCTCCATTCTACATTGAATTATGCCGTTTCAAACTCAGAATTTCTCTGTTAAACAGTTGCAAACTGGTGCATCTAATCTATTTCAAAGAAACAAAAAAAAGAACCAATTGCGAAAAATCATAATTATGAAAACAAATTTACCAACTAAGACAAAAATCAATAATTCTTATCCTTGTATGTGGAGTAATGTGTGTATCAAATTTCGTTATTAATGGATAAGAATTACGACTTTTATGGAATTCACAAAAATTATCTCCTCCAATGGCCTCGGAGCATGAATCTTAAAAAGCCAATTGCAACCAAATTTGAAACTAATGTGTGAACAGTGACCATTTAATGTTCGTTTCAAATGTTAGGACTAGGTCTTGCCTGAAAATTACGCTTTTTAGAGTCATTAAACTGCCAATGATCATGGGCTCTTCCAGGGGGTAGGGCCCTAGCAACCCTAAATTTTCCCCCAAAAAGAAAAGTTTTCAAAGAAAAATTCAAGACTACACTTGTCCACTATTTCTTTTCCAGGGGGAGTTGTTTTGGGAAATATTTATGTGAGCCCTCCTAACTAAAATCCTGCCTACGCCCATGCCAATAATGCAATATTATCGCAACTACCGGAAGTACCGGATAGCCGATCCGCGCCAAAATCAATCCTTCTTGTCTGAATACAAATGTCTGTGCCAAATTTCGCGACTGTTTTACGTAATTAGGAATTTGAAATTTCGATGGCAAAAGTTTGGTTGGGTCATGAAACAAAAAACGTCGTTGGTCCTAATCCTATAGCTCCTTCCATGAGAACGTTATCAGTAATTAAGTAAATTTTTTCAGAAAAACTATACTTAAAAATAAGAAAATACCGGACTCTATACTGCAGGCTAAAATAGGGCTCATCAACAGCAGACCCTGTATTAACGACCGCTCATTATAGAGCCTGATCTGATAAGTGCCCGGCACAGGGGCTACATTACGACACCTAATTATGTAATATTCTGAATTTGGACGTCAATAAAAATGTATCGAAATTCCTGTATTTGAATTTTGAGCAATGAGAAATACACGGGTATGCAATTTGCGCAACTTTACTGCGGTCGGCAGACTTTAGAATATAATGCAGGCTACCTTCTCATTCGTAAACCATATTATAAAACAAAAAATGCGTTTTGTGTTTGTGGCTGCAGGCTCGTTAGACGGCGACGCAGAAACCAGAGATAGTCAAATAGAGAATAAGTCGCCAGAAGATGCGAATTCCGGTTCAAAAAGACGCGGACCACGGACGACGATTAAAGCCAAACAATTAGAAGTACTGAAGAATGCATTTGCGCAAACGCCTAAACCAACCAGACACATTAGAGAGCAATTAGCGAAAGAAACCGGTTTACCAATGAGAGTGATACAGGTAAGATGATTTTTTCTTTTTCTTCTCTTTTTGGTGTTTTGTCTTTTTTTTCTTCCTTTCTTCTACTTCTCTTCTTCTTCTTCTTCTTCTTCTTCTTCTTCTTCTTCTTCTTCTCCTCATTGATAATGTAACTCCGTGCTGCACATTCGAGTGACGAACGGTGGGCGTTTGTGGGTGTAGGCTTTTCCGCCCAGTCACAGTGTGGCTGGTGAATTTGGACTGGTGGCTGCTGTTGCTGCTGCCGTCGCTGCCGTCGCTGCCGCCGTTTTGTCTGCCATGGTAGTGGAGACTGATTATTGCGGCTGTACGTGGGTACGCTATGCTCGGAATGTAGGTATAGTTGGGTAGCGGCACATCTTCGAGATGTTTATACATTATGTGTCGCCGTAAAAGGCGAAAATCAGCCTTTTTCGAATATGCCTAGGCACTTACGATTTTGCGTTCAAATGCTTCAATGAATTCGCATTATAGCACTTGACTGAATGAAATTAGGCTTTTCATTATACAATATGCGCATCCACACGCTGGTGTTTTCTATAATTATAGAATTTGGCTAAGTTTTATCAATATTATTCGTTAGTCAAAATCAATAATAAAATACTAATATTCAAATTAATTGAAACATATTATTAATAAATATAAAACGGAAAAATTTCAAACATTTCAGGCTTTTTTTTTTTGTTTTTTTGTAATATACTACATGAGAATTTATTGTAATAATAAAAAAATAAAAAAATGTTTGAACTGCTAGAAATTTTCTCATTTTATATTTATTAATTAATTAATATAATACGTTTGAATTAATTTGACTATTAGTATTTGATTATTGATTTTGACTAACGAATAATATTGATAAAACTTGGCCAAATTCTATAATAATTATAGGAAATTCCGGAGAGTGATGCGCATTATATATAATGTAGAATTTCATTCAGTCAAAAGCTATAATGCGGATTCATATAGAATAGTAAGTTCCTAGGCATTTTCGATAAAGCCTGACTTTGGAAATTGACTGCGACATATTTATTTGGCGGAGATATTTGTTTGAGAGTGTATTAGAAAAGTTAGCTCGTCTAATTTTAGTGAAATATAGTAAAACTTTCATGAAAGATAAAATTAAGTTTTGAGGAGTTGGACACTTGAAACAACTTTTGTGCTTGAGTGTGCTATTTATGTGTGGATTTCTTTTCATTTCATGGGTAAAAAAGTAGAGTTCTAGTAGAAATCGTTTATAATAGACTTCAAGAGATCAGACATTTTTGTTTACTCTCACAAAATTCTACCATAAAGGCTATATCACTTACAGTAAACCGTCTTTTGTAAATGATATTTACCATGTAGGTGTAATGGAAAAATGAGTTTCCCCATCATGTATGAAATAAGTAGGGCAGGTTTATTTTATTTAGATACAAAATAGTATATTACACACCAAGGTTCAAAAGTGATTGTCAACATGCGAGGGTAAGTTTGAAAAATGAGTGCAGCGAGTGACCAATTTCAAAGTCATGTAAATTCATCTTTGAATCTTGTTGGGGAAAATATTTTTTTATAATTAACTATCAGAAAATATAACGTTTTTTTCATCGAAATAATTGAAAGGATCGTCAGTATTTTTGCTTATCATTGATGAATCAGCTGTAAGTGTAAATCTTTATGTAAGTGAACTGAACCTGCGCCATGTAGAAAGACTTGTCACAAGGAATCAAATATTTGTCTCCATATAAAACATGACTCATATTTTAACATGGATGTTATAATATTTGCAACTGAGTTTTCAATAAGTGCTACTTTTTGCCCAAAAAATATCAATAATTACGAAGGATGAAAATATCACTTGATTAGATAATTTGTGGGTAGTTATACTTACATGAAAAAGTATGAATAGTGTACAGTAACTGATAGTGCTCCCTGTTTGGTGGACCTAAAACTATGTCAACAATAACGGGTATGTCTACTATAACCGATGTCTATCATAAATTATTCCCTATATGTAATTTTCTGCACGCTCCAAGGGGCAGGAAGTTCTGTCTATTATAGGAAATTGTCTACTTTAACCGACGATTTCTACTGCATTTCTAAGAGGCAATTGTTAAAAATAAAAAAAAACTGAAACTGATCTAATCATATTCAAGTAGGTAACTTTTTTATTTAGTCTATTCGGAGCATATGTGGAGACATATTATTTTAGTTGGTACCAGAAAAATATTATTGATGCCCCAAGTCATGAAAATAAATGAAAATTTAATAAACTTCTCAAGTAGCTCCACCTTATTAAAATGAAAATGAAATTATTATTTAGGTACAATTTATCACAAATTGGAATAACTTTTTTACAAACTTCATTTTTATTTAAACTCCTAGTGAAAAATACTTACATGATTCTTATAACCATATGATTGCTTAAACAATTTTATGTTTAATTCTGATGATTTAGGCTATGTATGTTATGAAAATTATTCACTGTGGAATTCGTGGATGAGATTTTACTGGAAGACTGAACAATATTAGCATCCACTGAAATATTTTCCTTTAATTGTGACAAACATCTACACCTAACTACGTACGAAATTAAAAATAAAAATTTGAAAAATATGTGTGAGGATGTTAACTAACTACAGGCGCACTTCTGGCAGTAGTGTAGCCGCGTGGGGGCATCACTGCTTTTAAAACTGTAGGTCGCCAGTCTGAATCCCCATGTCGGCAGACCTGCAATATGATTTTGGGATTTGGTTTTATAAATTGAACATGTATATAGTTTCCCAAATTGTAGGTATCTATACATAAGAACTTCTTTTTGGTGGATTTGGGTGAAATTACTTCTTGCCTCAGTCACTTATCGAGAATACTGAAACATGAAAAAATAGGGGATTAAGAAAAAAGAAGAAGAATTGGAAAAACTGAAAGAAAAAAAGAAAAGAGGGACAAAAAAGGAGAAAAATTGAAAAATAAGTAGAAAGAAGAAAAAACGGATGATTAATTTTCCTCCTATAGTGTAGCTGCTCTAGAACGACTAGCGATACAAATTATTTATTTAGATGTTTTTCAGAGTTCTAATATTCAAGTAGATAATTCAACATGAAAGCTATAAAAATCATAAATAAAATAAATCTGGGTAAAGATGTTTTTTTTGTACAATTTTTGTTGAATGGAAAAATGATTTAAAATATTGATAAGATGCTAAATTCTTCAAACAAAATTAAAAAACATTCTATTCATGATGTCAAAAATTACCCAAGATATGAGAAACGCATCTGTTTAGGGCTGCTGGAAGATCAAGTTATTATAGGGGGCTAAAAAAGCCGAATTAATATCTAAATACACCTGCTCAAAGAGTTTGAAAATGAGTTACTTGTTAGTTCAATATAACTTATTGGAGATAGATACCGAGTGAGGGGGATTGAAAAAAAAGTTATCAAAAATTTAAGTTCCATTGTCAACATAAGTATTGCTTGAAAGCCTATAAGCTTAGCTTAGGAAATGAATGAAAATTGTGAAATGTGCCTTCGTTTGGAATAACTGGAGAATGAAAAAGAATAGGCCTTTTTAAAATTTCAGAATTCATCCCCTTTCAGAATCGTCAAATTTCAGAATATACCTATTAATGTCGTTTCTAGCGTGAACTGAAATTTTGCAACAAAATGGGATTTGGACAAGAACATTTTTTGGAATGAATGAAGGAAGTAGAAAAAAAAGTAAAAAAGCCAAGCTGAGGAAACCAAAAATATGCCGATGATTAGGGTAAAATATTGAATACCTGTAACTCAATATGGACATTTTTTCGAAAAAATATGCATTAAATATGCATTTTTATGTGAAATATTCACCAAATATGTAAAATCAATATGGATGTCATTCACTGTCGTTGAGTTTTCGAAAGCTCTGCTGCAGTATATCAGTAATTTTTTAATTAAAGTACAATGGTTACTTCGATTTCGTATAAACTGATGATAAAACCATAAAAATTAATGTCTGTATCTTATTCTTGAAACACCTCCATATTGTAACTTTGAACATATTTTTAAAAAAGGAGCGAGTTCTGCTGGGGCTATATGGACTATACTTATGAAGGATTGATGTGTAAACATAATAATAGTATGGTTGCGTGCGTGGGCAACACGTTGCGCATGCACACAATTACACACCCATATGTCATGTAACACACACAAATGAGAGTTACAATTATAAGAGTTACAGTTATGCAAATCTGACGATTGTAATTCTTGTTTAGCCCCTACTGTAGACCAAGTGCTAAGATGTTTACACAAAAAAGAAAAATTTAGGTCAATCAACATCGTTAAAATCACATAGAAACCTCAAAATTATTGGTGTATGTGCGAATAGAAATCGCAAAATACACAGAGAATATGCGAATTTGGCCAAAATATACAAAATATGTAATACAGGAAATTTTGTCAAATAAAAAACTTTTTTATCATTTTTAGTTTTAGAAGTGATCTAACAAGTATGCATTTTCATATATTTAGCTGACTTAATCAAAACAGTTGTAGAGCAAAATGAAACTTTTTCCCACAAAGGTTATTTATTACATTTTTATCTAGGTAGACAGGCAGTATAAAATTATACGTAAGATCCTTTCATTAGGCATGTAACAAGTTGGTAGAATAGTTATATTGGCTAGCTAAAAAAACTCATTTTGAGAAAAAAAAAAAAAAAAAAAAAACACAATAAAACATCGAATGCGGATTTTAAAACTTGCCCGGTCTCATCCTTTCACATAATAATTACGTATTTTCTACTGACTTCTATCTTTTTTTTTTTTTTTTTAGTTACTTTTTTTCTGCACCATTATAATATCCGACAACTTTGTAAGCCACGACAATAATGCGAAAATACAGTCATCGCGGTTAAAATATGTTCGACGCTGTTAATAATTGGGGCGCATTACACAGTACGAATATGTATATATATATACACACTGTGTATAGCCTATATCATACATAATTATATGTATATATGTGTATATATATATATATATATACACACATTACATGCTGTATCTCTTAACTATTATAACAGTAGGAAGGGACGTATAAAATGACAGTTTAATTTACGTCTGAACGTGAGGATGGCCGCTGGACCGTGGCAGTTGTCATTAGTCATAAGCACGGGCACCCAGACACTCTGTGCATAGGCTAACAAACTGGCGACGTAAACGCGTGCTCTTTTTACCGCACACACCAACCAGCCCCCACCTTCTTTGCCCATCTCTTTTTACGTCTTCCTGGTTTCCTCGGTATAGCAGCGATGGCGTGTATATTCTATACTGTGCCTATATAAAGTACCTATAGGTATACAAGTGTAGGTATCTATGGATATAATATAGTATAGTACCTATGTACAGTTGTGCGAAGGAAGTTTTGCGGATGAATATAATGGTGTTGGGAGCTGCTGCGTTGGTTTTTTTTTTTGGTTTTGTTCTGTTTTTTTTTTTTTTTTGTTTTTTCCTCCTCGGTTAGTATGTACGAGTTTTTTTTCGCCTCCTGCTCTATCATTTTGTCACTCGAGCAACCGCAAAACATCTTTAATATTCGGTGACATTGATGCATAAACTGTTCAGGCGAAAACGACGTTCTAATTTAAAACTCGAATGCTTTCTCGACGTACCGTGTCCCGTACCTGACACCGTTGGTGATGCGCGACGACCCGCAGACCAGACGCACGTCCGACACGATTAGTTGCTTTTTTTTTTTTTTTTTTTTTTTTTTAGAGCTGCGACTATGGCTGCGCATGTACATGTACGTATGTACGTATAACAGCTATAATGTAGACTACTGTATGCGGTGTTAGGCGCGGTTACCACTTTAGGCGGTCATACGTCGGTATGTACTGTTGTCTGGCCGGCATGTATGAATAGTTCATCCGAAATCGTGTGGCTAGAAAAAAAAGGTAGGATTTGAGCGGAGAGAAATTGAATGGGTGCATATAGCTATTGAAAGGGACCGATTCGGTCGTAAGTGGTTTTGGGATAATCGAAAAAAAAGAAAAAAAAACTGTTTTATTTGGCTCCTGGTGGAACTGTGGACTCCATATTTGGACTGCGTACGTAGTAAGTCACGTCACACCGTAATATCCTAAAACAACTATTGACTTCTTTCAGACCCTCTTGAGCGACTCCAAATTGCTTCAAAGTTTTGGAACGAATACCTTTCGACAGATTATGGTACCTAAACAAAAAAACAGGTGCGAGCACTGTGGCCATATTCATGACGACGGATTGATGTTTAAACATGGAAATATCTAAATAACTTTAAAGTGGCAAATTTTCTATTAATTTGTGCTTTTTTTTTTGGTTTATTTTTAAACTGTTAAAGACGATAAAAAAATTTATATGGATAGTAGATTTTTGCAAATTTTCTCATCTTGTTAATGATACTAACATCAGCTCTGTAGCTTAGTTAGTGGCTGAGGAATTATTGAGTAAAAGATGAGAAGTTTCTAGAATTCAAATTGATTAAGTAAAAAATGAATTTTTAAAAAATCAGCTTTTATTTATTTTTGACTTTAGCTTCATGCGAAATAAACATTATTTTGTTTCGGAAGGTTGGCTGCAGTATTGGTATATTTTAAAATGGCAGTAATAAGTAGAATAAAAGCTTATAAAAATGGAAAATTTTCTATTATTTTCCCTTTTTTTTGATTGTTCATTTCCAGTCAGCTAAAGATGATTGAAAAATTATACGGAAATTTTGTAAATTTCATCAATCGCAGGTCCCAGCTCTCTGACTTAAATAGAAGCTGAAGAATCATTGAATGAAATATGAGAGGTTCGTTTCAAATTTGAAATGTTGTGTTCAACTTCAACTGAAAAGAGGTTGGTTTATTTGCTACGCGTTGTCCACAATGGGAGTGCTGTTCTACTCTTGCGAGATGAATGCACCAATAGAAGAGTGAATAGAAGAGTGGAAACTACTCAAGTTTAGCAGAATAGCTTCTCCCCAGTGTTTTCTTAGCGTTGTTTTTTTTGGAAAATAAAACAAACACTAAGGAGCAAACACACTATTACACGCATACACCCACAAAAACAGGGTTGAAAAGAGAAAAAATGGGCCAAGTGGTCAAAATAATTATTTTAACAAATACTTGGTCAATTTTTCAATTTTTTTTATTTTATGTAACATTTGAAAGCCCAGGCCCGAGAAGAATCTCCCTTTTTTTCTCCCTCTTTCACTGACCCTGCATAAGGATAAAACAATGAGACTTATAACCTGATATCTAACCCTGACGCTCATAAGACGCATCACACACTACACCGTCTCGCATAGCCCTTACCAAGAGCTAAGATTTTTACGCGTCAAAAATGATTTCAAATTATTGTAAAAATCTGGAGTGAATCTCTTTCAAAAGATTATAATATTGAAAAATGTTCGGAATATGTTATTTTCAATGCCAATCGATCCGACTACTTTCTTACTATACCAAATGATATATAATTCATATACGTACATCAAAAAAGAGGAATGGATTCCTTTCTATAGCCACCCATTAAATTTCGAAAACTGAACACACCAAGACAAAAGTGATGCTGGGAAACTCATCGCATCCCTTAGCAGGGCAAGCAAATTTTAGGAAAATTATTTTTTTGCATACCTGGGAGAATCTGAACGACATATCTCTTTTCCCCGCTATAGCTTTCAGAAAAATTAATCTTGGTATTGAAAATTTGCAAGACCAAGGCCAACACCAATGATAGACCAGTCATATGTGAGAAATAAGAATCGATGTTTTTTCGTGGTGATTAACCAATAGTTTTGATCCACTTCTTGCTAAAATCTATGAATTTTATGCTTGATAAATGTATCGCTCACTCTTCACTACGTACCAATTTAATGATGAGCAAAAGAAAGTTCAAGATTGAGACCACAGTAGTCGCGTTTTTTACCTTTTTTATTTTTTGGTCTCAGCCATAGTTGTGTAAACAGTGCCCGACTCAAACTAAGATGGCATGCCTTCTTTTAGAAACCTTAACTACTTTTTTTGACAGGTTTGTCATAATTATTTGAATAATGATGCCACGAATAAAAATTAATAAATGTTGCTAATTAGGTTCAAAAGCATGCTTGTTCTGTTAGACTTGGTTCACAAATGGGAATAATTTTCCAGTGTTGAGGTACCTAATTGTTAGTGAAAAGACCGAGAAATTACAAAAAAAAAGTCACAATTTTGACACCTACTTTTCAACCATCGTCGTTTTAGGTATTTGTACCGCAGGTTGCATTCACTAAAAGTTTACCAGAGAGATTCGTTTGTCAAACCATCCTTCAGTGAACATCGAATTTTTTTTTACTAATTTTCAAAATTATTTAAAATTCGTAAAATCGATATTTTGTTTGCTATTTCAGCTGCAAGTTTTAATAGATGGTTCGCATGATTCCTTGTAAACCTGTAAGCATTTTTTGTCACATATTTCCCATCAACAGTTTTCTGATGATTAAAAAAAAAAAGACTCGACAGAATCCTTAAGTAATTTTTGTTGAGGGTAGTTATATGGAAATATAATTATTTTTCGAAACGATGAACAGAGATTTGATCTGAAGGGGCCATCACATTTAGAAAAACTACAACAATTATCGTATAAATCTTATAATTTTCTGCTGCAAGCTATATTAAGAAGTATCAAGTGACAAAAATTCATTCATCATATCAAAAATTTTTAACCTGAGGTACACCGTAAAAACATGACGTCATGTGCAACGAAAAGTGAAAAACGTTTGGACTATGTATGCATAGTGCTGGACCAGTAAAGAAAGATGATTTCTGGTTTGACATGCCGTCGCTAAATAGGTAACCAACCAGAGCCCACCTTTTGACGTAAGTTTTGCTCTGTGTTTATGTACGCTATCCTTGCAAATTTAAGTGGTGTTATCAGATATATTCTAAATTGGTGAATTCAAGCAAAATGTTGAAAATATGCAGGTAGGGTTGCCTACTTTTTTGCCAGCATGTCTTGACATTAAAAAGTACACTGGTCGTATGGAGTTTTACTGGTCCAGTACTATAACTATAGTTAAAGGAATAGTATATTACACATCAAGGTTTGAAAGTGAGGAATTACATGCGAGGGTGAGTTTGCAAAATGTGCGTAGCGAGTGAGCAATTCCCGAATCATGTAAACTCACTTTCAAACCTTGTTGAGGAAGATATTTTTTATAATTAATGATCAGAAAGCAACAAAATTATTAATTAATAATTTCAAAAAGAAAAAAATAATTAAAATAAACAGATATTGTCATACTGACTGCCTTTCCTCAACTAACTTGTGTAGCCTACTGGTTCAAATGTCTGCCTTCAAACATGGAAGTTGCGATGGTAAATTTTTCTAAAAAATTATAATTTTAAATTGGGAGAAATCACTTTACTTTGATGCTAGCGTAAATTCACAAATAGCAAGGGCCGATTGTAAACATGGCCTTTCTGATCATGAATTATAAAAAAATATAAACAAAACCAAAAAACCGTGATTGTTTTTTTAGTGTGCATATGTACTTGATTGTATTCATGATTCAACACATGCACACAAACACAAAACCGAATTCATTTTTTACCCAAACTCAACGAATTTTGCAGTGTTACCCTAATATGAAAATTCTAACACTGCAGAAGCATTCATAGCGAATACATATTTCAAATTTCATAGCTATCAATCGAAGATTGAAAATCTTATAATCAAAAGAAAAACGAAAATAGCCATATCGGAAGTACCCTACGACCGATTCACAACAAAATCAACAGGTTAGGTTCTTGGCTTAGTACTAATGTTCTTTCCAAATTTTATGACTATCCGATAAAAATTGCGACCTGTATCGTGGTAACCAGAAATTGACTTATATATTATAATTATACGAATTTGAGTCAGCGCCAAAATTTTCCTTGTTTTATGAAACGTAAAACGTACCCACCTCCATTCCCAGATTGTTCCATGACACAAAGATTAATAAGTATGATTTTCAATATAAAACCTATACATAAAAATGAAAAGTGTACGTTTATTTAATAAAATGAAAATGAAAATTAAATACAAACATCATCTCCAATGTAATCTCGACTGCGCAAGAAATGCAGATCGTGTAAATTTTTCAAGAAATGTGTGACAAAATGATTCATCCAATAGAAGGTAGCCATTTTTGAGGGGGTAAGGAAAAAGGGGGAAGGAAAATTATGCGGTAGTCTGATGATCTAGTTTATGATAGGTTATCTTGTAAGTTACATAATTACGTAGGTGTATCTGCACGTAAATGGAGAGAATACTGATGTGATAAAATAAGATGCTCATAAAGCATCAGCAGCAACATCCCCCTTAAAAACGAAAAAAAAAAAAAAAAAAGAAGAAAAGAAGAAAAAAAACAATGAAAGAAAAGGAAAAAAGGTGATAACTAATGATACCAATAACAATATTTTCTCGAACTGTATTTCTAATTATCATCTATCACTCCTTCGTCCTTATCCACAGCACAAGTACCGACCGTCAGGTATAGAGCACGATCATTTTTTTTATGCGTTGCTGTTGTTGTTGTTTATTAGCGTTGCTTATGCGCGTATAGTCTGTACGTAGGCTACACGTCTGCACGTTTAAAATGTCTTCGACAGACACCAGTAGAGAGAGAGAAAAAAAAGTGGACCTCGAAGCTGGAGACCACGGTACAGCGGATCGGACAGAAGGTAACAAAAATAGATAGTGAGGGTGGGGGAAGGCGCCCTGAGGTCATCGATAAAAAGTCGTATATCATATTATACACAGAAACGGTATACGGCGTCGGCGGCACCATCACATACACCATCCGTTTGTCAGTAACTGTCATTATGTAACCCGTCCCCAGGGGTGCAATCCCTCACCTTCCCCATAAGGGGGGTCGGCAAATTGTTGCGCGTACGGAGCAACATCGGCGGCGGCGGCGGCGGCGGCGGCGGCAGTTACAGTCTGCCCTCAAAAGACGCGGTGGATGCAGTAAACGCGTTCACGTCTTCTCGAAAGGCTGAAAAATGATTTTTCGATAGGACCACCTGCCATTTGTAGCCTTTTTTCCACCCTTCTCTGTCTGCCTGTCTCACTCATTCTTTCCGTCCTCCTTATTTCTTCTTCTGTAGTAAAACTTATACGTATAAAAAAATATACAGTACGAAACCGTAAAAAAATATGATATTAAAACATTGTGGGATGGAGAATGAAGAGCCTTCGTCTCTTTGTATTTGGCGCTAACGGTTATACCATGACGTAATGCGAATAACGATCTATCGATATGTATATGTATAGCCTATGTATAGGTCTAACTTATAACACAGGACTATATTCGTGTATAGTCCTCAAAAAAAAAAAAAAAAAAAAGGAAAATGAAAACATTTATGTGTGAGAAAAAAAATAATAATGGGAAAACACATTCAAAAATGAGATATCTTAATGGTTTTTTAACCTGTCTTTTTTCCTTTCTCTTTCTTACTTCCCTCCTGTTTTCTTGTGCACTTTTTATATGTGAGATAGAAACCCTCTTTTTTTTTTTTTTTTTTTATACATGAGAACGAAGTGACAAATAATAAATTGTAAAACGTTTTTATATCGTGTGTGCACTGTGTGTAAAATGCATTATAATATGCGATGCGGAGGTAGAGAAAAACACGATCGAGGGTTGTTTTAGGTTCGTAAATGTTTTAATTAAATGTAAATTACAGCGGTTCGGCGCTTTGATAGGGTGCCTGTTTCGGACAGATGCACGCATAAAGACTATACTTTGGTAGATGAAAGGGGGTATAATGTCTCACAAGTGGTTGACGTTTCAACTGTTGGCCTAATGTTGTCGTGGGTGTGAAGATATTTTCGTTTTGATGTGAAAGTGCAGCATACTTACTATGGTGAATGCTGTGGGTGGGCGTCATGCTTTGCATGTATACATAATTACGTAAAAGGTAACCTGCTGCAGGAGTACAGCAATACGAGAACTAATCAGAAGAAAATTCAGTGATTTTATTTTATTATCTCTGATGAGTGTACGATTAAACTTTATAGTCGAAATGATGTATTAATTATTATATATTAACGTTTGCTATAGGTGAAGTAATAACGACAATTTTGACGCTGATCACTTAAAACTTATACGCATAGGGACATATGAAGAAGAAAAAACAATGTATACCCAACACTAATTATTATGAATTATGATACACTGATGTGAAACTGGTACCATATTCAATATAAAAAGTATTGAAAAATTCAATTTACTCTTCAAAAAGTTAAAATACATGAATTTTACGACTTTTTCCATTTTAAATGTCACACAAAATTCACAATAAGTTGAAACACACGTAGGTTGGTGTAAAACCAATGAATACTCTGCTTTTAGTGCATTAGTGTATTTTCCAAAGGAAAATACAGCTATTGCATTCAGTCCAATGGCGGGACCTGAGGGCGGTTGTGGAAAAGCGCCCATCATGAGTCGTAGATCACGAATGTACAGGTCACTCGAATTCTTCTGTACACAATATATAAAAATATATATATTTCCACTTTTTGCTCATTGTGACATTTTTTGGGAGACTGTGGAGTATCGGCTGTTTTACCTATGGCAATGAACCTTGGGGTTAGTGTTAGAAGCAAACATAGGCTACCTAATCCTACATATTCGGTTAAGATTTTTGAAATTCATCCGTTAATTTGCGAGGATGGGTTTCTTAAAGTGTTGCAAACCCACCATGTTATCATCACGATAACTCCCTAAATTAAAATATTTTGACTTTAAATTTTTATGACAGTTGAAAACTATTAGAGACTGATTTGGAATTAATTTTGAGCGAAATCGGTCAACCAGTTTTCGAATGGCAGCCACTACAAAATTTGACACTTTTGGAAAATACACACCTACCGCGGTTGATGGACGGCAGAGATATTTTTAGTACAATTTTTCAATACCATGATCAACCGTCATCCAGAATTAGTAATTTAGTATCTACAGTATCTAAATAGCATTTAGTGAACGATTCCATTCGAATATGCTTTCTGATGATCAGAAATTTCAATTTTACCTCAAGGCTAAATTTTCTTGGAATCGAAATGAAAACTTCTGGTCAGTATAGATAGCTCAGACTCAGTTCGACTATCATAAAATATTTTAATTGATAACCCTGACATTTGAATTGAAGTGGGTATTTTTAAACCACGAGTGCGTCATGGGGTTTCCTAATTTTTTCCCCTAATTAAGTGCATCTGATTGAAAGTTCGTCGACCACATTAACAATGAATTGATAAAAAAATGTGTACAGGAGTCAAATAAAATCTACGTGACTATGGTAAAATATATTGAAAAGTTGAATGAAACCAGTTATTTCATTATGGCTGCAGGTAAATTTCCGATTTGGAAATTCGAAATCAGCACGACCCCATGAAGAGCTTGAAATTTTTTACTGCTAATTGGAAATCTTCGTTTAACGTTTTTTTAAAGCTAATTTTCCAAAAATTACCGATTTTATACCGAAAATTGGCAAATTATTTTCAGCTTTAGTAAAGCTTTTATATTCTAACCAAAATTGTGCCAAATTACTGGATGCTGCTATTCTCAACTACGTCTTTCAAGAATTTCCAACTCTTTTTGGTTATCGACTGTATTTATATAAAATGTATAAAAGTTATTATCTACATCAGCAAACAGTAGCGTAACTAGAGCGCAATTTTTGGGGGTTTGAAAAAAGTTTTGCAAAGAACAGTTCAATTGACGATTACTTTTTAAGGGCATGTGAGGGGTAATCAGAAAATTTTAGGAAGTTGACCGCAAACCCTCTATTCCTACGCTACTGTCATCAGTTAAATTTCAATTATTTCCTAGAAAATATATCCTCCATATGTATCTACTTACTACTTATGCGAGATGATAAAACGTTTCGGTTTTTCTATCGCATTAAATTTTATTCATTTGAATTATTTTGATTCCAAAAAAGATCCTGAAAAATAAGTAGGTACCCTAAATGTTGTTTAAATACTTATAACTGATCGAAGCCTCCTAATAAAACTCAACTTTTCTTCTTTTTTTAGTGACTGTTCTGAATATTTTCTTTTTTTTTTGTTTAGAGAAAAAATTTATGTACGGAATATTTTCTTATGCTTGGTAAAAAAATTTTTTCACCAATTTAAGGACTCACGGGAGAAGTATTTCTAATTATTCGCAATGTCTCCCTTTTTCTCTCATTCCATTTAACAGTGGAAACGCTGAATATCCATTTATCCGTTGCAAAAGAAGAATCCATTTTGGATCTGAAATCGTAGATATTTTTCGCTAAGGTGTCTAACACTGTGCATCAAAATATTGACTCTATTCTTGTAATATCCTTTCTGACGAATAAAGCCTAGTCAGTGTAAATGCACTTTTTGTCATAGAAAACAATAAAATATAATTTCAGCAACACATACACAAAAACCACAACTTTACATATATGTTTAGCAATCGTAAACCAACGAATTTTTGACTTGTGAAGTAGATGTTAATTTTACACACTGCTGCGCAGGATTAAGATGGGCAAAAGTGTGTAATAGTTATCTGTGATACAAGAGTGTAAAGTACGTGATTGTAATACGAGTGTGTTCACCTGTTTTATAGGAGTGTCATATACTTTTTTTTCAGCGCCCCCTTCCCCAAAAAACAAACAAAAAAATGGAGAAAAATAAATATTTTGATAACTGACAAAAAAATAAGTGCAAAGTATCACCACTCCTTCAATCAGAATTTACAGCCTGGTGGTTAAGGTGCTAGATTTTAAATAGGGAGGTTAGAGGTTAATCCCTGGGAGCCAAGAAACTTTTATTAATAAATAAATAAAAATGGTGCGTAAAAAAAAGGAGGTAATATTAAAGTGTAACGTAATATTTGATGAGACTTGGTGCGCATGTGTACGAAAAAACAAAAGTCACAGTGTTAATAATGTAAAAAAGATCAAAGTGCCCATGTTTGAAAAATAATGTTAAATAAATTTAGATTAAAAAACTAGTTTTTAAGAAATAAGCTTTTATAATTTGAGAAAAAAAAAATTCCTATCCCTGATAGGATTATGATATAAGGTATTTTGAATGAAAGTACAAGTTGCTACCATGACACCAAGATCATGGATTTGGTAAGCGATGAAACTTATGTTGAAAAAGCAAGTAACTGATAAGATGTGATAACTGATAATAATTTTTACTCTCCCAAAAAACACTGTATTTGCACAATGACGCGAATTAAAATGGACGTTACATTCGTGTGATAAATCTGTAATTCGTAGGTACGCTTATACTTATTTTAAAATAACAAGAAAGAAATACCAGCGAAAGAGAAAAATAACTGATAATCAAAAAGGGATATGTGTGCATGTGTTGCAACACATGAAAGCAGCGCTGAAGTTGGTCATCTGGAGTACTTTAACAAATTTAGTGAGTAGAATAAAAGCGTATAAAAATAGTGTTGATATCTCCTTCTTCACATACAGTTAAGAGGCATGAAAACGTCTGTTTTTAAGGCAGATGCTGAAAAAAATATTTTACACACGACACGTCAGACAGCCATATTTCAACAGCTATTGAACATAAACGCATTTTGATATTTTTATTCACGTTAATTCGAGAAAAACTGTTTGTGAAGTTACATTTCAATTTTGAAAAAAACCTCTCCAATGATTTCTCAACTTCTAATTGAGGTAGAGAGCTGTTGTTTGTAATACTCGAAAGAGGATAAAATTTACATTTCCATGTAATTTTAAAATTATTTCCAACTATCCGATCACAAAAAAACAAAAAAGACCCAAACTAACGGAAAATTGGCGGTTTTTTGGTATCTAGAAACCTCTCTTCCTTCACCAATGATTCCTCAATCGCTATTTAAGCCAGAAAGTTGGAAAGGGTATTTCTGGAAAGAAAAGAAAATTTACTTGAATTTACTTTTCATACAATGTTTTTGTCTTCAATTATTTAAAAATAAACAAACGAAAAAAACGCTAATTAATGGAAAATTGTCTGTTTTTTGAATTCCAGAAACCTTTCTTCTTTCACTCAATGATGCCTCAGCCGCTATTTAAGCTGAAAAGCTGGGATTGGCATTGTTGATTGAAAAAAAAAAAAATTACTTGCAACCACTTCCTTATAAATTTTTAATCATCATTAGCTTTTGGAAAATAAACGAACGAAAAAACGCAAAATAATGGAAAACTTGCTTTTTGTGTGTTTTTACATAACATTTTATAGATTTTTCCTTTAATGAATTTTTTATTTTTTGCTGGGGAGAGTTGTTGCAATGTTTTTTTGTTTTTTTTTTTTTGCGTTAGTTTCAAAAAGTATTGTTTGTAACAAGTGTTATTGGGTTATTTTACCTTGTGTGAAGTTTGCAGGACTCACTTTCGGCTTGTCTGCAAATTCTTCATATTTTGTAAAAAAAAAAAAAATAGCCCACTTTATGCACTTGTTACACAATATACTATTTTAAAAACCTAAGCGTTTAAGTGCCAATGAAGCGGAGTGTGTAAATGATTTTCCTGCGTGTAGTAAATGATGTGCGAAGTATGTAATATATTAGTCGATGGTATACGGATACGCATCTTGATATTGCTGCATGAATTTAAATACGTGTATATTTTAGTATACATATAATATTATATAGGTGTCTGTATAATTTTTTACGTTTTTTCATCTCATCATTAGGTGTAAGTGGGTTAGGGTGAGAGCATGTGCTTGTTTTCGAATCGCTTGCAGTGCATTCATACCATCAGCCTAAAAATTACTAGCTCGGTGTTCTGTTCCAACTTTTCGCTCGCACGATTAGTTACCAACTACGTAAAATGAAGTGAAACCATGTTTTGCAAAGAGAGTGGCGACTAATGATTCGTAAAGTAAAGTAAAAAATGTATATGTTTATATAATAATTATATTGTATACGATTTTTTATCCTGATTAAATCAACCATGTAGACTGCGTTGAAAAATTATAGGATCGATGTGCGCAAATATAAAATGAAAATGAAAAAATTGAAATTTTGGCTCTCTTTTTTTTTTTTTTTTTTACGTGATTTTAAAGCAGGCCTACAGCAATGAGAAACATATAGGTACTAGTTTAGCCAGCATATAATATATGGATAATTATTGGCACTTTTAAATATAATGAATATTATTTTTAATTTTAGCTTTTGGAAAAGAAAAAAAAATTGTGCATTAAGTCATTAACTTGGGCTATCTATAGTATCAAAGATGTACCGGGTGTACACAGCAAAAAGCAAGACAAATACTGTTCTTCTGCATTTATTTCAAATAAATTCGTTTTTGCTTATGATAATTCTGAAAATGTTTATAGCCTACTTGAGCTAGTACCTATGTAGGCCTACCTGTTATTACTTTTAAATTGTGAAGGTAGAAACGTATATTTTTCAAGTTCTCAAAATCTCATTCAAAAGTCTGCTTAGCTTTAGTAGAATCAATGCTCTTAACTACAGAATAAAGGTAATTTGTTCCCTGTTGTAGCATCATTGCACTAAATTCATTGTAGCATTGTCTAGCGAATCAGTCATCCCGCAATAGGCCGAAAACTTTCATCCATTGCGAGTATCTTCAAGGGAGGAGGATCATTATTGTTTCATTTAATTTGATCTTCATAATCAATTAGGATAAAAATCTGTAACAGTATAGTTTGATGGATGTGAGATCATCTCAGTTGACAGTAAAGTTAGCCTAACACAATTTATGGGTCTAAAGAAGTCGAGCTTTTCATACATTTCGTTTATGAGTTTAAAAAGAATGAATATAGGCTAAGTTTTTTGAAACTACTTTTACTGCTGGCTGAAATTTTTGAATTAATCTTTCTCTGCCTTACTATATTACTAACAATGACAATTCATATTCCTGAAGAGTAATAAACTAACAATAATTCATATCATTCTTTATTTTCTTATTGAATGCTAGAAACAAAGTTACAAAAACAAATTTTGGGGAAATAATTTGTAACAAAATTTCTGCCTGAAAAGTGATACAAAGTCAGTACATTGTGGAATTTTTCAAAAGAATAAAATCTCCAGTCTTATGCCTTCAACAGGTTTACCTCATTACATATCACTGTGCGTTTATTTTTTCATTATGTTTTTCTCTTCATTGTGATAAAATACGATTAGCTGAACTTTAAAATAAGAATAACTTGAACTTTTATGTTCAAGAAATAAGAAATTTGATGAAAAAAAATTTAATTTTCATTTTTCCTTCGAATACAACATCAGCAAGGCCGTTGAGAGAAGATCTAGGCCCGGGGGGCTATACTGTTTATTTTAACACGTATTCATATAGACATTTGGACAAGTCAAGTCAAAGATTTAATGGGCCCTTTAGACTGTCCGAAACTTGGAGAATCTCCCCTTTCTCCTTTTGCCGACGATCCTGCGGCTAATACTCGTATTAGTATAAAAACATTTTCCTTTTACAACAAAGGTTAGAAAAATATTTCTAATTTTGCAGAAAACTAATCTTATTTGTTTCAAAAAAAATCGCAGAACATAGAGGGAAGAGTTTTGAATTTATTTTTGTAATTTCCATAGTTGGTTAATTCACTGTGGTGTACTTAACTATGTACTGAAATAAAAACAAAAAACAAACAAACATAACAGATGAACAATTTTTACCAAATTTACATCCCTAAACCAAAAAAATATTTTCTGCTCTCACTAAGTTCTTAGTCAATAAAATCGAATGGCTTGTGTACTTGCTGTACAACCCTCTTCCATATAGGCCTACGATATAATAAAATAAGTACCTAACCTAATTTCAAACGAAACCATGAAAAATGATGTCCTGTACTTATACATAGCACATCCAGGAAAAATAAAATCGTCGCTTCACAATAAATTTCGCCTTTTATCGTCTTCTATTTGCAACCAATAATATACCTATCAATTCTTTTTTTTCTTTTTTTTTTTACTTCACAATTTTTTACCCAAGTCTATGAATGTAGTTATTGAGAAATATAATATGGCTAAAAAAAAAAATCATAGTTTACCAACTTTTTTTTTATTGCACTCGCGAAAATTGCCCTAGAAAACAAAAACGTATAAAAAGGTTATCGGCGCCATTTGGCAAATACAACCAAAAGCCAAAAAAAAAAAACAAAAAAAGCAGAAAAAAATACATACCGAATAAATTTACAATAAAGGTAATATAATGTTTAGAAGAATAACAAAAAAGTGTATATATAGCCGAGGGTGATAAAGAGTGAGACAGAGGTTTTAGATAAAATGAAAGGAAGGTATCGAGTGAGTGAGAGAGACGTCTGCAGAACAAATTTTATATGCTGTCATACAATAGAAAAACGGTTTCTTTTTTGTTTCCTCTCCGACATTTGATCCCTGCGGGAGGTCATCGGTACCGCCCTTTGACTGATGCATTAACACGCCCACTCGTTTTCTTTTGCTCATTTTTTACCTCTCTCTCATAGTATTTTTGCTCCAAAATGTATGACCTGCGGATCGTTTATCTTTTGGACATTTCACCCTGGTACCAAATAAAATACGAGAGTTGATTTTTTTGGGGGCAACAGAGGGATGGGGTCATTTGCAATTTTTTTTTCACCCTTATTTTACTCATGGTCTAACGTAAGATGCGGTAATGTTCATTTATCAATCGCACGTATTTGCTAGAAGGTATAGTCTGTATAGGTACCTATGAGGCAGAGTGCAGAAATCTGCGTACAGTTGAACCAGTTTAAAAAAAATAATAATAGACGACTGGATTCTGTGGTCTGACTTGACGTGCAACGCATGCATGGTCAGCGGCATGTAGACGAAAGATTTCTTTGATACTCGGCTGGAATGAGGGTTGAGTAACAACAGCATGGGGTGCGGTTGTGTTTGGGTTTCGGTAGTATGTTATCTCTTGTGGTCTGCATTCTTTTGACGGTGGCTTTTGTGTAGGTTTATTGCCGGACGCGAATAGATAACCGATTTGGGTGATTCCTTTTTTGTTGCAGATCATCCTACAGGTAGGCCTGACAAAAGGAAGAAAGGGGGATTTCCCCGGGTCCGAGATTTTTAAGAACCCATCACTCTCAAAAAGAAAAAGAAAAAAAGCAGATTTTCCGGAAAATCTATTGAAAAACTTTTTATGAAACTCCTCTCACAAATTATAATCCTTTATACTTTACCTGAACGTAGATGTAATTTTCAATATTTTCAGGGGGCCCATAAATTTTTTTCACCTAGGCCCGAATTTCCTCTCTACAGCCCCGCTATAGGGAGCTATGGACTTTTGTTACTGACATGATTTGATACTGAAATTAAGCAAAATTACACCTATATGTTTTGGTGCTAGTTAATTAAAATCAGGGGCTTCTAAATTTTTACTCTGTAAAAAAAGGAAAGATATTACCTGGGAATAAAATTGAGTTAGTCACGAAAATTTGACATTTATGTGAAACTATAAGTTATACCTTCGTTTAATGGAAAGTAAGAAATCAAAAAATTAAGCGAAAAATCAATTATAATGTTTTTTTCTAAATCTCCAGCATTATTTTTCTGATGATATACATCCATATGATAAACAAAATTTTTATTTCAGTTTCAATTTCAATTTCAAAAATTTCCATGTTTCAACTAAAAATGTCAAAATTTAAAAATTTATTATATAAAAAAATTTCTTAATATATCTTCTCAAAATCTCAACTAAAATATAAATTAAACTGAATATTTCAAGAAAATAATTTATCACAAAAGATAGTTGTGTAATACCTTGTTGTGAAAAGATATTCTTACCAGAAGATAATCTACAGATTTTGTGTGTTCTGCCACTTCATATGTAAACATACCGGTAAGCCAAAACATATGGGCGAACACTGGCAATTTTAGAACGGGTTCAGACGGTTTATATATGGGCTTATTTACACGCACACCAACACACATGCATAGTAAATACGTATTTTGTGTGAATAGATTGGTGCGTCATTTCTTGTAGTGATAAGAAATGGCAGACTGGTTTGTGTATGGAATCATGACATCATCATTATTGTTGAGATAGGTCAAAGTTTAATACTCATACACTACTTGCATGTATGTGCAAGTAATTACAGTCAAACGTAATTCGTGCAATGTGTTTGACGTCATAGAGACAATTATTTGCCAGCCTAGTGGCGACGACTGTCATCCAGAGGTCCGAGCCCCTTTATCTCATAGTTGAGTCCCCCCAATAGTCATTACTTCAGTTCAGCACAAATTAATTAAATATCAACAAACTCTACATACTTAGTTTATTTTTCGCATTGCAATGGTGCTAGTTTCAAAGAAAGTGAATAAAGTTCAGAAATAAATTACTAATCCAATTGAATTTTCAAATTCTCAACGTTATATTCCTTTTCCTCAGTATTTACTGGACGGATTTTTATAATTATTGTTTTCGTTTATTTTATTGGTTGGAAGATTTTGAAAAAATAAATGATTGGAGTTTTTGAAAAATGTCATTCTGTAAGAACAGGAATGTGATTATTTATTTGAAAAAACGTACAAAAAACAATTTAGATGGGACACTAATCATTTAAATTCAAAATCCTCCTATGAAAGTTTACTTTATTATTGTAAAAAAATATGACCAAAATTTCAGTCTGATATCTTTGATAGATCTTGAGGAAAAGAAACACGTAAATTAGTAAATTTTACATTAAAAATAGCCAATTTCCTATTCCACATAATTATCGCTTTTTAAAACATTGATACAATCAAGCTGAGAGCAATACTGTAATTTCTCCTGTAATGTTTTACCGATTAAGTGGATCATGCCTACCATAATTAATAATGTAAATGTGAAGGTAACATGGAGTACAAATATTACGATCGGCCTACACTTAGAGCCGAGCAAACAGAATTAACTGCAGTTTTGAAAGAACCTCTTAAATCACTCGTTTTTGGAAACATTTTCAGCAGTTGGCAGCACCAAATTCATGTAGTTTTCGTAAAAAAAAACAAAAAAACACGTATGTTTTCAACATTTCATCTCTGTTCCGTACATAAATACAAATTAAGAAAAACTTAAGTCCAGATTTAGGGGTATGGAAGTGGGTATCTGCATTCCAGACCAACGAAAAATTAAACAATTAAAACGACAGATTAACAACAAGTTTGAAACGTTGATAATGTAGGATTAATATATTTACCTACACGTTTTGAAACATACGCTTAAATTGAATTCTTTTTAATTTTTCTCAGCATTGCATAAAGTTGCTAAATTAAATTTTGACCGATGGTTGACTGCACCCTCATAAAACAAGTACCTATTCGTTCGTGACCTCGTTTCCACCCCATAAGAATGTGTCGTAAATTGACAACAAATTAAAAAAAAACATCGAGTTGTTTGCCACAAAATCACCATGCAAACTTTTTCGAATACATGTTTTCGCCCAAACATTATACGTTCATCCAATTTCCTTTGTAGGTATATAAATTATATAAAATGGGTGTAATTGTGTGAAAATACGTTTTGAATGATATTTTTTCACATCGAAATAGATAAAATTATAATCTAAACGAATTAAAAAACGTACGTCGGTTTAATACGCTCGCAGTTACTAACTTCAATTATTTTATGCAAATGTGTCGATTACACATTTTCTTTTCGTGGCGTTGCGTCTTGAAATTTTTCAGAAAAACAATAATAATTAAGGCAGTCGTATAGGTGCGCGATTTCCAAGTTTATTAATTTTTTGTGGAAATTTACTCGCATCAAACGAACACTTTTGAGAATTAGGTATAGTGGATCGCAGAACTTACCTATGAAACGAATATATTAGTCTAAATATTAATTTACATTACGTTCTTGGAGCGTGGCAATTGCGTTAAATTCACGGCGCAGGAAGTGATGCTGCTTTGGGTCAGATTGGTCCGAGGTCAGTGATTAGTATGGGGAAGTGTTGAGTGAATTATTATTTTGTGATTTTATAGTTTGGAATCGTTTCAAAGATGGGTTCGACGCGAAGGCTACAGCTTAGGTACCTATAATGAAGAATTTAATTCTATGGTTTTCAAGAAGATGGCTGTTTATACGGTGTAAAGGAGGAGATCAGGCGATAATTAAGATTTTAGAATATGTTTGATTTAGTAAGCTCGTCAGTGTTTTTGCATGCAAACATATTAGACGAATGCTCTACCTAATGATTCCATTTATTTAATTTAAAATCATAGGTCTAATCGAATTGACAAAAAAAAAAAAGAAAAAAAAAAAGAAGTTTTATTTTCTTGGCTCAAAAATCTTTGATATAATTTTGTTTTTAAATTAGAATGGTGTTCACTAGTTCCATCTGTAGGTGTATCTATTATTTACCTTACTTAACGCGAGTGAAGTTATTTTTGTTTTGAACAAAATGTTTCGGCATAGTCAATTTTAAATTTTCCGGAATGTTGCGAACCGTGTCAGTGTCTCAGTGCAGTTAGAATACGTACTGCATTTCTTTGCTGATTCAAATTTTGGAAAAATTTTAGAGATCACGAAGAAACGCTAATTACAGCAGTTATTTCCATTGAGGTATGAGCATACTAGGTTCAATTATTGTCATATTTGAATCAAGAAGTACCACACTCACAATGATAATTACCATTAACTGGTAAAAAAAAATTCATCAATTTTACTTAAATTTAAGTAAGTCTAATTTTCTAATATTTAATCTTTTCCCGGTGCCTGAAAAATTACACAAAATATATGAATATGTATTTAATACTTTTGTGTTAAATTTCAAATTAAATTAGAAAAAAAAAAAACAATCTGAACGTTAAAAGATTAGGTGATGTCGTGTAGGTACCTAGCCTAATGTTTATTTTCTACACATGTCGAACCATAATTTCATCATTATTTATTTTTAACTATAATCCCTTTTTCACGAAACATACTTAGTCATAAATAAGCTACAACTTTTGTTTAGCGAGCTTTTTCTTGAAGTTTGCGAATAACTGCTGTGTTAATATTTAGATTTAAAATGTGTGCAATACGAATTATCGATTTCTTTGTAAATATTCCAGGGGCAGTCCTGACCTTCGACCATATATATAATGGACTGCGCATACTGATAAAATTAACATTGGCTTATATGGAGACACCATGAAGGCGTACATTTCATTCAAAAATATTGTTTTTTCAGGATTTATCCAATATTATAGGTCAATTGATTAAATAATTTTGCACTTCATTTTACAAAATGAAGTGCAAACGACAGATTAGAGATCATATTAAAATTTTTGCGTAATGTGTGAGAAAAGAGCATAATCAGACATTTCCTCTGAGGAATAAAATGACAGTTTAACAATTTATATTCACAAACTGTTAATATATAAACCCAAATTTATGACTGTTGATTTTCCAAAGTATTTTAGCCATAATTAAATTTATTTTAAATAAGAAAACCTGGTTAAAAATACGTTCAATTTGAGAATTCTGATTTTTTAATATTGTGAAAAGTGCAGTTTGATAAGGGATTAAATTTTTGAATGAAATGTACATTTCATTTGGTTGCCTTCAATATTTTATCAGTATGCGCAGTCCATTATATATATGGTCGAAGGTCCTGACTGCCTCTATGAAACCTCTTTTGGTCTTTTTCCACCACATTAATAAGACTTTTTCAACGTCTGTGTTTATATAATAATACACTGGAGGATCCATACAGTTTCACAGTATTCATTCACCCAAACCTACAGTGCTCTTTCAATATGGCATTTGATGTTAGTCTACTTTTTGCTCTATTTGAAGGCATATCCAGGGCCTCAGAGAGAAATTTCGGGGCCAGGAGAAATAAACTGAAGGGTTCTTCTTAGCTCCAGCTGCAGGGTTTGTCTTTGAAAAGGGGTTATAAATTCAGAAAACAATTTCGCTCGCTCTTCTCACGAAATAAATTTTTTACCTACGTTTTGGATTCTAAAACATATATTTCAGTGGTTTTTTTTTTTCAAACCTTCGGAAAATTTACTCCCAAAAACCTCATCATGGACCCGGTACTGACACCCTTTTTCACAGTTTGTAATTAAAAATTACAAATTATTTCTAAATTAAGGCCATTCCGGGCCCCCTAAGAATGCCCGGGTCCGGTACCTTTGATACCCTTTCCCCCTCCCTCTCAAAGGCCTTCTTTTGAACAAAACTACATTCAGTGTGGCGGCAATGTCGACCCGCATACAGACAGTTTCTCTCATGAAATGGAGAACCTGCTTTCGTCCTTAAGTAACTTGACTACTTCTTGAGACCTTTTCAACCAAATGGTGGTTTGGTCTGAAGTGACTGAATCAAGTAGGTGGCCCAACTTAAGTAAAGGCTCATTTTATAACCGTGTTTTAAGCCTTTGAGCCTATAATATCATTGTATTTCGTTCAGGTGTGAATTGTGTTCAAAATGAACAGATTTTGTCGATTAATATATTAGGTACAGAATTTTTAAATTGTTATAATCCTACCTCTGATGGTCTTACGCTGGGTGTGTAACTCCCACACCCTTCTACCTAATTCACTATTCGTCTAATTTATTTCCCTCAAGAAGTACCCAGCCTCACCCTCCATATGCCACCACGATGTATGCTCTCATGATCGGCAAACACCATATTCATTCGTCCGTTCATTCGTTACGTACTCATTCTGATGAAATGTTTTTTTGGTCTTGCAACCTTATGTTCGCAGGTTTGGTTTCAAAATAAGCGCAGCAAAGAACGACGAATGAAGCAGACGTCGTCGATGATACGAAATCAGTACTTTCCAAATGCGCGAAAGATGCGCGGTTTCGCGATGAACTTCAGCCCGGGCTTAGATGATCCGCATCCGGGCGATCCGTACCTACCCTACGGCAAGTTCGACTTCGCATACGGCAATCACGGCACGTTTCATCCCGAATTCTTTGCCGGACACCACGGACCACCGGGAAACTTACCATTTAACCCTTCCGGTGAGTGAAAACAGGCAGATAATTGCTGCGCAATTCGAACTGAAGTTCATTGATAAATACTTACGCGTGTTGCGCTCTTGTGTATTGCGCAGGCGGTCCGATGGACGGGCCTATGGGACCGTTGGGCGGCGACTTCGGTGGCGTAGGTCCCGAGCCAACGCCTCCTTTCATGGGCCAACAACCGCCGCCACCGGCCCACTCCGAAGCGCAGTTAATGTCGCAAAGGTCGAGTCCGGATTTCATTTCGTCTCAGGGTAAGTAAAATGTTTGATCGCTTTCCTGTAACCGCTTTTTCTGGATGTGCAACCAAACAATGGCAGTAAGTTGCACATTGCGCCGCAACCAGCGTGAATGGATACACAATTTGTTTCTCCTCAACAAGGTGCGCCATCCTACCTATTTAGTCGAACGAAGTTGATATGGTTATGTAGAAAATAGCGGGACCATAATATCTGCGCTGGTGAATGATGTGTTAAATCGGTGCGCAGTGATACGTCCAATCAGTTCCCCTCGCAGCTTAGTTCGTTCATCAGTTTAGCAGATTTTTTTGAATTTTCGATAATTTTTGTTTAACGTTGTCGCAATTAGCGAGCGGATGTTCTTCAGTCGAGATTCCTATTAATTTTAGGTGCCACAAAAATAGTTAACACTCTGTTTAAGAGGTAGAGTATGAAAACAAAAAAAAAAAAGTGTATTTGCCTGCCTACAAGTTATCAAATTCAACATAAAATTTAATTTTAACGGTTAGCGGTGAAGTTCAGCATTTTTGTCCGTTAACGAAAAATGTAATTTTCTGAATTTTCAACGTTTTGCAACTCCTTCAATTTCTAAAATAGGCAAAACATGGTGATATAAATCTTATTTAGTCTCAACTAGTTCTACCAATTCTCCAGGTCAAAAATTGAATTCTGCTGATTAGTCTTGTCCTTATTTTTAATTTTAGCATCGAAATTAGGAAGGAGTGAATTCCAGAGGGTTATATTATACCGCTGATAGGTATTTAAGTTATGCATGAGCCATGTGAAAAATGCAAACTGTAATTTGTATCATTATAAGATACCTAACGTATTTTTGTCACGTAGCGGTGTATACGGGTGCTATATCCTAGAATGCAGAATCGTATCAAAATATAATGTTACGATGGTACTGTTAGGTGACACCGTACAACTCCTTTCCAGATGATGTCAGTATTCTGATGACATATCAAGGTTACCACACACTAGATTTGCGCAAATGTAAGAACTCCAACTTTTTTGTGGAAAAGACATTTTTGCAACATCCTTCACAAAAGTACGGTTTTTTACGCGCCTTGTTGGAACCAATAATGGCGAATTTCGATACGAAGTCAAAAAATTATCTTCTGTCCATGCGCATCTGCAACTTGAATTTCTTGCACATCTCGATAAATTTCTCGCACTGGTTGATTAATTTTTACCATGGGTTGGCTACTTTCTCAGTTTGTATTATTTCTCGCTAGGAACTAAATACCTATCGTATTTTTTTTTCGCATTTTCATCGAATGTAGGGGGAAAATAAGAAGTCGACGACTTTCACACAAAAGTAAATGGGAAAAGGTGACATTTTTTTTAATAGCTTTTAAAGTGTTGCAAATTTTCGATAATAAATGAACACAAATTTACAAATAAAAGTAATTTCATAAATATTTTCGAATTTGGTTGAAAAAAGTAAAAAATTATTGTTCTTAGAAAAATTTAATATTTTTTTCCTGTAGGGAGGTGTGAAAAGTGTAAAGTAATTTTTTGGTTTAAAAAAAATAAAATTATTAATTATTATTTGGATCTAAAAAAAGAAAAAAACTTCATCGCTATTTTTTAGGGGACAGTGGGGGGTTTGTTGCAAAAAATAGTGTGCGACACACGTGCAAAGTAAGTGATTATAATACTCGTGTCAAAATCACCTACTTTTTGCACTTGTATCACAAATAGCAATTTGTTTACGCCAGTTCTGTACCGTTTGACTTACTTTCATTTCTCTAAGCTTTTATCATAATATATAGGGGTGGTTATGTGAGTTTGGCGACTACTTTTTCATATGAAAAAGCAACTTCTCTTTGCCATTCTCGTATAATGGAAGATTAGGTGAGATGATTAACTTTAAAAAAAATGGAGATTCGCGTTCAAAATCAAAATTAAATCAAACATATCGGAAGTACGAGCAATTACTTGGAAAGAGGCACCGACCGACTTCCTACTGCAGAATTCGTATCCAACTGTGCGAGGAGCTGGCAACACTCTTAGGACCATCTTGTGCGGAACTGGTATGGTAATTAAGTGATAGCGCAGAACTGGTGTATCACCAACATATCAAAGAGATAATCTTCAACCAGACAACACAAAATGTCAGTGTAACTGTATATTTTTCCATTCAGCCTTCAAAATTTTGTTAGACAATAGAGTCCCAATTCATGATTAGCAACGGAGATGTGATATAGCAGAAGGTTGCAAATGGGTACCCAGCCTAACATCAATATATAACCAACGCCAACAGAGTATTCTACTATTCACTATATCGTATCCCTTAGGCATGGTGCAACGCTGAAACTGCACCATGCACCTCCGAAACAAAGCACATATGAACGGCAGCAAATAGACTTATCAATAATTAAGATTTAGGAAATTTAAATTTTGGAAACTGGTCGCTGGAGGCTTAGTTCCCTATTTACCATCAGTGTTTTTAACTTCAGCCAGTGACGAAAACTTAGATTTTCCTTGTGGGTTACAGTCGCGCCCTTAGAAACAGGAATATTGGAATTTCTCATCTTTATTTTTAGGTATGGTCAGTTGGTGAAAATTCCGTGCAACGCACGCAATACAAAAGTTTCCGCCACTGACCCCAGCTTACGTAGACATCCAATAAACATTTGCATCAGCAGGCGTCAAAGTACCACGTGGTTGTTCTGATCGCACCACCAAGTCTTAGCTCATAACAGGTAGCTGGAAATTGAAGAAAATGTCGAAATATAATTTATTTTCAATGCGTTCGTATTTAGCCTCGAAGAAACACTTTAATATCAGCACATTATTGAATGTAAATTACTTGATTGGAGCGTCGCTTTTCAAAACACATTTCGTCAATTTTTATTAAAATTGAGATTATTTTGTTAGGTGTGGTTGTTTTTTTTTTTTTTTTCTCAAAACATTATGTAGAAACGAGGTGGGAGAAGTGTTATTAAATGCTGACCCGTACCACTTGAAAGTTAACCCTCACATAAAGCAACATTTTTCGCATATATATTGAAAAATAACCATAGGTAAGTTATCTATATTTTTCTCACTTTTGAACTCATCAAATTAATGACATGTAAAACATGGCGCAAAGTCGCGCAAAGAGTCTGACTGACATAAAAACAAATATAATTCTCGTAGAATATGTTGTGTTGTCTGCACAGCATAGTTTCTCGGCACTTCAGCGTTCAGTCTTACAATAAAATTATTGAAAGGTTGTAGGCTCGAGTCAATCGGACGTCACATGCTGGACCCAAAATGGCGGTGGGTTTGATTTGGTTCAGCTGGAACTCCCACGTGTGATTCGAAAATTCATTCTGAAAAACTATTGGCCTCTAAATCCTGATATTCTCCGTGCTCGGTCCTCAGCATCAACATCAATCATCTCCAGCGACTCGGAGCAAAAACGCTTCTATGCCAAAGTCCAATAAATAAGTTAAATGAAAAAATAGTACAATACCTAGGTATGCTTTTCACGCATAGCTGCCAATGTGCGTAAACGTTGGTGGAATAATCACTTGGTGAATTCGCTCGAGTCGAACGTTTTATTTCAAATAAAAAGATCATTAGTAATTGGTAGGTTTTTTCAACCGACCAAAGATACTCTCATTAGCAGAGCCTACCAACAAATCAAGACTAAACATTGTGTGATTATTCCCGTACCAGATAATATACCTTGGTCGAATTATTTATGTTATAAGACGATGATTTTTTACTGCATAGTTATGGGAATAATCAATTTTCTCATATTAAAGTGCTGCGTTTTTCTCACGTTATGAAATGTAATATTGTAATGAATGATTCTGCCGAGTAAATGCATTTTTAACCCCTTCGGAGAGGAAAAATTGACAAATGTGGAAAGAATTAGGTTTATTTATGATGACGTGGTACAATTGAAACAATAATTTTTGTTAAAATTTCATTGGAAAAATTGTTGTTGAAGTTGAAATGCGAGTGTGGTAACGACTGTTTTATATTTTTAAATTCAAGCTTGAAAGAGAGGCGAGGTAGGATGGAGACCTGCTGGACGAGAGTACCAAATTTATTTAAATGATTATCCAGAACGTAAAAATAGCTAGTGTTTTGTTTTGTTTTCGTAACCTGCGAAACAATAATGTTTGCATGGCGTGTACATATTATTCAAAAATTCTTCGTAAATTCCATGCGAAATTGGAATAACCAACAAAAATCTTGTGGTTTTATAGGTGGTGGCAGCGCAAGCAGCGGTGGCTTCTCAGACGGTCCTCCACTGCAAAGCGAACAATTAGTTTGGTGCAATTAGTTTGGTGATAAGACTTCACAAAAAAGCTTATAATATTCGTGTTATATGCGCCATTGTGTATTCATCGTTATTTATTTTATATTTTATTGTATTTGAAACGAACCATTTTTCTTTTGTTGCAAAAATTAATTTTTATGACGTTTCTATAAAAACATTGGAAAAAAAAAAAAAAAAAAAAAAAAAAGGTGCCATAATTGTATAGGCTGAACAAATTTGATTAGCTCATCGATATCATGAATTCATCATTATGAGGGCACACTCTCGCAGATTTCAATTAATGCTGCAGTTGATAGAATTACCTACAATAATATACCTACTTATTTATGATTTCAGTTTTGACGTAAAAAACAAAAAAAAAAAAAAAAAAGAAAGAAAAAAAAGAAATTGTTGAAAAAATTTTTTTTTCATTTTTTACAAAGTTATTTTTGGCAGACTACCAAAACACGATACCTACTTGACAAGGTTAGGTATCTCATTGTTGCTGCTAAAGGTAACAAATCTTACTGTTTTACGTTTTTATCATTGTAGCCGACAGAAATTTTTTTTTTTGTGATGGACACCATTTTTGAGATTTACATTCTTTTAAATAGCTAGATTTTCAAAAAATACTGTTATGGTTTACAGCTGCAAAATTGAAAGTAATTTGTTCATTTTTATAAAAATTTTTTTAAAACACTCACAATTTTTGAGCCGCGTGGGCCTATAGCATAAATATAAGAAGTTACCGATTCTCGAGAAGTGTGGAAATTACTTTACCATATACTGCATGCACATGTGCACTACTTCAAATTAGGTATTCCGTGCACTTGTCACGAACAAATGTGTGTACCATGTATGGAAAGCAGTTCCCACTCGTATGAATTTTGCAGTCCTTGCCTCTGACTTGTGCTTCAAACTAACCACTTGTTGTGAAATCGCTTGATTTCTTCACTTGTTGCACACCGTAGGCCACTATTTTATTAAACCAACTCGAAATACGGATATTTTATGTATCCAAAGTGAGTGTGAAGAAGCGAATTTTCGTGTCAAGTTTTCAGTACTCGCCTTCGGCTCTCCTGCAGATTCTTCACACTCGATAAAAAATAGCTCACATTACGCAATTGTTACACAGTATACTATTGTTACCATAAACTTTATGGTATACAAGACTGCGAGAGAGTTACTTTCGTAAGAAATACTTGGGTACTGGTCAGACCTGTACTTAAGTACATTAGAAACATAAATTTGTAAGTCTTGACATACTTGTAAGAATTTTTTATGATGAGAATTTCTTAAGTCACAGTTAGTACTTCAGTAAGTATTGGTCCTGCAATTCATCCCCCATTATGAGTCACACCTTGTGCCTTATGTAGCCTCATTGGTAAAGTAGGGTAGATACATAAATTAATAAAATTGATTGAAAAACAAAAACAAAAAATCATATGAAACGACAAATATTTTGGCTGTTATCAGTTTTTAACATTCTTTCTTACAAAAACCATCCGTAAAGGATGAAAATTTGATGGAAAAATTTTTTGTTCGTATTATGTACTCACCTAATTTAATTTAGGTTGATGGTAGAATTGAACTTGAATAAAGTGTAGAATCTCATTATAGAAAAACGTGGAAACAAAAAAAAAAAAACAACTGAATTTGATTCTTCTTTAGATCAAAACTGGGCTCTCTATTCTTAGGGTGAATGACTTGTTGTGAACAAATATGGTGTCCATTCATTTGTCTGTCAGGTAAATATTGGTGCTAAACATCCAGAGAATAAGTAATTCGTTGACCTTGCAGCATTGACCATCTAAATAAATTTTTTTTGTGTTTCTTTTATTTTAGATCAAGATAAATGTACTCGTATTTGTAAATTTTTTGAAAGGCAAAAACGGTTGTAAATTGATTCAGTAAAAAATTCAATGCATATATATTTTTGTATTTTTGTTTTGACCTTTCTTTTTTTTTTTTTTTTTTTTTTTTTTTTTTGTTAATTTTACACGCTGTTACACTTTTTACACTATTTTCTTCTGTTCTTGTCATTGCTTATTGTTTAGAATGAAAAAAAAACAAAAAAAAAAACTGTTAACCATTATACGTTTATTATGAAAAAAAAAAAATAATGAAAAATTTATTATAAAAAAAATTGTACAATTTTTATCTCCTTTTTATTTAGTCTATACATATCTTGATGTGTAAATATATTCACAATGTTTGTACAGTCGTGTAAAACTTTCAGAATATCGCGTAATGTGTTCCATGTGGGGGGAGACAAAAATTAATCAATAAGATAAAAAATAAAAAATTCGTCATTTTCAACATTTTACGTCCGCGTGAGGAAATTATGAAAAAAATAATATCGATAGTGCCATAGATTTGGTAAGAAAACAAATTCTGGACAGTAAAGAAAAACTAGGTACCTACTTAAATATCTTATTACTATAAAACGTGTAGAAATGTGGGAAATGGAAATACGTGATACTTCTATTTGTGATAAAAAAAATAGCCAGTTGTAAATAATTTTAATTTTGTTTGTTGTGTTATAAGTTGTAAAATTTATGTATTTATTTGATTATTATTGTCGATGGAAAAAAAATTGAATTAAATTCGTAATATGCTTCATTATTTTTGGTGTTTTTTTTTTTTTTTTTATCTTCTTTTAGATTTCTCAAATGATCGTCCAATAGACTAGGTCCACACAGGTAATTAATAACTCATTAATGTTTTTTTTTTTTTTTTTTTTGTTCCGTTGCTTGACATCGTTACTGGTTGGAGATTCAAACGATAGCCTAGTACAAAAAAATGCATTTCATTCTTATTTTACTAATATGTTACTTTGTTGAACGTCAAGTGTTTGATTTATGTTTGAAACTTTATAGTTACTTAGGTACACGTAGTTCAGTCATTAAGAGGATGAGTTCAACAAACAATTAATTTAAACCAAAGAGAGGGAGGGATTTGAAGACTTCGTCATTGGTATGAGCTGAAAAAATGAATTACTGTTTGATTCACTTAGTTCGAAAATGTAGCGAAAATGTTTCTTTCGCACACTGATATCAGAATAGGTATCCGCAATCTATGATAGTTAGCCCAGTTACCATATATCGCACTCAAAAATTATATAGTTATCAGGTAAGTCTCGAATAATTTGCACTCGTGCTGCTCATTTCTGAGTGTGTATGGCCAAGAACAACAGTAAGTAGGTACTTAAACAACGCTGATAACTCATATTTAGGACTCTACCGATTGTCACGAAAGAAAACATGCGTGTAACTTACGGTAAGCTAATGTACATAAATATATTAGGTATCTACTTAATAATTAAACTACTAGGTTATTTGTTTCTTTAGGTTAGTTCATACTTCAGAATGAGTTGTATTCGCCAACTGTATTTAGGCTACCATCTTCAATCACTGGTTGTGATTCTGCCAAAATTTAAACGCCATTGGATTTATGGGTATATTGTTATCAGCTAGCACCTAACAATATAAGTACCACGCGGAATGAGTTAAATATAGAGTAGTTACTTTTACAAGAGAGATAAGTAGGGTAGATGCACAAGTTTGCAACAGTTTAAGGGAAATGTTGAGTTTGAAGTGGCATAATTCAGCATAAAATGAAGGTATTTGTTATGAGAATGTTTCATTACATGAATTATGGTCTCCAGATTAATATTTTATTTTTAAGTTTTTATTATATTGCTCTGAATATTATTTTATCTTTATTTTCATGTGAAAATACTATTTGCCCCAATTTGCAACACTTCTGCTCTAGTTGGCAACATTATGTCCTAGTTTGCAACACACAAATAATATAAGGACAAAATAGTATAAAAAACCAGCAGGTATTTTATTTCATAAACTGACAATATCAATCAAAAATTTCAATATTCCCCTTCCATAAGATTGGGAGAACTTGACAAAGCTTTTACTGTGTGAAAATAAAACTGATAAACATCTTCAAATTGGTACTGGAACATGAATGTTGCACAACTGGGGCCTAAGTGTTGCAAACTGGGGCAATTTGTATTTTTATATGAGTCATAAAACAAGAATATTTGAAAAAGGCATATGAATTCAGAGATAATGATTCACATAATCATACCCAAATTATTATAATAATTCGAATTTTTTCATTCAAATTGAAGCAAAAAGTGCCTGTTGCAAACTGGTGTCATGATTTTTCTTCCACTACACCCATTTGCAACAATCAGTTACAAACTGGAAATGTTACCATTGCCTTAGCTGGAAAAAATCTAGTAATCTGACACACACCACTCCATATATTCCAAATAATACTTGCACCAGGCCCAGTCTGCACCAGTTGGGATTCCATTTGCCTGGTCTGTTGCTAGAGGCTGGTTACAGCCTTGTCTCATTTCTATATTAAACAAGCTCTGTCAAGGCATACACTCTTACCTATACCTCTTCACGTACAACTGAATACAACTTTTTAACACCTAATTTTCGTTTTAACTGCGTAATTTTCAATTAATTTTCAATTTTTACCAACAATAGATACATCCTAATATAGCCAACCAGGGTTCATTATTTGAAAGTTTCAGTGTTAGTGTAATTGGATGAAAGAAATAATAAATTTGTTTGATATTTTTGATCCAATCGTCTTATCCAATTCATTTTAGTAGGGTTACCAAATAATTACATATTGGTTGTGTATTAATTAACTAGCAAAGTTGAGCATATTTTGTAGTACCCTCGGTTTGTATTAAAAAAATTTTTGATTTAGTTTTGGTCTTGCGCAGTTGAGTGTTAGTCTTGCAAAAAGTGTAAAACCAAGACCCTTCTCTTCCCACAATAGTTAATTTTCAGAAAAAAATTTGAAAGAACTTTTTCTTCTTTAACAAGCCATCCTGAGGAAAATTTTCCAACTGACATTTTTGAGATTTCTCGGATGAGTTTTTTTTATAAAAATTTTGAGATTGCGGGTATTATGGCGTTAGATTGATGTACAACATCATAGTCAAAAGTTCCCACCTTAATTTTCCAAAAAAATTGTAATTTTGATAGAAATAATGGAAAATAAAGACCAATGACTGAAACATTCTTTCTCAAAGTAACAAATTTGTTTTATTTCAGGCATTAAACTTTTTCAATGAAATTTTAAATTAATATTGATACCTAAAGCTAATTTTCTTTTACTTTATCTTTATAGGTAATCCTATTAACTAAGGGCTAGTTTTACAGTAACAGTTCAAACCAAGTTCAGAGTTTAAACTGGGTTCAGAGGTAAAACATTGTTTTATAATCTGTTAAAACAAGTTCACCATCGTGAACCACAATTTAACTTTACCGCTGGATTTTCGTGAGTTAACTAATGGTTCAAGTTTTTCATTGGCTGATTTAACACATGATTTTTTTTATTTATCAACTGTAAATTTATATAGTTGCTAAACACCATTCCATTCTCAAATATTGTTAAAATATTATTATGTTATCAGAATTATTTGTTTATTTTATTTTGCATGGCAATGTCACAAAATAAATTTTCACCAATGAAAGGTTAATATTCCATGAAATATTGCAAAAGAGTTGAAGAAAAAATTAATTTAGATAAACCACAGCTGATGAGTATTGGTAAAACTAAACCAACTTTAATCTATGGATCAAGGTTCGGTTGAACCAGAGTTTAAACCTCTATTTACAAAACTAGCCCTAAACAAAATTAATATGGTCAAATCTGGTGCATACGGAACCTTGGCTTGCAAGCTACTGGTAGCTTACAAGGACATTAACAGTAGCTGGCAGAATTACATGATTCTTATTACATTCAAAATTTCACCTCCAGGTATTCGTTTACTATGATGATAGCCCTGTCTTATCTACTCTTATTCCAACAGTTTTTTCTTTATTCAATATGAAGCTTTTTTCATTTATTAGTACTGGATACCCAGGTAAACATGAAAATCCGCCTCAACAATAACACCCTCAGCCCTAAAATGGACACGAGTTTCACTCGATTTCGCTGGAATCATATCAACACATTTAGATAGACTTAAATTCACAGGATCAAAAGACTGCAAACAGATGAAAAAAGGCCTACTGCCCATGCTCTAAAAACCCATGTCCATTTTCGTTTAGAATAATACCACTTTTGGTTAACATTGGTGAGATAGGGCTACTGGGTATTCAGTATTAAATGATGGAAGATATGAAGTTTAGGCCAACCAGGTGCAGATATAGGGTGTTTGGAGGTTAAAGTTCCCAAAATCTAAAAAAAAAAAGGGAGAAGGAAATCAAACCAAAGAACAAACGGACAACGATAAGTTGCAAAAAGTCAATAATTTTATTTTGAATGACGCAACATGCGTGGTGTGGCCTTGGTTTTCAGTCGTTTCTTTCTATTCTGAATGAAACAATGCTCAGCGCGTCATAATTATGAAGTTTGGTTTAAATAGATTAAAGTGATGTGTATTTTAAAACGAAATACTGACGACTGAAAGTGTTTTAAATAATATTTATAGGTACTAGCTGTGGATTTTGAGTTTTTGGTGGCTCATAAGCTGTAAATTTTGAGTTTTTGATATTTAAAATTTTATTTGTTTAAAATGAGTGGAAGTAAAATTACCCAATTTTTTAAACCAAAAAAATGCAAATACGGTCTCAGTTTGTGGTCCGAGTAATGTTCCTGTTCCGGAAGAATCAGATCCAAACAACGTTGCGGTTTCAGAAGAGTCGGGTCTGCATACAAAATTTTTTTTGAAACGCCCCAAAATATTTTTTTGTGTTCGTGCCTGTTAGGCTAGCAGTATTTTACAACCTACTTTCAATTAGTAGAGTAGTAGCTCATTTGCTATGAAAATTCGATGACCACTGATCTAATCAGTGATTCTTGGATTGCCTATTCAAAGTAGGACGACATAAATCGTATTCTATGCTAATAAATATCTGATGTCGAACAGCTTAGTACCACCAGTTAAATTTCCTTTGATTTTCATTCATGAGATATCTAAATGGCAATTTCAGCTAAGTTTTTTTGACAATGTTTTGTTATCACTTACCTTCCTTATATCTTACGAGATGGAATATAGTTCTTACAATATTTTTCTTGCGTAGATAATGCATGTTCTTAAACGTTTATATTTGTTTGTATCTTACTTATGATAATGATTAGGTAATCCTTGTAGAAAACCTTTCAAACTAAAATTCACCCAAAAACATAAAAATAACTTGCATACCATCCGATGATCAACATAAGGCTACTAAAAAATACATTATTTCTCATCGGGAGCGATGACACATAGACTGTTTCCCAATGCAATCCTCGATGGTACATACACAGAAACATCATTTTTCATAGCAAGTTTGAAGGGGAAAAAATAGTCCCAGGGCATTTATTGAAGCGAGTCGAAGCTGTATTTGAACCATCATCGCAGGATCGTTTTAGATATTCGAAAATTTTAATGTTTTCAGTTCAGATTCTAAATTTCGATGGGCAAGGGTTTATAGGATTTTTTATTTTTTTTAAATTGAGTGATACATCGTCCATTCGTTTTCTGAAGCGCTGAATTGAAATTTTCAGTTCATTTTTGAATGGAACTATTGATTGGGCCTCCTATGACCCCCAAAAGAGGTTTAGGATAATTTATTCTTAAAAAAGTGAGTGATATATAATTGGTTATGTTTCTTGAGGCGCCAAGTTGAAATTTTCAGTTCATTTTTGTATGGAAATACGGATTGGCCCCTGCAGTGATCCCAAAAAGGGGTTAGGATGATTTGTTCATAAAAACGTGAGTGATATATCGTTGCTTATGTTTTTTGAAGCGATGAGTTGAAATTTTCTATTTATTTTTGGATGAAACTACGGATTAGGGCCTCTGTGACCCCTAAAAAGGGGTTTGGATAATTTCTTTACAAAACAGCGAGTGGTACATCGTTGGTTATGATTTTTGAGGCACTGAGTTCAAATTTACAGTTAATTTTTGGTTTAAACCCCTCATTTTGTCCACCTGATATCCGAATTGGATTGATAGTGAAACATTTTTACAATTTTGTTGAATGCTACGTATTCTCGGTATTGTTTATTGAAAAACAAATTTTCACCTCTAACACCTTTGTGATATGGCCCAGGTACACTTCTTTTGGAAGATGCGCTCATTGAGGGTAACCCAGTTCGCTTCAGTTATGGTTCTGGTGTTCGCTTATAACCCGCAAATCCCACCTATTTCTATTATTGTTACATTGGCGCCTGTACATAGTTTTGTTTTCACGAAAAACCGCGACCAGGGCGGCACCTCAGTCTATTTTCCTCGCAAAGGCTTCTGATTTTACGTCCGGTCGCTAATATTGATCCTTTAATTTCGCATAAATGATAGCTATTATTTGCTGGTTACATTTTCAAAGGGAAACTTTTTAGGAAACCTTCGTTTTCCCCATCATTAGGCCGTGATGCATGGAAAAAAAAAAAAAATGAAAAATTCGTTTCAACTTTCGCACACCATACGATGTTATGACAAATTTCATTAATTAGCATATAAAACCATAAATGAATTTGATTCTAGAGACGCTTGGTCGCGTATACACAATAGACGTTGGCATGTTTCTTTTTTTCTTTCTATCTTTGTTTTTGTTTTTTTTTTTGTTTTTTTTTTTCTTTATTTGTCCTATTTACACCAAACCGAATATAATGCATACGAACACGTATTCAGATTTGTAGGCAAACAACCCTCAGCATGTAGTTATTACTCGATCTGCTCGATATGTATAGTTTATAATGTAAGTAGCCCATACTCATGCTATACACCCTTCTTCGAAACGTTATTTATAACGTCGATTAGATCCCAAAACCTTTTTTTTTCTTTTTTTTTCTTTTTTTTTCTTTTTTTTCTCCCAATCCCCTTTCTCTTAATTTATCGTCACCTTCGTCCGTGTCTGCGTAGGCTCGAATGAGGAGGGTTGAATGTACAACGAAGTTGACATTATCGACGCCGTAGAAGCGGGAGGAGGGCGGCCGTGCAGTGGAAGAGATGAGGGAGAAAAGTGAAAAAAAAAAAAGAAAAAAAAGAAAGAAAGAAAATACGAGGAAGGAGCAAGAGAAAAAATGAAAAAAAAAAAAAAAAAAAGTGAGAGAAAAAATGCGAAAAAATGACCAGCAAAGCGGTAAATGCGTACCAAATCGTTATCGTTGAAAAATCTGTTGAATTTCCGCGAGCAACTGTTATTATTATTGCAAAGGGATTGGGACGCTGGTGCGACAGGTCCGAAGGCGATGACAATTTGATACAGTTCGATGACGATTTTCGTCGTCAAAAAAGTAAAAATATAAAAATAAAGGGCGAGTCTGTGTACCGAGTTTCGTGCACAGTGCTCTGTATTCAAATTAAACTGTGGGGAACAATTTTCGTACTTTTTTTTTTTTTTTTTTTTCTTTCTTCCCGAACTGCCTTTATACTGTTATACATATATACATGCACTTACAGTATGTGCTCATAATGCTGTCGATATTATCGTCATTATTTGGGTATCATGCGATGCATTTGTTCGAGAGTGATTAAAAGGTGCGTAGTCCGAATTTTTTTCTAAATTTTAGTATCAAGTGGGTGACAAATTTTGGTGTTACACCTGTTTTCGAAAGCAGGACCTCGGTTTCCATTAAGTTTCGTTTCCCAAAATGTACGTTTATATGAAATAGGAATACGAACACTGTGCCTCGTGTGTTTTAGTATATTTTTTGATTTATACAACGAAATTTTCAATCACAAATACGTGTCTGTATACGCTCGGAATAGACGAACCGAATAAAATTTAGAGTGTACAAACTATAGAGCATCAGAAAAAAGAGATTCAGCTGGAACTGTACTCTCTCAGGTTTCTCGTACTGGAGAAAGCACGCATTCGATAAGAAACTAAAATTTGGTTTTCTTAAGACATCTCTCTCTCTCTCTCTCTTTCTCTTTCTCTTTCTCTCATTCTCTTTGGTCATATGCTTGAAAGGGAAGAGAGGAAAGAACACCTCAGAAATTCAATCTCATGACCAGTCTAAGTGCCTGAAGAAGTCTGCCGAATTTGCAATATTATAAAGTTAATTTCAATTAAGTATATATTTTATATATTTTTTAAATGTTAATAAAAGACTGTAGGTAACTATAGCGAGTTTCAGCTGGTTTTTATTAAAAAATAAAAAAAATAAAAAAATAAATAAAGATTTTCTAGCAAAACGTGCCAGCCAGAAATTCCGAAATTGTCATATCTTGAAAACTTTTTTGTCTAGTAGAACTTGATGCGTTATAATTTTGAAATTGAAAAAAATTTTGAAAATCGGCTGTCGGAGCATACTACGTTAGGGTTTCGAAATTCTCGCCAAACTTACAGCTCCAGAATTTTGAGGATTTTTCCAAACATTTTTTTAAAAAGCTGATTTTATAGTGAAACTTGTGGTGCAAGCATTTTGTGACTTACTCAAGAATTTTTAAAACCTGCTTTTACAATGAAACTAGATTTTTAATACCCCTTCAAAAAACAAATATCCCTAATTTCGTAGCAAAAAAAATCAATTAATCAATATATTCTACGCAAAATTCTGTCCATATGGAATCCGAAAATTTACAGTAAGAAACACAATTTCTGACCGGTTTAAAAAAACAAAGTTAGTAAGCTACATCAGTGGCTCAAATAGATCAGTAATTGTATGCAGGTGCTCTGCTACCATGTCAAAATTCCAACCCTATTGTATGTCTTAGTTTCTTTTGTCTATTTACTTCTTATATTATAAATTTAATTTTTTTTTTCTTTATCTCAGCATCATTTCTTTATTACTCGATAGATTTCAACAAAATTTTGACCCCAGAATAATAGATACCTATCCTTAAATGATTTATGCGAAGTTTCATTTCGAACACTTTATTCTAATAGCTGTAATTAAGTTCAAAAGCTTCAGTTATAAATCTATTCTTTACAAAATTAGTCGAAAATTTTAATTAAAAATTTTATTTCTTAACCATTTTTGTGAAATTTGGTTCTCAATTCAGCCTACGGGAATTTTAGTTTTTGAGAAGTGAAAACTCAAAAAAATTGAGTGCTATAATTAAGTTTAAAAGTTTTCGCTGAAAGTTTCAGTTCTGAATCCGTTTTGTTGAACGTTGGGTATTTCTCAGTATCCTGTTTATAGGTTTTAGTTCAGTGTCTGTGTCTCAAGAGGCGAAAATTCCAAAAACTGAGTTATGTAAGTAAGTTCGAATGTTTTCACAAACCGTTTTCATTCCGGACCAATTCTGTTTGGAAATTATAAGTGTTTATCTCACTTGTACATTTAGCTTGCTGCTTGCATACTGATGGACAAGGAATACCTGCCACATCCGGATCTCTCGTTTGCCTTAGATAGTACAATTCATGAAGATAAATTTTCGAGCAGAAAAATGTGATTCAAACTGGAGAAGGAGGACTGAACTAAAACCAAGGTAACCAAGTTTTTCCAGACAGTTAAACGAGATCCAACAAAAACCACCTTCTCACGGTTTTCCTGACTTCTTGTCCTGCAGTTGAGCATTTGAAGTTGAAACGAAATGAAATGCAGCCTTCAACAGATCTCGTGATCTCGCTTGCTGAACATCAATGACGGATCCAGAGCCCCTCCTCCAAAATGCCAAATAAAGAAAACAAGAAAAAAAATTAAAGAAAAAAAAACTCTTGCGCATCAAGCTTGGCAAGAAAAAGTAGATTTTCTTCGTTTAAAAATCACTGATATCGCCAACATTCTTCTAATAAAGTAATATATAAAATATTTATATTTTTGGCAAAAAATTACCAATATCCCACAAATACGATGTATGCGATAAAATATAGTGATTGAGTTTTATGTTTACAAAATATTTTATAAATGTGTCAAAAATTATTATTTTTTTGTGAAATGAAGAACTATTTTACAGGTTCTAACAAGCCTAATTTTAGGAAATAATTCGATGGTTTTCTTTCCGACAATGACAAGAATTTTGGATTATATATTAAAAAAAAAAACTTACCTATATTAGAAAATAATATTTTACATTGCAAAACGAAGTAGGTATAATGTAGCTGTCCACGAGCTGGTTATGAAAATATTAGCGGAGATTTTAGGGTACGTGTTCAAATCTAATTTTCTGCAGCGGTTGAGGAGTGAACGAAAATTGACTTTTTTCTAAGATCGTATTTGTTTTAGGTTAAAACGAGTAGTTTTCTCGATGAAAGCTGGAAAATGAATTTTTCAGGACCATTATCAGAAGGGTAAAAAAGGGAAAATTACACTGAATAGCTAATAAATTGGGAACAAATCGACCAATCAAACCCAAAATTGGTAAGTCTTATCTTTGTATAAAAAGTAATGTTTGTACCGAATTTCGTGACTATTAAAAGAGAATTGCAACTTTTATTGAGATAACATAAAAAATTAGCATCTCCAACAGCCCCATGGAGTGAACCATAATACCAACATAAAGCAAATTTTAAATCACATTAGGTATCCTTCAAGTCAATACATGTTCTAAATTTTGTGACTATAGCTTGAAAATTACTCTTTTTAGAGCCATTAATCTGCTAAAACTGCAACAAAATCGCCCCTATTAGACGCACCGTAAAGCTTATCCGCACCAAAGTTAGTGGGTACTTTTCCTGACCTAAATAACACACGTATACTAAATTTCAAGCCTATCGATTCAAAATTGCGACTTGTATGCTGATCAATAAAAAATGCATATAGACTGACCTACCCCACGGACTATGCGCCTGATCCAGACCAAACACAATAGGGTCCTTGCTCAAAATAATCCAAATTTCGAAACCATCTGATCAAAATTACGCCTGGAAATGGGCTCAACGCAAAAAGGGTACGTAAAAAAAAAATTTCAGAAATAGGGCCAAAATGCTCAGAAAATCATGAAACAAAAAACGTACCCTTGGGTTCGAATATTCAGGTAATTTTAATAAGTATATTTTTGAAAAAAATCTACTTAAAAATGAAATTAATTGTAAAAATAAGTTTAGGTTAAAAACGAATTTTTGAAAGATAAGCTTTTATGTATTTTTTGTGGCCTTGGCTTCATGGGAAATAAACATTATTTTGTTGCGGAAGGTGTGTATTGGTACATTTTAAAATCGCAGCAGTGAGTAGAATAAAAGCCTATAATTAGTTGAAGAGCAAAAAGTCAAAGTTCAACTTCCCAAAAAATTTTGTCATTTCTCCCCCCTAAAATAACGTTTTATATCCGCCACTACTGAACGTATAGATTTATTAAAAAGGATTTTATTTTTTCAGTTGTTTTTTGCATAGGTAGGCTATAAGTACCTGCAGGTAACCGTAATAATTATTATATGTAATTTAAAACACCTATAGAATCTAGTAAATACAAATTTCTCGAATTTGATACCCATAGCTTGGGTTTAAATTTCTAAAAACAGCATCTGCTTCGTGTATACCTATCTACAGCTCGTGCTAAAGAATATTGTACGTTTGGTCTGTAGGTAGCGTATTATATAAATACGTTCATACTCAGCACGAAATGACAGCAGAGAATTTAGTCGTGACACGAAGACGGCGAAGACGATGACGATGATAGGCCTACATTTGACCTAATTTAAAATTGATACACTAGCCTAATGTGTCGATTGCAAAATCTCGGTTCATTATTCGGCTACAATGGCGAACCCGAACTGCGGTACGGGTGCTGTTTCGCATTGTTCCCCATTGATTTAGAATGATCAGTAGGATCGACCTTGGCTATGGTAAACGTTTATAAAAACATCACGAATACTTGACCTATTACGCAGCCATCGAATGCATTGTAGGTGATAATCGATATCCATACGAATAGGCGTGTGTCGAATAAACAGTTGTATTCTGTACAGCCTATGCATGTATGATCGATAAATTGTCAGAACTTTTTGTGCAAACAAAAATTTATATATCAGAGTAAAATCAGATCATTCTCACTGTTGTACTAAACCGAAAATTGATAGCTCACCGTCAGATCTATAAAAATTTTTTTTGTTTTTTTGTCTTTTTTTTTTTTTTTTTGTTTTTTTAAGCTTTATAATTTGCATAAAGCAAAATTGTGATCTGTGATTTGAATTTTTTGATGAGAAGCAGAAGAAAATGAAGATAGGCCTAACAGTGAAACGAATGGTTTGAAGAAAGATTTATAATGGCCACAGCCTACACTTCTTCGTCGAGTTATGTGTACAAAAAAAGTTGATAAAATGTTCGATATATCTTCGAAGTGGAAACTCGTAGGAGAACTCATTGAGGAATTTAATTGTTATTTACACAGACTTTTTGAATCGAAAACAATTTCACCCTCGCAAGTTGCAGAAAACTTTTTTTATACCAACAGTTACCTATGAATGGAATGCAGATAGCCTACTTACAGTGTGTTAACCTGTAATTTGATTATGTTGATTTGGTACAAGAACTTTTAGCTGGGAGTACGACAGTTAATTGCAACTTCTTATGATTGTTATAAAAACAATCAAATTATTCAGTCCTGCATCAGATCAGTGGCTTAGCTAGCTTTTTTCTGTGGTTGTCCAGGGTATACTGGGTCAGAGACTTTGGCTCGATCTTAGTGTAATGTATATTTTCGTCTATTTTTAGAAATGACATACATATTTGTCTACACGTTTTCGAATACCAAAAACATAGGTATTCATCAACAATAAAACATCCTATAACTCTTTATAAACAACCACTAATTTACCCATATTTGATTTATGAATATAGATATAATGTCTGTATATTCATGACCTAATTGTGCCTGTCCCTCGAGTATATCGCGAATCAGCACAACCCTATAATAACAACACCCTACCTCACTTAGCCTATCCAACACGTACACTTACATACCCCAAACGAGTATATAAACCCTCGATTCGAAGGAACAAAACACAGTTCCTACACAGTTCCTAGACAGTAACTTTTCAGTACCTAGAACCTCTCTTGTAGAGCAACTAGTGAACAGACAATCTTGTCTAAAGGGTTGTGATCGATATTTGTAAATTATTAATGTATTAATTGATGTACTGTGGCGTACCATTTAATATTTTATTAAATGTGTTAATTCAAACTTGTGTTTTTAAATATTATTGAGTCTCTCAAATACGTTAAGGTCCATGATAGTTGTGGATGATAAATTGATTATTTTAATTATTATAGAGGTATTAATGCTTGTCCAGTATTCAATATCTCGTGTATGGTGTAACACTGAAAGTGGTTCTAATTAGGTACTTTACCACCTCTTTTGGCTGTTACACTTAGTAGGAAAAAATATGATACAGTAGGAAAAATTGTGTAATTGTTGACTTTTTATTTTCTTTTGCTTGTCTATTTATTAATTTTTCAAATTGCAATTTTCTTGGAGAAAATTTGGCTAAATTAAGAATTTTACCCACCCTGTCTGAACTGCTTCAAAGAGCCACTGTCTGGTGTAGTGTGTATGAAGAAGACTTAGCCTCATCTGGTACAGCGCGCCTTCAGTTAGGTTATGGACAAATTTCAGAGTCATTTTGTGAGCTTTCTATGGAATTTTTGAGAAAAAGTCAATAGAGTTTTTTTGTGGAAAATGTAATTCACTATATGTATTGCTTGTTTGAGAAATTTTTTTGTTCTTCGTTAAGAAAAAATTATATCACTAAAAACGGTTAGGAGGATTACAATAAGTGGATTTTTAGAGATGAATTCGTAGTCAGATTTTAAGGGATTTTTACTACGTTGAAAAGGCCACTTCAAATACCAGATTCAAAATAAAAAAATTTTACCTGTTTTTATTGAGAAAACAACCTTTTTTTTTTTTAAATCTAATTTGACTGGTTTAATAAGTTTTGGGAATGCACTTAAACAATACTTTCATCAATCATAAACAAAAAAATTTATATCACATACAAATGAAAATCATTCGCTGGATGTAAACTTCACTGAAGTGGAAAGATGTTCAGCACTATCTTTTGTGATAAAAATGTCTTTGAATTTCAATTCTACACCGAGTCCACGCTATACGTATTTTACTCCGAAAAAACCATCGTCACTAAACATTTTCCAAGCGTTGTTGATAACTGAAAATGTGCAAAGGTTAAAAAAGGTCAAATACAACAAACGTATGATTGTTTGGTTCATTTGGCACATTTAGCATATTTGGCGCATTTTGTTAGGAAAAAAATGCGCAAGTGTGGACCAACCTCTAGATATGGTTTTGGTTTTGGTAGGTAAATTGCTACGCACCTCGGAAAAATCCAAGTTACCGCATTTGCTTTTAGTTACAGAACAGCTGGTTGATGCCATGCACAAATAATGTTGTACGCATGTATGATCAACGTCCAGTTTTCACAGCTTGAAAAAATAACCGCTGGATATTGGCCGCTTTGTTCCCAAATCCCAATTACTAAATGGAGTCTTCAGCCTGGACATTGCATGGAATTTGGTAAAACAATGAATAGAAACGAGGTTTGACTTGTCGGGGTTAAGTATTGGTATTAGGGAATGGACATTTCAATAATTATTCAATATAGATATAGTAAAACTCCGTTAATACGTTTTCATACAAGATATTTTCCCACATAATACACCTATTTTTTTCCCTGGTCTCTTAATTTGCTATGCCAAACCTGCGTAATAGTTCCTGGGTAAGACATTGCTGGGGCACATTCAGAAATGTTACTGGGAAAGGTAAAATTTCCACACCATATGACCTCACATTTACCCTACTCAGTATACACAATTTGAACGAGCTTGGGACACGAAAGGATTGTAAAGAGTCATAAAAAAATTCGTGAAATTTAGTGACAGATGATTTAAAATTATCAAAACATGGAAATTAATCTAAAATATTTGTGATAAGATGCGATTTCCATTGAAAATTTGATTTATATTTACGAATTATATGAATGCTATCATGCGGAATTATTTTCTCTGTCTCCAGAGTTGGGGGTAAAATTACTCTCCAGAGTACAAAATTACCTTTTTGAACGAATCGGGTAACACTTTTCCCTCCCCAGTAACATTTCCGAAAGCACTCGTAGGTAAGACATTTTCCTACATAGGTACATAATATGTTTTTTAGTCTTATCTGGCCAATTTTTTTCAAGAATTTGGACAGCACTTTTCTAAATTCAGCATCCAGTTCAGCATTTTTGGTATTCAACAGACGTTATTATTAATCATACCAGAATTTTTTCTCGCTTCCATTTTTTTTCTTTAAAATATTTAAAAAAAAAAAAAAAAAAAAAAAAAAAAAAAAAACTGTTTTTAATTTGTTTTATTGAATTTTGGCCCTTTTTCCATTTGCCATATATTACATTTTCCGTATACCAGCTAATATATTTTTTCACCTTGGTCCCTTGAAAAACGTATTAACGGAGTTTTACTGTAACTGGAAAATATATGAATTAATGATAGATATACCTGTTCCTAGCAATAAGTCATTTTGAAGGCTGCGGTATCTTAAGTTTTTGATTTGAGGTTTTTTTAAAGACGCTGTTACTTACATGGTTATGAATATTATGTTTAATTTAGCCATCAATAAGAGTATAAATCTTGTAAGCATAAGTTGCAAAGACTAACACCGTGACTAACTGTGCAAGACCAAGAAAATCCTCATCCTTTTCTCGGTCTTGGTGTTTTGATTGTGCTCATCACCGTAATTAGGGTTAGCAGTTTCCAAGACAATCCTGATCTTAGTCTTAGTCTTCGTATTTTTATTTTGTTCATCACTACAATTATAAAATTACTCAGGCAATTTTCAATTTTCGAGGCTCTTAAGTTAGTCTTACACGCAAACTCCCACATGTGAAGTAGCCCACACGCCTTCTAAAATAACGAATTTTATGCGATATTGTTCTGGAAATCTGTCATAATTTTTACCTTATTTTGAAAAATTTACGATTGGCTATACGTCGGCAAAGTCAAGAAAATGTGAAGAAAAAAATCTTATACGTATATATTATTGTACAAAAAAATAAGCACGTATTATGTATATACTATGTCAGCTATAAATTCGATTCAAAATGTTGTATACTGTATAGGACCCTGTCGCTGCTGCCACTTCGGATCCTTTTCGCTTATTTTAAGTCTGTCTGTCTACCTATCGGTGTGTCTGTCTCTCTCACGTACTCTCTATCCCTCGCTCTTGCTCTCACTTCTATTCTCTCTCACACGTAAGAATCTGTACGTATGCACAAGAGATTCTTCTTCTTCGTTGCTCAAGTCGGAATATATAAAAACTACGCTTCAAAAAATGCCTAGGAAAAAATATTAAAGAAATAATACAAAAAAAAAAAAAAAAAAAAAAAAAAAGGGAAAAATGAAGGGAAAAAACTACTTTTCGAAATAAATTGTCATCGTGGCGATAAATTACACTGCCACAGGCGAATAAAAACTCTTAAACGATATAAATTTTCTTTTCTCTCACTCTCTCCGTCTCTCATCCCCTATTTAAACTTCTCTCCATCTTTTTTCTTTTTTCTTTTTTTTTTTTTTACATTTTTCTTCTCGGCTTCCTATGTATTACTTTTTCCAAAAATCTTAAATCACAAGCAAGAATCTAAGTTACGTATACTGACTCTGTACTCTACAACAACCGCCACTAACTATTTTGGGTGGGCACTGCCTTTGCCTTTTTTTTCTTTCTCACCCCATTTCTTTATTTTTACGCATCCGTGAGCTGGTGGATTTTGCGTGTATATACAGTATATATTATGCACTTGTACGTCGGTGTGGTGGAGGTGGTGGTGCATTTTTACGCTGCATAAAGTCGAACGTGAAATAAGCCAGCTAATGCACACGACGACGTAACCCCTCCCCCTCCTCCTCCTCCAAAAAAGTGCTGCTTACCTACTCATCCGACACAAACGTAATTGTAAAATTTCTTCAGTTCAATGACGTGTTACCATGACTAAATAAGAAAAAGATAAAAGACTTGTTCCTACCCCTTCTGTTTCGAATGATTTTTTTTTTTTTTTTTTCTAAGTTAATCTGTGTATTGGTCTCGTTCTCTCTTTATACAACCCCTCAAAATTCGTGTGTGTCGTATATAAAAGTAGCCTTTTTTGCTGCGAGGGGTTGTACAGCGACGACGACGACGTTCAATAATTATTACTGCGACCAATATTTTCCCTGTTTGGTAGATGACGTTCGTGTAAACCACCAAAAATAAATAAAAATAAAAAATACGCTATTCATCTAGAACATTTAATTCGATTTTTATTGCCAAAAATGAATCGACATTTATCGAAGAGCAAACGATTAGTAACGGCGTCAAATTAGGCCAAAATCAAGGCAAAATAGCCATTTTTGGGGACAAAATGGGAGATTGGCTAAAAATGTTGGGGAATATACTGGAAATAGTATACTAAAATTCCTATCCCCCAACTACTGTGCTAAATTTTCCGTATCCACCATATTTCAGTCTTCTAAAATAAATTTTTGAACAGTAATTCGAAACCTTGAGGAGCTAGACCAGGCATACGCAACCTTTTTTAACCTTGCCGGCCATATTAAAAATTTTCATGAAGTCCGCGAGCCGTACGTAAATAAATTTTATTAAAATGAAGGCTTATTTCCTTATTTCTACACCACCGTGGAAATCCCCATCAAACTTTTCACTTATCCATTTCAATGGAAAAGCTCATTCTGATATTGCCCAACATTTCGATGCCATCTCTAATTTTGTTCAAAGAAATGCATCGTCATTTGCTAATTTTCCTGGGCTATAGAAAAAAAGTTACACTGTATTTGGACACTTATCACTCTTATCAGGGGCTCGATTTAGGAAGCAGTGTTCACTTCTAATAAAACTCAAATTTTCCATCTTCAAACTGTAATTTTAATTAAAACTTTCTGAAAATATGATTAAGGTTACTAAATTAAGTAACAATTTTGAAATTTAAAACATTTTTTTCAAGTTTAAACTTATTAAAACAGTATGTACAAATTATTTGTCCTTGGGTATGCTTTTTTTCTTAAGCTTGTAAAGAAGGGGAAAATGAGTATATATTGAGAAAATTTTTGGTTCCTTGGTGGTTATTTGTATTTAGTTTCATTATTCACCACATGGATCAGTAATTCACTCACAGATTTTTTGAATTTCAGCAATGATACGATTTAAGAAACCATACGAATTTGACAATCTTACCCTATAGGTATAGATATAGGCATATGTCATGTGTTAGGATCAGTCTCATGAAGTAACTTATCAGTTCTAATGCATTTTGGCTGTTGTAAATACTTTCATCACTGATGTCAATTTCGAATATACCTCATAATACAACTGGAATGAAAATTTCTTCTCGCCTATCCAGAAAAATGTTGTTGATGTATGCTAAATTCTTAGGTTTTTCCAAGCTTCTGATGTTAATTTAATTTCTCTAGTCTATTATTCGACTCGAGCGTAGTATACTGACTACTAACTGAATAATGGAATCGGATAGTTAGATATGTATAGCTTAAGAAATCTCAGCGCTGTTCAAACTGGAACCTATAATACTGAATTAGTATATAGTTGAAAAATTAATTTGGAGTTAATATGGATGGTGTTTTTCAATTAAATGGTAAAATTTCTAGAGGTAGGCTGTATAAATGAAACGATATTTTATTTTTGGCCTTCAAGTTTATCCAATTTGCTTGGTTCTTCATTCATAACGTGTTAACGTGAAGAAGAAATATTTATTTTTGAAGGAATTAAATAGAAAAGCATATTAAGACGCATAAACTGATAAGAAAAACAATTAATTACGAAAATACACACGTTAAGAAATGAAATAAAAACAAAAAAAATTGAATTTCTGTGGTAAAATCAAATAAATTCTCACCCATTATGCTCCACTACTAGTGAAGAAGCGCAGGTTTACCAAATAAGTTATGCGAAAGTCTTGAAATTATGTCGCAGCGAAGTTACCTGGAATCTCAAAATCTAAACGCAAGCTGTGTTGGAAACGCAGGTTTTTGAAACTTATGAAAACTTCAAAATTGTAGCGCTGCAAGTTCTATTATATAAAAACAAATTCTTAAGTCATGAAAATTTCAAAATTCTAGGGCAGTTAGCTAAATTTGATTTTTTTTTTTTTTTGAAAACCATCTAAAATCTAATTTTTGTTTTTTACAATATATACCGGCCGATGCCTATGTATAAAAAAAAATAAGAAAATGTTGCTGAAATTAATTTTATAATGATGTAAGTTTGGCATAGGAACCAGATTATCTTTTTCATTTCGTATCAAATATATTTTAAAGCGTTTCCTTTTTCTTTTTTTTCCGGAAAACCTGCTGAAACAGGTTGCCTATACTAGCAGAAAGCACTATTAAATTATGCGAGAAAAATTATGAAAAAATAATTATTATTTTCCAACTGTAAGTACATACTTTTTTTTTCTTATTACCTATTTTTGTTCTCCCACTGTTTGAGATGAAAAAATTCGAAATTGGCTTACCGATTTTTAATATAGAATTTATCTATAAGAAAAAAAAAGTGAAATTGTTCAAATTTTTCATACGTTATGCTCGTTTGTAACGATTGAAACGGAGAAACGTTTCGCAATTTGAATTTGACTTAGGACCCTGTTATTCTCGCCATTTTGGGCTTCAATCAAAGGTAAAATTGTGATAACTGTCCAATGCTCTCCCAAATAATTATCGACTGAATTATAGTGTGGACATAAACGTACCGACCGACTGCGATGAAAATATGAATATTTTCTTTAATAGGTATTCAAAAATCTAAAGGTTACTTATAGGTTTATTAATATAGATAGTATGGAGCAGTGGAGCGGCGAAGAATATGTTGGAGGGGAGGGGGCTGCTTTTCTTTCGAATTTTAATTTTTTCCGTCAGTCATTTTTTTATATTTTTTTCACTTTGTTTCGAATTTGAGAGAGAATAGTGGGTTTAACATCAAACACCGTCTCCATTTGCTGGGCCGCTGGTACGGAAACATAAATTTTTCAGAATTTAAATTCAATCTTCTCTGAAAATCAAGAACTCCTCAGTTTTAAAAATAAACTACCCTCTTTATCTAATCTTATACCGAGTATATTACGAGCAATAATTGTACGTATGTATATATAGTCTATGTATGGGTGTATGTATGTGGGTATGTGTGTACTGTGTACGTGTGCATACGTATGTATACATATAATCTGTAGATGAGCAGTAGTGAACTGAAAAATTCGTCTGGAACGAACGGTTTTTTTTTTTAGATATGCAATTTGCAAATCATCAAATTTTGTGATTAAGGCTAATCACAACGAAAAGAAAATATCTCGTATTGAATTTTGAATCTCGATTGTTGATAATTTTTTATCAGCTTTAATATTATTTAATATGAATTTTGATATTAATATACCTATGTAATATGGTTCTTTATGTTTGGTAGTCATCGGCTACTCGGTCATGGGGCATTTTTGGAAATAGTGGTTTTTTTTTCTTTTCATTTCAGTTTTCTTTCAAATTTTTCATTTTTATTTTATTTTTTAATTTTCGGTTATAAGTTTTTTATTCATCGCACGACCACACTCGAGCAAAACTCGGTGAACTAGATACTAATTATTTAATTGAGCTATGTCAAAAATTTTAAGTAGTTTCGACTAACCTGAAATTTTAATACACTAATAAAATATTAATTTACTGTCTGTTAGAGCAGATTAATTGAAAAATAAATTAAAGGCATGTCATCAGATCCAAATTATTCGAGTCAGTCAATTCTGTTTGTAGCATCACACAAAAGTTTTTTAAAGAATATGTTATTTCCCAGATGGTATTATAGCAAAAATATACATTATTAAATATGAAAAAAATTATATTTTCAATAATTTACTCCCAGCCTAACATTGACTCTGACTTCACCTGATTCTAAAAAAAATAATAATAAAAAAAAAAAAAACACTTTAGGTATTTTCCTGGCACTCCTCACGGCTGTGTCTATCGCTCATAAACTATCGTCTAAGAAGATTGCCGTATTCGTATGAAAAAACGTAGAACTAAATTAATGTCATTCTATGACCTTTTCGCCTTTCACACCAACAATTTACGTTAAAAAGTATAACTGCCTATTCGACGAACACCAGCGAAAATATGGAGAAAAAAATAATAATCGAAAAATAAAATTGAAATATTCACATTTTATACGAAGCAAAAATAGAAAAAAATCTCGATACATATACCAAAAATTGTGCAACCGATAAACATATATTTTTATTATTTTATGGCAACGTAACCAGAACAATATCATTAATTATAAAACACTTATAAGAAATGCCAATAGCCGTAGCCCAGCGTGAACGAAAATTAGTCCTTAAATTAAAAAAATATAAATATATTGCCACTACCTCCTGTTGTATCGATTTTTTGAAGTCTCAATCATACCGCGATAAAAAAAAAACATATATATATATGTTAGATACCTAAATAAAAAATTCAAAAAATCTGTTGTTTAAAAAAAAAACAGGAGCCATAATTTATTAGTGGTTTTCTTCGGTAGAGTAGGGGAAAAAAAAGGCTAACCACACCTACTGATTTGCTTCTTATAGAATAGCATTTGTCCTACAAAGTTTTTATTAAACGTAGTACATTTAGGTGGTACTTGTGAGGAAAAAAAAATGTATAATAAAAGCTTATAAAAATGGAGAAAAAAAACCACATTGCACACAAAAAACGTTAAAAATTTACATAATGGTTAAACGTTCTCAAAATGTTGACCGACAGTTTTGAGATTTCGAATTTAGTTCCCTATTCTACAAAATACAATGTTTTTTTGGTGCAATAAAATTAACCTTGGTAGTTTTTTTTTTTTTTTTTTTTTTTTTTATTGCCCATAATAATGGTAATGGTAACGAGCGATAGTTAAATTAGACAAAAGCGCAGCGCCCAACAATACAATAATACTATTTTTGTGCTCTGCACTTACCAATGCACAGAAAAAAAAAAAAAATTATTAATAAAAAATGTGTTAACTGTAGACGAAGTTGGAAGGGGTTCGAGGATAATTCATTGTGGTAAACGTGTAGGATTTTAGTCTGTATATACTACTCCACCCACTAAAAAAAAACCTAACACTATTGTAGAGATTGTGAATACTTTTGTCAAAGTTACCTTCGACAAATGTCACGTTTGACCAAATCGTTTAAATAATATATTATAGTCGAGAGTTCTTCCAGAATAACGTCAAGTTGGGGCGTAATAATGTTCGAGTATATTTTCTGGATATATTAAAGCGTTCTTTAGACAATGAAAATTGTTTATTTCTAAAATTTTTTTTATAATTTATACATACCTAGCTTCATAGGTGATTATACTTAAATTTTCATTATATCAGCTATTTTTTGATTTGGGTAATCAAATATAGATAGTGTAACGAATATAGACGAACATTTTCTAAATGTCCGCCTATATTTTTACACAAACGAAATAATTCGTTTTATTTTCTATTTTCTCACACTTCTATGACTCTTCTTCTCCTTAGTACAAACCTAACAGGAAATGGTATCGTCTGAATTCGATGAAAATAGTCTTCTATACAAAAAAACAATTGTGGTTGACCTCAGTTAATGTCACACACGTGTACCCTTATTGAAATATCTGCCTAATTCTGGAAAATGTCAATTCTCCTTCTTTTTGGTAACAACCAATCATAATAAACTAATCCCACTTTTTCTTACCATTTCTTCTTTTTACTATATAAAAATTAAATTATAAAAACTCTAACTCTGAAGAACAAAATGTTCAATTCTACTATTTTGTTCAATTCTATTTTTTGTGTTCAATTCATTATTTTAACTTGTTCATTTTAACTATTACTGTGTTGTAAATGAAAAATATTATATTTTATAAAAAGATTTAGGTTGAAAATTAATTGAAGTCTAAATCTCTCAACAAAGTTAAGGTCCATCATAGTGAGTGGATACCTAGGACATTCAAGTTTAAATTATAAAGTCTATTTTATTTAATTATAAATATTTATTTGTGATCTTCCTCAAATAAATATTTCGTAAAGTGTCAACGTCAAAAATAGGAAACAAATTCAGAACCAACACCTATTTTTTGGCGTTACAGATAGGTAACATAAACGGATTTAGGGAGGCTGAGGGAGCTAGGTCCCCAGAACAGGCATTTAGCCCCCAGAGATTTTTCCAAAAAGAAAAAAATTTTGGATATCCATTGAAATTCCAAAAGGTTTTCTACTAATAGAGAAGGAGGTGTTGGGAGACAGATAAAACTTGACTAGGGCCTCAGCCTCCAAACATTATGATCAAAATCCGCCTATGATAGATAAACAACCATATGAAGGTGGAGTGATAAGCCTACGGTTCAGAATTTAAAATAAAATAGCATTGATTTTTTTTTTTTTTTGTCAAAATATTTTTTTATCTGATTATGACAGAAAATGGGGTATAGTTTTAGAAGAGAAATTCATTGAGCCTGGTTTCGCTGCCCTTGCCCCATTTTTTCACTTTTCCTGTCATATCTCAGCTATTATTCGTTTCCGCATGACAAGACCATCACCATCGTTTTCAGTGACTCAAAAATCTCCATACCATCATAAAACCACAAAACATTTTTGAAGTGTTTCCTCAAAATTGGTAAATTGCTACTTTTTGGGCTAAAATATTTTTTTCTGAATTAAAACGATTCGGAGGGTGAAGAGTGGCTAATTTGAGACGAAAAATTAAATGCGCCCATTCCCTTAGCTCTAGCTCCATTACCTCACCACTTTGGTGATATTTAAGTGGTCAAAATGCAATGTTTTTGAACTGAAATCTGTTTCTATCAGGTAGCATTATTTATAAGCTTAAAATATTCATTTCCTATTGATACTATGCGAGCAAGGATCATTATGAAAGAAAATGTTTTTCAAAATCAAAATTTTTAAAAAGGTATCAATTTTTTGTGATAGGGAGCAGATTTGTTTTCATTTTCTATCGAACATTATCATTTATAAGTCTAAAATATTTATTTTCAATTGATTTTATGAGAGCAGTGATCACTGAGAAGGAAACGAATTAAGTACGTATAAAATGCAAAGTTTTCTGTGAAAATTATGAAATGTTACCAATTTTTGTGATGAGGAGCAGATTTTTCTTCATTAATAATTCATATTGGCAGCATCTTTTTTTCGAATTTCAGCAGGAGTAAAATGGGATAGTTTTGAATGTGAGTCTTGAAATTCTTTGAGTAACTTCCTCTGCCCACACGTACCTTAGCTTTTATTCGCTTCCACAAGATAAGACCATCACCTGGTCTTGCACCATAGAGAGTTGACCTTAATCTCGGTTTTGTTTACACGAATCTTACTTTCCTATCTCATTGACTATAGAACAAATCGAATAGGACTACCACGGATTATCCTCATCATTAAAAAAAAGTTCATCAAAATGGGTGTCGGGGTGAGAAGTTATATTGGAACACATGTTAAAAAGTTACATATACCCTCTGGTCAAATTAATAACCTCCTCCTTTTGAAGTCGGTTGAAAATCAAACTAAATTTCACAAGTTAATTAAATAACAAGGTTCTTATTTTTCGAGGTTCATTTTAAATCTATGTATTGAACTACCAAGTCATGATCGTGGAACAATATATATGTGTGGTTTTGTTTCAAGTTCTTACAAGTTTAGTGTGCGAAAGTCCAATAAAGAACACACTAACAGTTAAAAAGCAAAAGGTTCCAATAGATAAAATCAGAAATGTACATTTGTGGACATATAGGTAGCCTACTTTATTTCTAAGCCTAAACAACCAAATTAAGAGGGCCAAGCACACACATACATCTCACACATACTTACACTTCAAATCAACACATTATAAAATTAGTACATTTTGCAAATATAAATAATTATATTTGAAACAAACAGACCAATATAGAAAGAGTGCATGTTAAACAAATTAGCCTAAATCACAAAATGAGATTAGTTTTAGAAGTTCAATATATCGCGAACCAAGTTGAAAAAAATAAAGGTGCCGACATACTCTAAATACTGTTGAAAAAGCGAACGTGGACCACATTGTAAAGAGAAGAACTTTCAAGAGAAAAGATAAATGTTTTGCTAAATTTCATTTCAAAGAAAAGAGACTAGTTGTAATTTTTAAAAGAAATAAAAAAGAAGCCATGTCCAGTAATGGCATACAAAACATATAAGTGAAGAGAATCAAAAGAACAGAGAATAGTTCAGCGAAAAAAAGAAATATGGTGGTCAAAGTTCTAGCAGCCAGCAGTAAGCGCCTTCGTTTCTCAACAAACGTTCCATGAAAAAACGAAATAATATCAGTAGAAAACAAAGAAAAATTTTTAAAAATACAAAAAGTGGTCCAAATAAGGCCCACACGCTACACAAGCATTTCAAGACCAAAAATAGTTTTCTTTATCATATCACTAAATATATTTCTGGGTCCACCTAGCCTAATAGCTTTCTTCATTATCAGCACACAATTTAGTGTATTAAACAATTATTATGAACTCAGTTTTGCTGACAGCAAAGCAAGTTAAATCGCATAATAAGCTCGTATTTACGAACTAAGGGAAGAAAACGGTTCAAAAATTCAATTAGTACCCTCACACTACAATTAACTCGCAAATAAACGGCCACCCTTTTTCAATGTTTGACTTGTTTTGGGTACATAATTGGGCACAAGTAATTAAAACGTGAATACCTACCTAAAATAATAATCGAAAAATGGGCCCGCTTCGTTAAAGTCTGGAGCGTCTGTTTTAAGTAAATATGAATTTCGTAAAAGAATACTATAAGGTCTTGGCGCATCGCCTTGTAGGGTGGAAATGCGTTAATTATGCAATACAAAAAGCTCACGTGATATTCAAACGTTTTTGAGGGAATAGACGAAGAAAATTAATTGATGTTTAAACGAGCACTGTCCTATCGAGTACTAATGATATCTTAAGCACATCGAAATCGACAAAAGTTTAAAATTGATGTTTTTCAGTTTTTTTTTTCTTGTTTTTTTTTTGGTATCTTTCTTTTACAAATTGTTATTTGGTCGAATAATGCATAGGCCTACGCACTGATGTGAGGCGTTTGTTCAGGTTTTCGAATTATACTCGGGTAAATGTAATTAGTATTTATTAACGAGACATTTATTGCCTAGGTAATAATAACCTCGTATGTATATATCTACTCGAACAACGTATCGGCAGGGTTAGTTGTTATTTTCCGAGTCAATAAAAACAATATTTTAACGTGAATTAACCCTTTTTACATACCAATTAGCAATTACCATGAAATTATTTACCTATAGACCGGTGAAATACAGACAATATAGAAATAATGCAAAATATAGCCGTGGTATGGGAGAAAAAAGGTTAGGCGTAAGTATAATGAAAAATTTTAAACTTCACTTTGAAGTAATACATTTAATTCCGTACGGCTCACTTCAGATTATGCCAGCTTCTGTTTAGTCCACTCGCCAAGAGTAGCCAGTCCCACCACATAGAATGCCTAATAAAATAAATCTCTCTCCCGCTCTCCTCCACGTTCCTTTCCTTTTTCACTCGTAAGATACGCACTCTGGTGAGAACTGTGAAACTAACACCATTATAGGAGAAATGTGATAAAAAACCAGAAAAATTTGGTACTTCGATAGGTTAACTGATCTGCAGCAAAATAATATAGTGGTCTTTTGCATGCATATTTCTTATTTTTAAAGTTCGTTTAAAATTTTATTTCAATAATTTTATGTATTTTAAGCTTTGTTATTTATCAGGCAAAACCTTCGACCATATATATAATGGACTGCGCATACTGATAAAATATTGAAGGCAACCAAATGAAATGTACATTTCATTCAAAAATTTAATCCCTTATCAAACTGCACTTTTCACAGTATTAAAAAATCAGAATTCTCAAATTGAACGTATTTTTAACCAGGTTTTCTTCTTTAAAATACATTTAGTTATAGTAAAATACTTTGGAAGATCAACAGTCATAAATTCGGGTTTATATATTAACAGTTTGTGAATATAAATTGTTAAACTGTCATTTTATTCCTCTGAGGAAATGTCTGATAAATTATTTAATCAATTGACCTATAATATTGGATAAATCCTGAAAAAAAAAAATTTTTGAATGAAATGTACGCCTTCATGGTGTCTCCATATAAGCCAATGTTAATTTTATCAGTATGCGCAGTCCATTACGTATATGGTTGAAGGGCAAAATTCCACTACAACCAATAAATATTGTTTTCTGTATATTTCATAAATTTCTCTTCAGATGTTCACAACAGATGAAATTCCATGTTGGTTATTGATGATTAAGTATTCTATAATGGTCTCCGACTCTCACACTCCTCGTGGAAGCCATAATTGCAAATTTTCTTGTTATTTCCATCTCCCTCTCATTCCCTCTCCCACCAAATATTTCACTATCTCTTCCTCTCTCCCCCTCTTACTCGCCATATTTCACTGCCTGTCCCTTTATCTCTCTCCCCTCCCCCTCTCACTCTCTCTCCCTTTCCCTTTCTCTTTTTCTTTTTCTTTCTCTTTATCTCTATCTTCCTGAAACGAAGGAAAAAAAATCAAAATGATGTTCGGATGCACAAAGTTGTCAGGATCTTCTAGAATTGCAGGAATCAATTTTTGTCCTGCAAATAAAATGGATTATGGATACAAATTTGAGACCAGGAGGCCAATAGTTACTGTACAAATATATTAGGAACATTATAATATTATCACACCATGTATACAAGTACAGATAACTGTACAATGTAACTGATACAAATGTAAGACCACAGGGTATAAAATATAATAGAGGACGCACACTACTCTGAATGGAGTAAAAAAGAATGGCACAACTTTGTAGTGTAGTATCCCCACACCTAAGGTACTAATTTAATTATGCATGAGCATTTTGTTTTTTAAATAATTGAATTAAATAAACAAATAATAAATAATAATTTATCATAAATTCAAAAATCAAAATAAACACAAATTAGGTAGATAAAAATGAGATTGAAAATTGTTGTGGGGACAATACTCGTATGAGGTATTAGGGGCTTGCACCCCTCAACGACAGTTGCCGCCCAAAGGCTGGCAATTATTTGTCTCAATGACGTTAAACTAATACACAGTTGTGCGTTTTTATGTTCATACCTGTATGTACATACAGGTAAGATACATTGCATAGCCATGATCAATTACCTGATAACGATCTCGGTGATGTCACGGCCCAATACCTAATGCGTTTGTCATTTCTTATCACCTCGACGGAGGCATGAAACAACGCAACTGATCACTTAATATCATATGTATATGTATGTATGTGTGTCTGTGTTGCGTGTACCAAATTCTGTATATAAACTCTCAAAACTGGCTACAAAATTGCCAGTGTTTGCCAAGGATTTGGCTCTCCCATACTTTACAGTATGAAATGGCAGAACACGCAATACCTGTAGGAGACCTTCTTCGTGTGAATACCTCTCACGACAAGGTATTCCACAATTGTAAATGTACTTCAGTACCTACTTAACGTAGATATTTCATCTTAAAAGCGTTCCCACTTTTCATTTTGCCAGCTACCTCTATTACACATTTAATACTCTGTCACCCGTATTCTAGAACATTTCTATTAGTTAAGTTAGACTTAAGTACTCGTTTAACCAGGTTCATCCTATACTTATACATTGGAGTCACAGATAAAATATTACTGAAGTAGCAAATCTTTACTTACGTATCATTCTAGAATATGGGTATGAGTGTAAGACATGTACAAGTCTGTATACCTATCTGTCATCCAATACCACGCAGATCTCTTTCCTACCAGAACTAATCCACTAAACTGAAATTTGAACTTTCCATATAAGCTTGCATGCAAGCCTATAGGCCACATATTCTCATTTTACTCATACCATTTTTTTCTCATTTCCACGAATATGGACCTGAGAGGTATTCACCCGAACTTACTCCTCTGTGTTTGATTATTTTGGTACTTGAGTTACATCGCCGTTGCACATGTCATTTAAAACCATATATTTTGAAGGGGAAAGGCGTGCCAAAAAGTTTTGAAGGGTGAGAGATGAAAATCTGCAACTTTACCCGTGAGGGGGGTCTATAGACCTTCACAATCCCTTGCAACCTACTTTGGGACAACAAAAATAAGTTCGAAAAATTTCAGCTTGATTCGTCGAACGGCTCTGCAGTGATAGGCGATGGCATTACCAATAAGTACACATACTTATATACAGGGTGATTCGAAATAAATTGCAACATTATACCCATTATAGTATAAAAATTGGCACCTTGCGTTTCAAACTGAATCATCTGTGTTTCTATTACCTATGCATGTTAGATAGTTGAGTTAAATCAAAATGCAACGCCAACACAAAATAAATACTGTATTAACAAAAAACAGAAAATTTACCAGTAAATTACGAATGGTAAAATTTCAAAAATTTTAAAAATAATTTTTTTTCTCAGTTTTTCCACCTTTTTATGTAGACCAAAGAGAACCATTTTTTCAATTTTTTTTTTTTTGAATTAGATATACTTTACCAGCTCAAAATACCAATTTTTTTAACTGAAATTTTTAATTTTTAATTATAAACTGAAATTTTCCGTATATTTTTTTTATTATTATTTTGTTAATACTGTAACGGATATTTTCGTCATATTTTAATATAGACGCACATATTTCGTTCACAGAAAAATATATTTTTCTTACTAAGCAAATTCTTTCCCTAATATGTACAGTGAACTGGTGAAAGTACCGTTACTTCCTGCCAGCAACTACTACACGTTTTCTAATGGAATATTCGAGTACCTGAACATTCTGGTACCCGAATATTCTCGAAATAATTAAATACCTAAATCAGAAAATCCCTACTTTACACACAACACCATAGAAAACCATATACCTTGACAGGTATATAAACTCTGGTTTTCATTAAAATATTTGTATTGTATTGTAATCTTGACACTGCGTAATAGTGTAATATATTTTATTGTAAATAAACTGGTCAGTCGTATTCTGTACCTGCAATATTCTTCCAGTCTTGAACTGCGAATGAATAATTGTAAATTTAATATTGTGTTTTAAAATTAAAGTGATAAAGTTTATTGTGTGTTTCAAATTAATTAGAGTCTTTCATTTAGTTAAGGTCCACAATAGCTGTGGATAATAAAATTCAATTAGTTAAAATAATTCTCGAATACTATAATATTCTGTGAATATTATCGTATATCGAAGGAAGTGTAATCGCCCCAAAAGAGGTTAGTTTCCAGTACTGAACCACCTCTTTTGGCCGTTACAAATACAGTAATTCTTTTATGTTAGTGTTGCATTTTGATTTAACTCAACTATCTAACATCCATATAGTAACGCAGATGATTCAGTTTAAAACGCAACATGCCGGTTTTTATATTATGACTATTATGTTGTGGTTTGATTTGAATCACCCTGTATGCACCAATGCACCCTTCAACTTTAGAGATTGTAAACCGATACACACACAAACTTTTCCATTTATACTATACTGTATGTTGGGTACCTATACTTAGTCCTCAAATGAAAGCTGTTTACATGAGAAAATTTCTTCTATTTAAAGAATTCTTATGCCCCACACAATAAAGGTTCCTAAATTGGGTAGTTTTATTCATCAAAAATTATTTTCAAGCATTAATCAAAAATATCAGAATGGAAATTCATACAGCCTCATCGGTGGTATTAGCAATCTTCGTGTGATATAAAAGCTGGGGAATTTAAATAAATCAATTGATGACATTCTAATTTACAGCTAAACCGTTATTAAATTAGTTAAGTATACTATGACTAATAATTATTTCCATTACGAGTGAATTATCACTTATCTTTAGCCATGGATGAATAAATTTTTTGAAAACTGATAGTCTAATACTTAGTCTTGATGACTGATACTGATTAACGTTTAATTTAATCGTAAATAATGAATAATTTTGGAAATTACTTAGTTTACGATAGTTTGTTGACGTCTCGTTTAGTTATTCAATAATTTAAATCACGATTGATCAGTCGATAGATCGTAAAAATTTCAATTATTTCTTTCAACCTGTGTAGACTTGGGGGAGCCAGGGGACTATAGCCTCCGAGAAAAAATTTGATGGTGCTGTTGACATTTAAGGGAAAAACATTATTGTCTATTTTTGGTCGCATTAAAAAGAAACAATATGTAACATGCCAATAAAATATCGTTAAGGCTTTCTATACTTTTTTTTTTGGTGCACGTAGGAGGAAGGGCCAAAAAGTTTATGGGCATCGGGTGTCAAAATTATAAATCCGCCTCTGCTTTCAGGCCATCATCCAAAACCATCATTTTGTTAATTTTGCCGTAAGGATAAATTTAGTTTCGGATTTCGACATTTTGACCAACCCACCATTAAAATCAGTTTTCCGTTGAAATTTTTAGCAAGACTATGACCAATTTTACTTAACATCAGGATAAAGTAAAAAGTAACAACTCCTAAAATAAGGTTGATCGCGCATAAAAACCAAATATTTAATTAAATTGGTTTTTTTTACAGCAGTTATATCATAAGGAATAGATTGGGTGGAAACTGAATACAGTTATTCGTTCTCAGAATCAAAGTATAATGATTTATCTAAATGGAGTAGAGATGGAAAATCAAAAAATGAAATAAAATGAAATAGGTATGACTGTTTTTTGTTTACAAATGTTCCAAAATCTTCACTTACTTATGATGTATAATGTACAAAACTTTTCTTTCAATTTCAGTTTCAAAATAGTTATTTGTGATACAGAAGTGTATAAAGTAGGTGATTTTTATCAAAATATGATTTTTGCAGCATGATCCAAAAGCGAGCAAGTATCAATCACCTACTATATACATGTGTTTCACACACTACTTTTTGCAACACCCCCTCCCCCTAAAAAGCAAAAATGAAATTTAGATAAATGAATATTTTTGCAAATAGGAAACATGTAAGTGTAAAATATTCCCTATATTTCAACTAAACTTCATGGCGTAATGGTTATGGTGACGGCCTGAAAATGTAGTTGTCCGAGAATCCAATCCTTATATAGCTGAGAAAATTTACAAAACAAAAAAAAATATTAGAAAAATTACGATGTTAGACTATGTTTAGCAGTAAGAAGTTGGCACCAGTGTATAAAATGATGCATGTGCCCAAAGCCATGTATAAAGTAAAGAGAGATGTCTAAATTTAATACTTATATTGTGACGTCTGAAAACGAACATACATCCCAAGTATAGGGGTTGATATCACGATTTGAAGTATATCAATAAGTCTCGATTAATCGTAGAGTCGAGACCACAAACCAGCTCAAACAGTTAGGCCACCAGCCTACCAGCGATAGCTCCCAAGGCCTACGAAGTATGTCGGGCAATTTTATGTAATTGGAAATAAATAAGTTGGCCGACCCATTATTACAGTTTACGTTTTATTACAATCGAAAAGGTTACTTACAAATATGGTAACTAGTATCAGGTCGTGCAGGTTACAAATCGTATCGCCTCATGGTTCTCGAAGTTTGGTGAACCAACAGATTTCGATTAAGTATTCATCTTTGAAATTGGAGAAGTAGTATCGCAAACTAACTATTTGGTTTTACTATCGATGTCCACATTCGAAAAGTATTGGTGAAAACAATTTAAAAAAGGTGACTTGATGTCATATTAACAGCTGTATTATGTCGTGAATAGTATTTCGTATTCACGACAAATGGAAACTATCACGTATCGAACGAGACTGACTGTTCACAGTTAGGCCAAAAACGTGAACAGTCAAGGAGGTAAGAATTGGTTCACCGATGATCGAATATCATAATTATACACGTCACCACATCGTTAAATAATAGTTAATTGACATGTCTTCATCGTTTCATAGAAATTGGGAATTTATTTCCATTGGGGAATCGGTGTATTTCCCGTTTGGCTTATCTGTAATATAATCTTAAGTTTCAAGAGCCGTTCCCTATCGTAATAGTAGTACAGATCGATGATGACGTGAAGGGAAGGCTACGGGTAATCAGATGTCACAATATATAATACAAGATCAGAAAGGCAATGTTTATACTGGTATTTTTCGAGTGAAAAGTAACTCATATCATTGTTGAATATAATCTCGATGTAAAGTGAACGCACCTCCATGTAAAAATGTGAAGCATCTTTTTACATGGAAGCATGTTCAGTTTACATCGAGGTAGAGGTTACATTTTCTGAATGAAATGTTAAATCCGCCACAGTGAGGAGGTCAATATTTTATTCCGTTTTTTATCATTTTCCAGAAAAACTCATAATTATGATAGAATATTAACGTTTCGTTGCTTTCTGATCATTAATTACACAAAATATCTTCCTCAAAAAGATTCAAAAATGAGTTTACAGGACTCGAGAATTGCTCACGTGTAGTCGCTCATTTTTGAACCTTGGTGTGTAATATACTATATATATCAGTCCTAAATGGTTCTAAAATTACCTGCTTTATTCATCGTCAAGGTGCGTACAAAAATGAAGTATATATAGAAGTCATAGTGTTTTATAGAGAGAAGAAAAAAAATGGTTGATACAGTTTCCAGTTTCTACTTCAACTATGGAACGGTGTTTAATTATATAAGACCTCCAATTAAGTACGTATACAAAGTGCAGTGAAGGGTAAGAAAGATTAGAAGAATATAAAGATGATTTAGCTAATATAAATGGACTCTTCACGATCTAATAATTAGGGCGTTGTTAGCATTTTATGAACGAACCAGTACCGATTTAGAAACATTTACGCAGCAGTCCAACTAATACACAAATAGGTACCCACATATTATTGAGTAACCTTCCCATCAAAATGGCTGACGATAATTACACCATCAACGTATCAGATAATCAGATGGTAAAACAAAGATAATTTACACTCTATATAAGACCAAAAAAAAAAAAAAAATGACTATAACCTAATTAGTCCAACTCTTAAATGTCTACAAGTATAGGTAACCTTTTCTCCACTATTCTACCACATCACTACTGGTGGATCCGAATTCCAACTCCTCCTATTCAAATTTCTCATAATATTTTTATCTCGCTTACAACCTACAAGGAATAAAGGATTTTTTTTTTTTAAACTTAGTTTTCCTCATCTCCATGTGGAAGAATTCAATTTCCATTACATGTATATAGGCATGCATAAATAAATCTTTGGGCGTTTAGGGTGTCTTACTATAGGTCTATCGACGAGAACGTTTAAAAAAAATTATTTCAGGGCGGATCGCATTTAAAGGATTGATGACTTTCGGTGGCAGCATTCGTTTGGTTCGTAGATCTTGAGCCCACTGGAAACATTTAAAAGAGTACAGAAAGAGTGAGACAGTTGTATATAGGGATAGAAAAAAAAAAAGGCAAACTATTACCGTTTCTTAATCGTCGGTTCTATCGAAACATACAATTAAAAATAATCTGCTTTTCGTTTTTAATAAATACGCCGAAAGGCCTGGAAACGGTGACCATAAAGATTCTTTTTCATCTAATTTTTCTTTTCTTTTTTATATACATATATATATATATATTTTTGTGTTGATTTTTTTTTTTTTTTTTGCCTACCTCTGCGTATATCTTCCTTCTATAATATTTTTCTTAACGACTGCTCAAATGGAAAACAATTAGTTAGATTTTTATTGCTTCGAAAACGACAATAATTAAGGTTAAAGGATATAAGTTTTCATATTTTCATTTTCTGTGCACGCAAGCAGGTATAGGCTGTAGTATAGTATGAGAAAACTATTTATGCTTATGTTGTCGGTAATGATCGTCGAATGACTTTGAAAAGGCTAAAATATCATTCGACTAAATGGCAAATACATGGAACTGGTTTGGCGATTCGCGTCGACTCTACTGCTGATGTAATTGCCGATAACGAAAATAGGTAATTATTTCCAGAAGTACCTATCTACTTTGATTCATGAAATTACCGACAGCCCCATAATGTACGATAACCTTAAGTCAAAGGTGAGGACGACAATCATGCTAGGGTCCGTTTACAGTCGACGGTTGGTTTAAATAGACCAACCCTCTCCTCGTACAGCCATTGGTATTGTTTTGATAAAAATATTTTTTTATAAATTTGAAATTCTTGGTTGTTTTGCACGAAAAGTTCTATGAGCTTGGTTTCACCACTACTCTGACTTCATTGCTTCGCCACTTTATGTCACATATTTCGGCTGTTTATCGTTTCGCAGGATTAAGAGCCGATTTTTCCGTCACCGGCTGAGAAATTTAACTGTCGAATATAGTGCTAAAATCTTATTTAACTCTTAGCGCGATCTTGAGATGTTGACTGAGGATGAGGAAACCGATATACTAAAACCATTTAAACCATCTCGTTTTCAGAAGCTCCAAATATAACTCAAATTCAAATTAGAAATCGAAAAAAAATATATTTGAAAATTTTCCTAATAAATTGTGAGACAATTCTGGTTGTTTTTCGAAGGAAAATTTTTTCTCTCAAATTTTGATGGAAAATGGGGTAGTTTGCTCGACGAATTACAGGAGCCTGGTTTCGCTGCTCAGGCTGAATTTTCCCCCACTTTTTGTCGCATATCGTGACTGATTTTTGTTCCCATACAGTTAGACCATTCTCATTGTTTTTAGCAACTCTAAAAAAAAAAAAAATTTTATCAAGAAATAAATTTTTTTTTTTAAATTGTCACCAAAGATATCTTACCTAAACCTAATTAGACAATTTGATTATTTTTTGAGACAAATCTTTTTCCCAAATTTTAACGAGGAATTGGGTAGCTTTGCAGGACCAATAATTCAGTGTCTTTGGTTAGGCCCCATTTCCATCCTTTGAATCATCAAACTTCGAATTTTTTTTTTTCAAAAATGGACAAAAGTTGTCACATGAATCCACCAATAGAGTAGGAACGGAGGTGTAGGGGTACAATGTACCCCTAACGAAAAATGGGTGTAAAAATTATCATTTGTACCCCCAAAAAATATTGTTACTAAACAAAACGATTGTTTGCCAAAATTTTACATGTGAGCAGAAGTATAAGGAAGATCATATTTTTAACCAACTTCCAAAAAAAAAAAAAAGGAAGTTCTTTATCAATTCGATCAGTATATAGCACATTTTTTAAATGATTTTCGAGTATAAATTCTTACTCTCTGAACCAGGGCTGTTAAGCTTGCTGAAATCCAAAAAAGCTGTATTTTTGGTAATCTCCTCTTTAGGGTGTAAGCTTAAGCTTCATTTTTTTCAAGGTAAAAGCCAGCTGAAAGCCATATTTTTTCTTCCACTTTTGGCTTTTTTCTCTTTACCGCACCGCAACTTCATTAGTTTCTTTTTTTTTATTATCAAATTACTCATACATTCATAAATTTTTTAATTTGAAATTAAAAAAATTTATTTCGTAGTTACAAATTTAAGAAAATATTTAAGCCAAAATCTAAAAGCTTCAAGCCGAAGCTGTATTTTCTAAAGAGAAAGCCAAAGGCCTACAACCAGCTTAAGTTTTATTTACTCAGCTTGACAGCCCAGCTTAGAACCAATTTTCATGAACTGTTTTGTAAATAATATACTCAGACGATGATCTTATGGTGGTGCCGCGATAGATTTTCCTTGTGTCAGTGAAAGTCTGATAAGAGTTTTATGCTTATTCGTTCAGTATTTTCTGAATAAACTGGAAAATAATATAAATTGCTGGAGAGAACTTTTGGTTAATGCTTTTGAGAAAACTACAAAAGGTATTAAGCTGAAATTTTCGAGACATTCAGTTTTTATAATGAACCAGGTGTAAAAGAAATTTGATGCTTATTGGTCCAGTAGTTTTCGAAAACATTGGAGAACAAAAAAGTCCTTTTGGAAAGTGGTTTTTCCATAATTTTGAAAAAACTACCTACCATAGGGATAGTGTTGAAATTTTCACGATAGATTTTCCTTATGATGGTGCAAGTCTGATAGACGTTTGATGCTTATTTCTTCGGTAGTTTCCAAGATAACTGGAAAAGAAAAAACTGCTGGAACAGTGGTTTTTTTAAAATTTTGAAGAAATTGCTGAAGGGATAGGATTGAAATTTTCACGATAAGTTTTCCTTAGATATGTGCAAGTCTGATGAGCGTCGTTTTTGGATTTTATTAATTTAGCGTTGTTTTTGGATTTTATTAATTTATTGGTTTTTTTTTTTGTTGTTTTTCTTTTAATAAGTATGTCATTGAAAATTGGCAAATTGGGTTTTCATGCGAAGAATCGTTGTCCTGGAATTTAAAAAAATAATTTTGTTAATTAAGAGGGAGGGTTATAATTACTAGTACCCGGCCCGCTCTAGTTTTGTCACGGCTGCAAAAATATTTCAAATTGATTGGTTTTTTGATTTTCAACTTATACGCCCCCAAACGAAAAACGTTCCTACGCCCCTGGAAGCCAGAGCTGGGAAATCAGTATCACTAATTAGCTAAAAATTCCTGCATTTTCGAAGAAAAATTTCAAAAATATTTCTCAATTTTCCGACAGAATTTGAGGTTTATGATGGTGTTGAAACCGGCTGTGATGGATTTAACTTGGGGAAATAAATCATCACTGAAATATAGCACATAAATTTTTTGAAAAAATGGACCTTAAGAGACATTTAAAATAAATACTTTCAGTTAAAGCTTATCTCCTCCAGAAAACACAAGGTTGCGTTTGGCTTGTTTAGTTTCTCTACTTTCATCATGAATGGCTTCGGATAACTTATATGAGAACTGTGATTCGATTGGTTCATGTTGTGAACAAATTTAAAATCCTCCAACCAACTTACTCGAATATGTAAACAACCATTTGGATAGATAACAATTAACCACCTTAAGAGTGGGTTGCAAAAGTTACACCAGGAAGAATGAAGTGTATTTGTTCTAAATGTAGTGAGTGCTTCACCGAAATATACCTACAACCAACTTATTCTGAACAACTTGGGTGTGTTTTGTTCACTTGGGTTGTTCAACATGGACGTTTATTCTGAACACGTTCCAAAGAAACTACTCATTGAATTGGTCCTCTAAAATTAACCCACTTCCACTCTTCAAATCGTTTAAAATCCAAAAAAAATGTTTGTCCAAAAAAAAGAAATAAGTTTGTAGTCTAACAATATTATTTGGAGAAAAAATAAAAAAATTTTTTTTTTCAGTTTTTTTATGGCAGTGGGGTTTTTGAAGGAGCAGAAAATGATGTGAATGATCTCATCCTAATGAACCGAATAATCGCCGATGATATGGTACAAACAGTTGTAAATGACTTCAGTAATTCTAGTTTCTAGATCGTGCTGGAGAAATTTTAGGAGTTAGTATTCTCTTTGTAAAACATTTTGGTTTTTTTTTTCTTTAGACCACCACCCCTTTTATAATTTTAAAAAAAGTTCATCAAAATCTAAATCGGTGCTCAGGGTGCGAAGTTGTGCTGGAATAAACATGAAAAAAATATATATACGGATCGAATTGTTGACCGCCTACTTTTTTTTAAGTGGTTTACTGATTTTGCGAATATGGTAGGTAGTAAATTCAGAAAGACATAAAACGCTAAACGTATGGTTTCTTGCACATGCTATTGAATATACATAATTAATAGTAAGCAAATCATTTTAGGTAGGGAGTAATTATTTTATGGTGCTTCTGAATTAATATTCATGTAAGAGTCTCCTAATTAATATGCTGGCTGACCCTAACTAAACCTAAGTCTTGAACTGTTCATTTCACCCACTACTACCATGAGTGGATCAAACCTACAGTATTTCGATTATTATGTGCCTGTAGCCCTATATATTGCGGCATTTTCCAACCAAAGCCAACACCGTGGCTTATTTTGGTGCCGACCATCAATCTGCTACGAGTACGATGTCCTTCGACGTATAGCCTATATTATAATCTAAAGTTGCTGCAGAGTGGAAGAACATCGCTTTTGGCTTTAGAAACCGAAAATTCTTCTGGTCGTATATTTCATCCGAAATCTATAAACGTTGTAATATTACCTACCGCGCCGCTATACCTACATAGTAAAGAAATTCGAAAATAAGAAGAGAAAAAAAAAGTATAGTAAGTATGTAAACGAAGGAGTCGACGAAATTATTCGAAGAAATTCGACACATTATAAAGATCCCGAGGGAAAATTTGTATATATTTTGAATGTAGTCTACGTTTAGCCTTCTAGTATTCTCTTCTTATGTTTTTTTTTTTTTTTTTTTTCACCTCTTGTATATTTCCCTCTTGCTCCAGCTCATTCTTTCTGTCTTAACCTTTTTTTTTCCCTTTTCTATACGTATCTCAAGTTACCTACGCGTAATGTTAAGCTGTGGAAATTTATAAGCATAAAATATATCAGCAAGCTGTCAAAACGAGCTCTATTATTACGCTTGAAATGGCATCAGTAATAAGTAAGCTTTTTTTTTTTTTCCTCTTTCTCCTGATGGTTCTATGGCTACCGGATAATTATCTGGTGTACCTATACCTATAGGTATGTGAAGTCTGGTTAACGAATTCGACGAAGAAAGTACCGATATATCTCGATCAACGTGGACCGTAGAGTGCATTTTTGGACGAGATTTCGAATAATGTAATACAGTGCCTATGTGTTTCAACTTTTGCCGATGTTATGCTTGTTGCGTTTTTTTTTCGATCACGGTGCTACGTGATACTCCTGCACATAGGTAATCTACAACGTGTTTTTGATTATTATGTTCGTAGTGTAGAGGTAAACGGGTACTGATATGTTCAAGATTGTAACATATATTCACATGAAATCAGCTACAATGAGCCAACATTCACCCCAAACATTTTTACCCCCCCTCCAGGTCATACATTTCGAAATCTCAAAGACGTAGTTTAGGAAAAACTCGATAAAATTTGCTCTTTTTCTTTCAAAACAGATTTTTTTATTTTATTTTTTTATAGTTTGCTTAAACTGTCTACGGTGGACGATGTTTTTTCTCCAATCCAGCAAATTTTAGTTGGCTCCATCTTTTAGCTTCTCACTCTGCGTTTACAATAATGAGAAAAAGCAAAGTCGAGACGACGACGATGGTAGTGTTGGTTTGACGCAGTCAAATCTTGGTCTTCGGCTGGATCTCTCACAGCCAAAACCCCAAGTCTAGGCTTTATTCTCGGTCTTGCCTAAAATAATTTTATTATGGTATTGATGGTTGAAGCCTCAATTCCTTTCGAAATAAGTGAAAATAACAATTTTACGTTTAATGCAGCAAATTATTTACGTAACAAAATTGCTAAACATGTAACAGCTTGTACGTAATAATATATTCTTCGAGATTTCTTTTGATTTTGCTGGTTTTGAACTTTCAAATCTTGGTATTGGTGTCGTTCTTGCGTCGTTATTCTTACTCTAAGTCCCGATCTTAAAAATAATTCAACCCCACAAAAAAGCACAGCAGATAGGAGAGGTGGATGATTTCAATTTTGGATTTGCAAAAAGTGCAAAAAGAAATTAATTTTTCTCGTCAACGCGACCTCACTCTCTTCTCACCACCAAAAATTCAGTAGATACATGAAGTGAATGGTTGAAAAGTTCAAATCATCTATTCTCTATTCAACTCCAAGATAAAAAACAAATTTTACCAATCACTGGGTGAAAAATTTCCATTTTTTCCCCTAAGTACTTAATGTCTTATAGGTTTTTTGACAAAATTCACCCGATTTATCACGAAAAGGATTGGATAAAAATTAGATTAGTTTAAAAACATTAGGTAGGTATATTCTTTTCAAAAAAAAAAAAAAATTCTCGATATGAAAGGCAACTGATTTTGAACTAAGAATAGCTAAAACTAATATAATAAGTACTTCTGAAATAAGTATCGTATTAATAAGAGATTGGTGAATTTTCAATTTTGAAAAATTCTTTCAACTAACTTGGAGAAGAATATAGTTTTTATTTTATTAATAAAAGATATTCAGCCAGTGGCTTAGTAAAATCAAGATTCTGGAGAGTGGTTTCAATCATTCAATTTGTGAATGCTCCTTCGTTAGTCATTACTGAGCGAAGGAATTGTAATTTTTTTTTGGCTCCGGGGGATTTTAAAACCCATATAGGTACCCGTAGGGGGGTTTTGGGGTCATATATTCCCCATATATACAGTATATAAGTTTAGTTCTTAAATAATTTTATTCAATAGGTATATGTATGTTGGCACCTACGTGAAATTCTCTTTCCCTCCACATCACAGCACCACCTCTCCAACTGATTTTTCATTATATTTTGAAAAAATACACTAATAAGTACTCCTAGTCTATGATTTACGCTAAAACATACGTGCCTGACAAAAAAAGTTAAAATATTAGAGTTTTTGGTCTTCTTTAAATTTTGTTTAAATAATTTTTCGTTCAGATGAAAATTAAGCCATATAGACGTAAAAATATGGTATGCGCCACCACTTTAACTCCCTAGGGGACAACAGTTGTACCGGACGCGTCTAAACTTCTAGTATGTTTTTTAGGAAGATGATGTGGGCATGATTATGTACAAAATTTCAGCTTTTTGCAACTTTTTTCCAAATTGAGCCATTTGTAGAGCTAATAAGTGACTGGACTATCTGTGACGTGGACGAAAATGTTGAAAAAGTTAACAAAAACATATCTGTCCCAGAAGCAATGGTTGCTATAAATTAATTTAGATTTTTTAACGTTTGCTGAGTATTAAAATACATTTTTGGAGAGAAAATTCAATATTACGAACAGTTTTCAAGAGAATCAATCGAAAATTCAATTTCTTTCGTAACTGTACCTACGTGGCGGCTGAAATGTTTGTGAAATAGACAAAATTTTTATAAATTCTTAAACATCAGAAGAAATGGTAGGCAGCTATACGCAAACTTAAAACTCATGAAAACTGAGATATGCTTTCGTGGAGTGAGTGTATAGATAGATACCTACACGAATAATCCAGTAAAAATCCGTGTATTAATTTTTAAATGAAAAAAGACTGAGACAAATTCATTTTGTAAGTAGTCAAGTGCAACATTTGGCTCATAATCTTCTCTCAAATGCGAAAAAAAAACAATCTGCTCTTTCCTCGGTCTCAGAAGTGAAGTTAAAGGGGACGTGGTAGGCTAAGCTCTCCAAAACATGGCGCAAAGTCCACCATCCAGAAAAAATTCGAAATATGCCCTGTTGAAAAAGAACATTATTTGTGGAAAAAATGATAGCACCTGAAGCCCTGTCACCTAACCATAGCTTCGCCTCTACGCAGTCTCTGTACTTGATCGACGAACGAGACTATTGTGATTGGTGAATGTAAAACAACATCAAAAACATGTTCGTAGTTCCGCCGAGTGACAATACATAAAGGGCGGTTTCTGAGTGAAAACAGGAAATACACGAACAAAAGTGCTCGAGTATATTATAACTTTTGAGGCGAAAGAAAATAGGGAAGTCACACAAAAAGTTCTTCAACTATTTGAGCCGTTTGGTGAACAATAAATACCGTGCGCAGTGGAAGCAAAACTTTTCAAAAAGGAAAATGAAGAATTTTTTTCTGTCTTTTTTTTCTTTTTTTTCTTTTTTTTTAATCGGTCGACGGTAAATTTTCTATCGTTTCTCAATTTCGAGAGACTCGTCCGCAAAAAACCACCTCTTTTATACGCTTCCACTGCTGGTTGGCTAGAATTTCTTCTTATTTTCTGCTTTTTTTTCTTTCTTACTCTCTTTCTCACTCTCTCTCTCTCTCTCTCTCTCATTCTTTCTCTCTTCATATTCTCATTTCTTGGTTTTCTTTTTGTTCTCGTTCTTCTTCATTTTATGCCGACAGACTACAAGTATTCGCAAATTGAATCGCAAAAGTCTTTGGCAAATTTAAAATCCAATTTTAGGAAAGGTCTGAAACTTATCGAAATAATACATCTTTTGAAGTCTGGTTCGAGGAAAGCGTGTACCTACGCTAAGGGAGAAAAAAAAAAGAAGAAGAAAGTTGATAATGATAATGATGATGATGATGATGATGATGATGGGAATGCGAATAATGATACAAGGTGGGGTTGTTACAGTTGTGGCAGGGTGAACATTTTCACCCCCCATCGTGCGTTTTAAAGAGAGTCGTTTTGTCATACCAGTTTATTTCGCTATTCAACTGCATCGTCCAACCATATTAAAGTTAAAACTAAGTTACAAAACTCATCTCCTTCGGAAAAGGGGTTAAAAGGTTATAAAATATATTCGGGAAAACGAAAAGGCCCTTCTAATAAATTGGATTTTAATCGCATTTTCAGACTCTCTCTCGCATAGTAGGTGTATATAGCGAGAATATTCCAGTCGCTTAGATCCTGGCGCTGCTGTGAAAATTAATCGCGAAAAAAAGTGCGAAGTTTTTTTTTTACCATCATTTTTCACGCAGTATACCTACATTTATTTTATTTTTCTCGTTTTTTCATCTTTCCTCAGTATTCATTACCTGCTACTGGAAATTTTTGCATATACCTCATTTTGAAGAGCAGTGTAATTTTTTGCTGGAAAAATTCGTGTTTCTATTTGACCAATTATTTGAAATTAGATAACTGATTACTTATATAGGTAGGGCTTTATAAAGCACAGAATAAGCGAAAATATTCTAGATCAGCGTTTTTTTTGGCTATATGAAGTTCATCGATAATGATTCTGAAGAAGAAGGTTGAGTGGCTGAGGCTCTCTCTATAGGCATAAATTATAGGAGCTTGGTGCCTATTGATTCAGTAGTTTCCATGAAAAATGTAAAATCAAAAATTTCTGAAGATAATATTTTGTGTTCGCAGTTTCAAGAAAATAACAAAAAGGATAGGTATAAGGCAGAAACTTTGATACTGTATTATTGAGGTCCAAGTAGCAGACTAATCGCAGATGATGAACAAAAAGACGTTTAGACTCATTCAAGTCGAAAAAGTGCCATGTATTTCATAAAGAAATTGTGTTTGACAAAATTTGTGTTTCATGTTCATCGTACAGAGATGAGTTAAACAAACATAAACAAATGAGTACGACGATGAACAAACGATAGCTAGATATTTTTCTTCAGTGTAGCCACGAGATAAAGTATTAAAAGTATTATGTATAAAGAGTTCGCAAGTACAAAGGAAGAAGGATTAATATACCCGACATGAATAGCCCTCATATTGGAGCAGGTGAAAAAGAGGTTTGATGCTCATTACGTTAATAGTTTTTGATAGTGTAAAAATAAAACAAAAAACAGCAGAAGTATGGCAAGAAGTTGTGTTTTGGGGAATTCAAAGCATTATTTTGTGACGTCCAAAAACGAACGTACATCCCGAGTATAGGGAATCATATCACAATTTGAAGTATATCAATAAGTCTCGATCAATCGTAGAGTCGAAACCACAAACCAGCTCAAACAGTTAGGCCACCAGCCTACCAGCGATAGCTCCCAAGGCCTACGAAGTATGTCGGGCGAATTTATGTAATTGGAAATAAATAAATTGGCCGACCCATTATTACAGTTTACGTTTTATTACAATCAAAAAGGTTACTTACAAGTATGGTAACTAATATCAGGTCGTGCAGGTTATATATCACGTCGCCTCATGATTCTCAAAGTTCGGTGAACCATCAAATCTCGAGTGAATATTCGTCTTCAAATTCGTAGAAATAATATCACGAGTTATTTGAGTTTACTATCGATGTTCACATTCAAAAGTACCGGTGAAAACAATTTAAAAGGTTACTTGATGTCATATAAAAGAGCTGTATTTTGTCGTGAATAATATTTCATATTCACGACGAATGGAAAACTATCACGTCTAAAACAAGACTGACTGTTCACTCTTAGGCCAAAAACGTGAACAGTCAAAAGAGATAAAGATTGGTTCACCGATGATCGAATATCGTATTTCTACACGTCACCATATCGTTAAGTAATAGTTAATCGACGTGTCTTCGATGTTTCTTAGATTTGGGGAATTTATTTCTGTTGGGGAATCGGCGTATTTCCCGTTCATCTTATCGCTATTATAATCTTAAAGTTCGAGAGCCGTTCCCTATCGTAATATTAGTTTACATTCGGTGGTGACGTGAGGGGAAAGGCTACAGGTAATCAGATGTCACAATTTATGAACAGTTGAATACCCCATAATTCAATAAAACAATATTGTTGTTTATTTTGTTGAAAATAGTATTCATAGTACATAATTATTTGCTCGTTGATGATTACCTAAGCCAAAGGCAACTTTACTTATCTAATCATGAAGTAGAGCTAGAATAGTAAGGATAGCAAGTGGCGACTGTGATGAGGAAACCATTTTCACTCATTTCCATTTATGACCGGAGAAAAAATGACGAAAATGATAACAAATGTGTAACGAATCACATTTTTTGGAATAAAGAATTTGAAAATCAACTTAAGAAACGTCTGTGTTTTCAAAAATATGTGTCAAGGAACCGATTTTTGCGACGTTGCGATTTTCACTTTACGTCTTGATAAGTAAATTGGGCTCTGCCTAAGATGAATCTTACCTTTATTTGCTCTTCCCTATTTTTCTTGATAATTCTCAGTAGTACCTTAAAATTATTAGAGTTCAATTAAGTCCTCTGTATTGCTTGAAGTATCTCTTTTCGTATATAATGCGCGTGATGTTTTAAGTACTTTCTTTCTGCATTGCGTTTAGTATAAATTTTGTACTTACAGAGCAATGGGCTCCGATATTAAGGGACGCACCTTTTTGATTGTATTCCAGGAGACAGGGAATTATTTAAAAATCATTGTCAATGAAAGGATAATTTAATCATTTGAGACGTTTGAGTGGCAGTCACCCTTCAGGGCCACTCGTCAAAATCAAAATTCCCAAAAGGGCCAGTTAGAGGAAAGGATATGAGAAACCACTTATGGTAGCCTATAGGTTCGTACCAACTTAGAATAGGAAATTCAGAAACCTTTCATTAATATAAAACTTGATTTAAATTTTTGAATATTGCTTGTTTCATCGAAACATCTCATACTCCATAGTTGAAATTTATTTCTAGATGTATTTCCCTATATTGTGACGTTTGTATTTGCATTGTGATTTGTTAAAAACTCGTAACTCCTTCCTTCAGAAATGGCTAACGAACGAGCATTCGTAAATTTAATGTTTGAAACTTCTATCCAGAATTTTGATTTTACTACGCCACTGCAAAATAGGTTCAGATCCACTACTATAATGAGTAATTTGTTAATAATTGAAACCTATATGACCTATTTCAGCATTCCTATTTCATTTTCTTTATTTATTAGAGAATTTAAGAGCACTCCATAAAGCATTTTTCAAAATCGACAATAAATTCTGTTTAAGTGGGTGTTGTAGCTACTATGTCTTGAACATAAGAATTCCACTCTAAATGCAATGTTTACATACAATACTTGTTAAGTTCAAGAAGTGATACGTGTCTATTTTCCAGCTCCCACTGTTGAACCAGTCTTCGGTTTTTCTATTCACGTACCTTGGACCTGTAATAAAATACAGCCGTACTCAGATTAAGTGTAATAGTGTAATCATTACAAAACAATACACGACAATATTATCTTTTTTATAAGTGTATAATATTTGAAATAATTGTAAAAGAGTTTATATGTTGTTACAGGTTTAGATGAAATTAATAGAATAAATTGTACAGAACATTAGACTAATAACTAAGGGTGATAGTTCGAGTGATTTGAATTGGGAGTTGTAGGAGATACGAATATGATTGGATGTTAAGGAAAACGTAGTTTTGATAAAACTAATCAAATGTAATAGAAATGACATAAAGTAGGATAAAGTAGGAGTGTTTAAGAAATTAACTGTAATTAGAATAAGTGCAGGGTATTGAAATATATTTGTAGAAAAGGTGACATCATGAATATGGATGAGAACAGTTTCTAGAGAAAAGAAGGCGATGTCATCAGACAAGTCAAGACTTGAAAGACAAGTCTGAAAAACTTAAATGACGCGAGTAAAAGGAAGAATAAATGTACGAAAATATGGTGAATGATATAGGAAAATACGAATTTAGAATAGATGAACTGAAGTGAAATAAATGATATAAAAATATCATTACATTAAGTTACAATGAAATGTATACCATTAACTCCACCTTTCTCATTCTATTACAAAATGGTTATTTTGGAGCTGTGAAAACTGGATACTTTTAAGGGGAGTATTGGAGTATCTAGACCACTCCTTGATCGAGAAAAAAATAAACTTGACATTTAAAAAAGTGTGTTTTTGTCAGTCTTCAGAATTTTTTATTGGGAGAGCGAGTAAAAAGAAGCCACTGAGAATATGTGGACGTTGCCCTTACGACGGAGCTATCAACGCTTTTGTAGCGGCTCAAATAGATCTTCACCGAATTAAAGTTTTTGAAACTGCTGAATTGGACTCGAACTGCAACGTATTGATAATAATGTAATTTACCATTAATACGAGTAGAATGATTTACACCTCTAACCTCTTTTCGCTCCGTAGGGAGAACATCGCTGCAAAAGGGATTCATATCTTGGAAATAATCTGCTCCAATGATTCATTCACTTTGTAAAATACGTCCAAAATATTGAATCATAGTAGAAAAGAGATTGAAAATAAATTTTTTAAATGATGACTTTCGTATGCTGCCTAATTGTTCGTTTATAATGGGTAATTTATGGTTTCTTTATTTTACTTTGGAATTCTTCGAAATTATCAATTAATCAATATACTACTGGGAGAATTTTGTCTCGTAACTCCTGAAAATTCTATCGACGAGTCAAACTGAAAAGAATCCGAAATCCTTTAATTTTTATTTATTTTTTATATGGACGAGGAGAAAAGAAATTTTCACACAAAAAACTTTTCTCTTTCGAAAAATAAAAGAGAAGAGCGAAAGGCGGGGTGAAATTATAATTTTTTAATATATAATAATAGTTATTTACAAATTACACGCTTTAACGGTGAATACTGATCAAATCGTTTCGGTTAATATGACGGCCCTTGAAGATCCAAAGTAATCAGCGAAACCTCCAAAACAATAATAACAGATTTGTTTGATGAAGATTTGACAGCTTTCGTACTGTGATTTATGTGCAACTATAAAAATCGACAGTGTTGTAATTAGACGTACAGGAGCGCCACAATAAGCTTCAGGCTTTATATTCTACTATAGATTTTTGTTTTTTTGTTTTTTGTTTTTGGGTACCTACTCCTTTCTTTTTCATTCTTTAATTTAAAAACATTAGAAAATGTATCAATACGGTGAGTATGATTTATCTATACGTATAGGTACAGTGTGTACCCAGATAGTAAGAAAGTAGCCCTGAGAAAATAGAAAATTTGTTCCTTTTAACCCATTAGTACAAAAAATTAATCTAAGCATTATTATATACCTATATATGATTGCAGAGCTAATTCGATCGTTTAATGTTAAAATATAAAAAAAAAAAAAAAAAAAGCTTAGATTAGCACAAACAAAAGATTGGGTATACTTTGCCATTTAGGAAATGAATTAATATATAATCTGTGAATTATGCCTCAGGTCTATTTTCTTTGATGTATTCGTTGAGGATTTTTTTTCCACCCAAAAATTTTCATAAACTATATTCACCTCTTTTGTATGATACTTTGTTTTAACTAGAAATGGTAGATTCATCTCCTGCTCCAAACATCGAGTCTGGACCGAAAACAATGAATCAGTCTTTATAAGCCTACGGCGTCGCTGTGATTGTGTCAATTAAGTTCAAAGATTGATTGCTTATTTTTGCTTATTTCGGGTCATCGTGATACTTCGCTGGTACTAACTTCTTCTATAGGTAAGTATTATCACAAAGGTTGCCAGTCATGAAGTGCTGAAGGGTCGGTGAAGTAGGTTCGAATGGATTTTGAATTATTATAAGAGGATTTTTCATTCCTCACATTTAGTTTAAACCTCAATATAAATAATGTTCGGCTGATTTGTTGAATACATTTCTGATCCTTCTACATGTGTATAGGTACTAATTCACATTGCCAAAAACAATCATGATAAATTAAATTACTTAATTATTCAAAACGTAGGCTCATTTTGACATCTTTTTCTCAGAAAAACGTTTATGAAAAAATCTTTTGATTTACAAATAGAATTGAAACCATTTGATCCACACCTATAAATTGCACATTACTTTTTTTTATCAATAATTTAGTACTCACCAACTGAATCGAACGAAGCTTTTCCAGCTGAAAGAGCACAGCTGACATGGATAGTTATTGTAGATGTTTTCACCGATGACGTAGATATTTCCATCGTAAGGTCTTGAAAGGGCGTCCCAATATTCTCAGGGGTTCTCTTCTGACCCCTCCCCCAACTCAAAATCACCAATGCTGACAAAAAAATACTATTTTTAGATGTCAAGTCTTTGTTTTCTTAGCTAGAGGAGGGGATGTTGACCCCCGGCACTACCATTATCTACATTCCTGGTTTGCACTATTGCTTCATATAAAATTACAGTTTGTTAAACGGGGTGATTTAAACAAGAGATCTAAACTAAGGCTAGGATTATTTCTGCAAGATCTGACCCAGACTACCATAGTTTTTCTTTTGATATCCATCACTCTGTGGTCTCGATGTTGGATTAATATAAATCTACAAAATGCAGCAAGAAGAAACGTAAATTTACTCTTCACACGAAAAATTTTTGCCTAATCTAAGGTGTAGGTAAGTCACTTTTTACGAAGGTCTGGATTCTGAGTAGTCTTAAGTGGCCGAATGCAAAAAATGATACCTATAAGTGACAAACAGTACCTACCTACTTAAGTTATCAATTAACAAAAAATGGGTAATTAAAACAAGCAAACAAACACAGGCATCGGTGGTTTGATTCTGTGATCAACGGAATTGCAATTTCGACGAACAATTTGTATATCCATTGAATATTTATATTTTACAGAATCGTAACCCAACAAATGTTATTTCTAGCGTCACTTTGCCTACCTTAAGTGACCCTTTATTGAAAACTAATAACTACTCGCGCACTGATTGTTACTTAAGTATCGTTCTTACATACCGTCCTTAGGAACGTTAGAAAATATTATTTTGATTTAATATCTCGAGAAAATTTAAATGCAGGAAAGTGGGGGGTTTGATACGCAATATATTTGGGATCTGACTCAGATAAAAATAAATTTTTTTCAACTCTTCTTTTTCCCGTTCCCGCTCTCACTCCATTCACCCTTCCAATCTTCACTCACGATCATAATTTTTACACAACTACATTTTACTAAATTTGATGATTTTTAATATCAATAAATTTTCTTGCTTCTACTGGGATTCGAATCTGCAAAAAATTCCAAGTTGTTGGTCCCGATCTGATAAAACTGCGCCAACACTCACGCAACTATGGTGCATGCTATTTTCGTTCATCAATGCACAATAGTTGCATGCAAATGCAATGTTATTCAAAGCATCGATATGTTCGCATATCGATATGAATCGTATCGATAATGTTTTAGTGGTTGGTGAGATGGGTTGAGTTAGGACTTAGAAAAAGGAAAGAAAAAGAAGGTTTTGGGGGCAAAGCCCCTCATTATTTAAAAAATTCTTCTGGTTTTGTAAATTTTCAAAATCGAACATCAATGTTTAAAATAGATATATCGATATCGAAATAATTGAATAAATTATTTTCACATTTATGCATTTGGAAGAATCGAGATTAGAAATGCGCAAACTCACGATCCCTTAAATAGAATCATTTTTCCATTCACGGAGGGATAAGATAACATCCATTTGTAGAGCAAAATGTAGTATCGTGTGTGACACCATCCTTTGGCCAGGCCGTTGTAAAAATTGAAAGAGGTGGTGACATTTTTTTGCTCTTCTACTGACCCATTGGTGTCGTTTTCTTGGTAAAAGTTTTTTGGGTGTGTTGTAAAAATTGGCCGGTAACGCACACTCCTTAACGACATCGTAATTGAAGGCTATATATAGACCCAATTTTTGTCTACGGTCTGTATCTTTATATTATGAAAAATGGAGGATATCGACTTTTAGTTAAATATAGGCTGCCTTTATATGCCTTCTAGCGTAATGCACAACGAATCTACGCAAATTTACCGAAGGTGTTTACTCTATTGGACACTTTTTTCTTCTTTTTTTTTTCTATTTTTTACAGTGTAGTAAATCTTGAATCACCAACCAAGTTGTTCATAACTTACGAACCTGTTGCACAATAAACGCAGTGATTGGAATCAATATTTGTTTTCTCATTGTTTCAAACACGAATGCGAAGCATCCGTGATGGTACATATGACGGCACGTCCCATATACCTACCTACTACGATACCTATTAATACGTACCTTATAGTACAATATAACCTTATAAGATACTACACAATATTATAAAAAGGAAAATACGAAGAATGAGTGAGAAAATTTAGGCGAGGGAGCGGAGTAAGGACCGAGGGGGTGGAGGAAAGAAGAAGAAAAAAAAGAAAAAAGAACGAAAAACGGGTAATAATGGGCGTACAGTAGATACCGAAACGTTTGCTCCTTGCTTAGGTTCTCGTTCGTGTTTTAAATTGCACGTTCGGTGCACTTATAAATTATACGTCATACTGTATCATTACCGGCGCTGATAATTGCTGGGTTTTGTACCATTCACCTCGTGCATACGCACATACACACACCAGCCACTTTTGAGGACGTGATAATCCTGGCAGCACCGGATCATTCGGTTGGTTTTCTTGACTTCCCAAGAAGTCGTGTTTTTTGTTGTTGTTGTTTTTTTTTTCCCTTCTTTTCTTACCAACCTCCACTGTTTGTTGTTGTTGTTGTTGTTGTTGTTGTTGTTGTTATCGTTATTTTTTCATCTTCTCCTTATTCGACTTCTTCTTCATCTTTACACATGAATCCATACTGGAAATATATGTACGTTGGGTTGCCACCGAAGTTCGAGTTGTGACGACGATGCTCCAATACCAGCAAATCTTCGTAACACCCCGACACCGCACGCCACTGTACATATACATACGCACGTACAGACCAAGAAAATATCATGATGAATGACTGGAAGCGAAGATTTTCTCTTTCTTTTTTTTTTTTTATTCCATACAGGCGCATACACATTTATAATATTCGTTTTTTTTTTTTGCTCTTTGGTTGCGTTTTTTTTTTTTTTTTCCCTTATAACCGTCACTCATCGAGGACTGGATACATACAGTAAATCGGGCGCCAGTTGAATGATACCTACCTCATTTCTTTTCTAATCTGGCGGTAAAATGTCATTTATCGAGAGAAACCGGAACGTAGGTGTAGTATGAAGGTGGTATTTTATCGGGTAAATTCTAAGCCGGTTATTTGTCGATTGGGGTGGGGGTGGGAATTATAATAGAGTTTTTAGATAGTGAAATGGTGAATGATGATTAACGAATATAGGCAAAAATTTTCACGTTGTGGTAGAGTTTTATTAGTCTGTCTGTTGGCTAAGGATGGGAGTGGAAGTCAGAGTCAAACATCCAGTGGAGTACTTTTTTAGATGGGGTTGATTCGATCCAAGTAAATACGAGCCCACTCAGGAGCGCAAAATAAGTTCTTAGCCGTACATACTACATACTACCTTCGGTCATTCACTAACACAACCACAAGTGGTGTGTTTATTGAACAAATTATTTTTATTTGTGTTAGTGACCGCGATGTCTTGATGACTGCATTTGCGCAAGTGGTATTTTTGCGTGCCTATGCATATTACTACAAATGAACTGCTCCAGCTGATACAATAGATGTCCAAACATCTTTCAAACTACCTTCGAACGTTCAGGTCCACTGATCAATCAAGCAGATAGACGCAACCTCTTCAATATAAACAATGATAAACAAGTTCAGCACTTTTATAAATAGAAGGATTTAATCGTTGAGATAATACCTGGAGTTTCCGCACTTTCAGCACTTTAATTCGATACAATCTGAACGTATGAAAATAGTTTCAAGAGGTGTTTGGATGCAAATAATTGGAAGTTGTCTGTGTAGTTTTATCAATATACGAGACTTGAGGCGCCGCTTTGCCTCATGCTGGTCCTGGAGTTTTGCAACAATATAGGTAACACTGCGAAATTTGTTGTTTCGGCGGAAGCAACAAACTTTTTTTTTGTGTCTGTATGTTGTTGTGTGAATAGTGGCGCATGCGCATCGAATTTGAAGGAACAATTGGCAAAATGATATCAGGGAAATAATTTTGTGAAATAATTTTAATGAACGAATTAAAAGCTTGTATGTTTATTAAAGTGATTCAAAGGTGCTAGGTAGCATACACTATGTTACACTACCCAATTTTATTCTCAGTTGGAGTACCTTGAAACTAATTAAGTGTATTTAATTGGCACTCTTTACTCACCTATAAATTATCGGAGTCACTAATATAACCTCATTCAATATACCTATTTCACAGATGCCACTCACGATGATACACCAGTTCCAGCCAATCATCTAATTCTTTTGCCAGTTCCATGTCCTTTTCAATTACCAGTTCCACTGAAGAAACTTTGGCCACTTCCTAAATATTTTTAGTTTGTAAAAACAAAAATGCAGTTATTCTGCCTATTCTATCGTTCACAACAAAGTTTTTAACCACTTTATAAAGTTTGAATAAAATTTCCAAAGCCTTAATTCTGTTCTTTTTAAGTAGGTTTTCTCTGCAGTTTACTTCGATAGAATTTTTATTTCTTCAACTAACTTGGAAATAAGGTGAAAAACAAAGATGACCATGAGTAAATTATATAGGTACACATACTTCCCAAACAAAAACAATATATTGTCGTCATTCTCTGCTTAAATTGATGGTTACCATTAAGTGCCTGCCTATTTTGGAAGATTTTTATTTTTGTTCTAATATCCTCTCAGCTATTTGAAAATGCTAATGGGAGGTAGAATCGAGGAGCTATATGATTTTAAATACCAACTACATGTATACTTAACCAGCATTAAAATTAGTGAAAATTGATCACATACAAGAATCAGTAAAAAGACAAACGAATTGAAGAATAAATTATCAACTATTGCTTATCGTATGCATGGAATTGGCATAAGTAAAAATTGTGAAAATAGTCAAATGGGGTAGTACTGAGGTCGACAAAATGCCTCTTCCACATGGAACTGGCATAAAGAAAAGTCCGTGTATTTGCCTTGCATGGAACTGCTGTAACCTGAAACTGCAGTTTATGCTGAACAGCCCACTATGTTATATACTTCCTAGCATACTGAAGGTTGTACTACGCAGTGTGTTGCAGTAAAACTACTGCGAGCACTCTACTGATTATACCACATACCCAGAGCCATGGGTAGAGCGTTGAATAAAGGGAATTTCCACAGGTGTAACACTCTATAGGGTGCAAAATGGGGCACAAAATTTGTCACAATAAAATACAAATTGTGACGTATTTTTAATGTGTAATCACATTTCATAAATCCATAAATACATTCAAATATTCTCAAAAATACATTCGCACATTTTCCATATAATCAGCAATTATTCCTAGACTTTCAAATAATATTCCCATCATTCCTAATTCCTAGAATACACAATTAATGTCTACAAATTCCTATATTTATTCATTAATTCACACTCAGCAATTTCCTAATACAAACGTTTTGGACAGTAACTATTTCTGACGAATTCTCTATTACTGTATAATCATCATATTCCATTTCTCTCCTTTCTCTTCAACACACAATCACCTACAACTCTGGCCTAATATAAGAGCATATTTTCATAAATGTAGTTCATTCTATTTTATATTCATTTGTAACACAACTTTGTAGACACTTATCATACAACCTGTATATATATATATCATGTACCATAAATAGTTTCATTATTAAAAGTAACTTAAATATTGTGTTGAATACTTTTTATTTATACGATACTATAAATATCGTTACAAAATTAATGATTACTTTTTTCTAAAAAGTTTATTTCGTTGAAAACAATTAGAAATTTGATGGAATTATTTTAAGCACGAAGCTACTCAGTAACAATATTTATGGACAAGTGCAAAAAAACTAGCTCAGGTACTGCCTACAGCACACTTCATTAGGTAATACACAGTATTTCATAACAAACAGCATACATTGCTGTAGTAATGCACTAGCTAGTAAATGCTCTGCACCATTTAGGGTAGTGAGAATGCTGTCCGGAGCATTTTACCTTCTTATTGAATCGCACACATTGAACATCATCAGAACGGTTCGGCGCAGTATTATCTAGTAATTTCCTAGCCGGGAGCACTTTACTCTATCCTGCGAATAGGTCCAACAGAAGGCGTCAATAAGGTTGATGTGGCCACAAGTTTCCTTTTTGATCTCCCACGAGTTATTAGGTACTCCTTTTAATGTACTTATGCCTACAGACTGATAATTTCTAGAGAATCATTTTCGGAGTTTTCCCATATTTTCTTCATAAGCACTTCTCCATTCCTATTGATACTGTTATATTTTCATTACCGCTAATGTCATCTACACCAACAGCTCCCGAAGTATTTCTTCGGTTCTTCTTTTGTCCAGCACTACAGTCTGATGTAACTTCCACTTCTTTTTAAGAAACGAATCTTCGCTGATGCAATTCGTTTTCTGTCTCCTATATGTTCTTTACGCCCTATACCACGTACTTAGCCAGACTTAACCTTCATAATTGTTGACATCTTACATATTTTCCGTCTGGTTTTTCCTATTGCACCGATAACTAGTTGCACACCATTGATTAGCCCCGATACTTTTGGAAATTTGTCTTTTCTTTTGTTAGAAGTTAATTCGCTCATGGATGCGACGAGAGTTCTCGGTACATAAAACTTGAAGTATTTACCCCAATTTTATTACCTATTAAATTGGTTCCTCCCACAGGATATTATATTACAATGATCTTTGTTTATAAGGACAACATTTTCTTACCAAATTGCTGTGCCATTATCTTCAGGTTTCTGAATGCATGTCAATGTAGACTGTCGTCATCTTTTGTCAGAACAGCCAGATCATCTACAAACAGAAAATAATTTCTAAATGGTCATCTTGACCAACGATTAATGCCTACTCAGCTCAGTTCACAATAAAGTTTCAGAATTTCACCTATGTATACTTAAGTCAATAATAAAGTGGACTGGTACGAGTATACAAGAAGATGCGAGTAGTTTTGCCAAAATCTTCGATTGATTCTTGCGAATAGAAGCTTTACTCTTCAATTGAATTCGGTTCATATTATTCTCATATACGCGCTTCAAAAAGTTTGATCAGTGGCTTTTGGTACACCACTTTCCAACTAGTCACATTGAACCGTGTACCATATTTTAGTCAATCATAAATTTTTTTTTAAGGATAATTTTTAATACATAAAAGTGGGTTTTTCAAATTGAATTGCATCTGTTTCCCTTTAAGAAGTTCCGCTACTCCTACCCAGCTGGCGTCAATAAAGGATCTGACCCTTCAATAGTCACCTTAAGATTCCAGTAGTACTTTATCAATTATTGCCTAAATTCAGTCTTTTTTCCCCACTTTTTATCATTGAAAATAATTTTGTTGACCGACGGTCTCCTTTTATTGAGACAAATGACATCGATATACGGTATACTGATACCTATTAATATTTATATCGATATGAGTATCCTATAGGCCTATGGATATACCTACGTAAATATCAATACAAAAATCATATAAACTGTGAGATTCTATAGCCTGTAAAATAAACTGCATTGCGTTTGCTACGCCGTAAATACACGGAATAATACTTCCCGCCGTACATGTTTTCGGAAGCTCCATGTCCCCAGATCCTCACCTAACGAAAATTTAAAATTCAATAAATGTATTCGTTTGTGCTACGTTTGTGCTGGTTTGTGCTGAAATTTTCATCGTTTGTGCTATTTTCCTAAAAGAGTTATTCAAGAAAAACGTTTTCTAGGTCAGTGAGGAGCTAGAGACAGGCCCCCTATAGAGGTGAAGTTGGGTATTATAGGTATATTCTGTCAGCACAAACGTAGCACAAACAAATGACGCCACTTCAGTTTCCCTCCGAAACAATTTTTTTTTGCCCCCCATAAACGTTTTTTCCAAATAATAACTCTTTGGTAGGGGTCAAAGGGTTGTGGTTGGTATATTCTGTCAGCACAAACGTAGCACAAACGATTCACCCCACTTTCAATTAATTTCAGCAGTTTTTAACTTCCACCATATATAAAATTTTCATTTGCCCTAGGGGGAGGGGGTTGTAGCACAAACGAAAAAAATAGCAGCACAAACCAGCACAAACGTAGCACAAACAAATGCCATATTGAAATTTTCGATTGCTTCTTGGTGTGGGGGAACATGTCTCTAGCTCCTCACTGACCTTGAAAACGTTTTTCTTGAATAACTCTTTTAGGAAAATAGCACAAACGATGAAAATTTCAGCACAAACCAGCACAAACGTAGCACAAACGAATACATTTATTGAATTTTAAATTTTCGTTAGGTGAGGATCTGGGGACAAACGAATACATTTATTGAATTTTAAATTTTCGTTAGGTGAGGATCTGGGGACATGGAGCTGTTTTCGGAGGGCACCTCTGCGCCTTAAATATGAGGAAAGATACTTCGCGCATTACACGGAAAATAGAAATTGATGGAGTCAGGATTTCTTCTAGAGATAGAATCACATTTAATAATATTAATGAATTTTTATGGGAAGGGGTAACAATTTTTTACAAACTGTTTCACGGACGTAAAATTTGAAAAACTGAATAATTGTGTATTAAATTGATTTTTTATTTTTTAGTGCTGGGGAATTATACCCCGAATCCTCCCTTAAAACCGGCCTTAGAGGTGACCTTTTTTTAGTACACTCTGTATGCTTCGATGTTGCTATCGTGTCTAATGCAAAAGATACCCATCTCTCATATTAATGAACTCTGATGGGAATCCAAATTAAACGGTGTTATTAACTATAGATAAATTTTTTTCAACTTGTATCACTCAGTTTCTACGACCCTGATGGCGTTTTACTTATAACCATACTACTCAAACAAATTAGTTTCAAGAAGTAATGATGTTGTTGGTTGAAGATTACGTTTTAATCCAGTACGTATTTCCAACAGCTATCTTTATCCTTAGATATACCTAAACTCAGTCCTACTGCGTTTTTAACATTTAAAAGCACTTTTCCAGACCTATTAATGTTAGATGTGGGTTTCTGATTGAACTCAACGTTATTTATTGGTGCGGTAGCCAACGCTTGAAGAGAATTCCTTACCCACGAGAAAATTTGTTTTCATTAATTTAATGCCAGAACGTTGAACTAGAAAATAACGATTTTCCAGTGAGTAAGCTGCTTCTTCGGTTATTTCGTATCGTCCACCCAGTGACTATGTAATGCGTCTGCCACTTAATACTTTTTCGAAATGAAAAATTCATAATATTCCCCAAAAAATCGTGTTTTCCCTTAAAAGTTGATTTTTGTTACTTTTTTCTCTTTTTTTCGCTGAACGAGATCGTATACGTACCTCGTAATATCGTACAATAATATATTATGTAAATTTATCTGAAAAATTCTTTGTGAAGAAGTACTAACACCTAATATACTTATATATACGTATATATATATATATATATATATATATATATCCAACCGATGTGCATGTTACTGGAAAATTGTAAACGAACGCAATTAGGGACGCGTAATTTCACGAAATTATGGAAAATAATTTTTTCACTTTTTTTTTTCACTCCGCTTTTTGCTTGACGTTCCAGAAAAGTTAATCGCAATTAAGTTTTTTTCGTTTGATTTTTTTTTTTTTTTCCAAACAACATAATGGCAAAACGTATAATTTGCGTAAGAACACGTTCGTTCATGTATACAGCGTGCATAAGAAAAATAAATCGTGAAGCTGAAGATCCAAAAACCCGTTCTTTTCGAGTATTTTTTTTTTTTGTTCTATTTTAACTTTTAGCCAGCTTTTTTTTTAATATTCCAAGTCGGCATTTTATAAAATTGTTCGTTACTTTACTCGTGCAATTTGCTGGTAATTTCTTGTGGTGTACGTAGATGTAGACTACGTGTTCTGCAAGCCCGGATATGGCAGTAAAACTTAATGGTTTTTCGATATAATTTGTTCAAAGCTAATATTATCGGTCGAAAATGGAAATGATTTAGTAGCAATCAGTAAAAGTGGAGTATTGAATTTGAGAATTAGGAAGATAATAAGTGTCAACCGATCATTACAGATTCAAGGTCATGAAAAGTGCACGTAAAAAAACTGAGTGAAATAACATCTGGTTCTTGGATGTTGTATTATAAGATCACACGGTATGTCATTTTAGCTTCTAAACACATTACACGGCATGTACAAACTTGAAAATTCAATAGAAAATCTAACTATACATTTTATGCGGATATCATCCTGAATGAGAATTAAGGGACTCGGACCCTCTACGACGGTCACCGCTGAAAGGTTGGCAAATATTGTGCACTATACATTAAAAGTAATTATGTTTTTTCGTTTGTAGTGACTGGCAAAATCTTGCAGGTATGTTACAATTACCAGAGCATGATTAATCAAGAGATTTCTCTTGAGGTGACATCATGGACTGGTTATCAGTGCATGTGCTGTATTTATCAGTTGTCAAAGCAACCATAAATACGACAAAATTAATTAGCACACAGACGTATATATTTTCCACATTTATGTTTTTGTGTGTGTGTGTCCAGAACCAGGATAAAAGGTGCCAGTAAACAACAAACTGTAGCCAGTGTTTACTGAGGTTGGGTCTCCTGTACTCTTGTATGAAGCTGGTAAACTATAAAATAACTGGAGACTACCTTTATAGCGAAATCTCTTCCATGATGTAAGATACTCCACACCTTTAATAAGCAATCTATATATTATTTAATGGGTAACCTCTTACTCTAGAAACACAGAACCGTTTTTCATGATACAAGTTTCATTATTGTGAAAGTGCTTCAAGTGTAGATTTGTAAATTCTATTTTCAAAAAAAAAAGAAAAAAAAAAGGCTGAAAGTGAAAATGAAGGTGAAAAAGTAAAGGTTCCCCCAGATTGAAGATTAATGTACGAGAAAATTTTTCTTGAATAATCAATATTGTTCTTTCTTTGAGATAACGGTAATGTTTTTTTTTTAAGTAGGTGGGAAAGAAGAGGAAAAAATTTTAAAGAAAAATTTAAGGTAAGGTCCTCGATAATAAATCATGAAAATCCTCCAGCAACATACCCTGTGTTTCTATGAGGGTGAGGACTACTATATGACTATTTTTTGTAGTTTTAATTTTTCTCATTAGCTGAGCCATCTGCAATAAAAGTATTTTGGTACAAAGTTAATCTTAAGTAAAGGAGGAAAAGACGCGTGAACTTTTGAATACTTGAAATAGATTTGGATAGGAGAGCTAAAAAGAGACCATATTTGGCACAAATGTACTTCAAGGCCTTATGCATCATTCACTCCCATTCAATCAAATTTTTATTCAAAAATAACTAAGTAACAAAAAAACTTTTAAAAACTCTAATTTTAGCCATCTTACCCGATAGGTGGGTAAAATGTCGCATAATGGCATCTAAGATGGCTAATGAAATTTGCATGTATTAAAAAAAAAAAGTCAAATCCAAATTGTTGAAATTTATGGAAAAAATCTTTTAAAAATTGAAAAACAACTACATAGAATCATTTTTCTTGGCTTTTGAAAATAGAAAAAAATCTGTTTGAATTGTTTTTAAAAAATGTTATTCAGTCCTTAAATCACAATATGTTTTTCAATGTATTTCTCTAAAATTTGACTATAAATAAAAAGGAAATGATATAAGATGGTACCTATTTTAACTATTTATTAAATTTAATCAATTAAAAATCATTCTGCAATGAGTAATTTCAATATTGGTGCGACACCTTAGCCGCTATGTATGTTGGCCATATTAGCCGATTTGAATTTTTTATTGTTTCACACTTTTTAAATCAAATAATGACCGTCAAATCAACGGAATTTAATACTACCACAATCTACATAAAATTTTATAATTATTTCATAAATTTTCGAAGGAAATAAGACAATTCATTCCCACAATAACTAGCATCAAAATTCAAGTAAATTATTTTTAAGCTTTTCATCAAACATAAAATTCACTTTAAAATAAAATGCAAGGAGGGACCTAGGTTTTTTGTCACATAAACTTGAACAGAAAGTCTGTTGACTACCCCACACATACTAGTGATGTCATTTTTCCCTCAACAGTGCTGCCGACATGACTTTGTGAAAGTGCGGCGTCTTCGTCAATGTGGCATTTTAGCTGCCTTTACCTTACACAAAATTTGAAACAAACAGTTTCTGCTATGGTGTTAAATCGAATCATTTTTCCGAATCGATAAGTACATATTGATTTTTTTTCAGCACGTATCGATACCTAAATATCGTACGAAAATTTTTTGTCCGTAAAACTTTTAGAAAATGGAAAAATTAAAAATTAACAAGCAAAAAAAAAGTTATCAAGTAGCACGATTTTGCCAACAGAGATCGAGTCAGGAAAAGTGTTTTCTGTCCTTTTCATGATGTTTCTGAATGTCGAAAACATCGATTCATAACAAGCTCTGTATCGATTCGTCGATTCATCTTTGTGTAAGTATCGATACATTTCGAAATTTTTAACATCACTGGTTTCTACACATTCTTATATTAAAGGGTGGGATAATCTTTCAACTTAATAGGGTATTTTAATTATCAGAGTATGATTGTAAGAGTAAAGAAAATATAAATCTACCCTATATTAAATGATACTTCAAACAGAATGAGAAAAATAGTGATAACTAACAAGTACGCTCTTAATGGAAAATATTAAGTTTTATATCAACTGGTGATATGAAATTTGGACAATGTCACATAGTGGTCAAACTTTGAATACCAAACTGCGTCTATTTGAACACAAGTTTAAAAAACGAAAATGTAGAAAATTAAACAATGATTTAGACACTTAGGTATGTTACTTACCTACTTATATTTAAATAGGTACCTGCAGTCTAACCGTTGTCATTCTCATGAATCTTTGAACAATTTTATTACTAAATTTGATCCAGAGGCTGTGGAGTGTAGGTACCTATTTAATGCAGGCTACTCGTTTTTTTAAGTACTATCGTAATTAATTAATAATATCTTTTACAGATGAAGTTAATTGTAAGTGGGAGCCGTTTTGCACATTTAGACTTGCTTTTCTCTAACAACTTTCTGGCCTCAGTGAGATGTTTGTTGGTAAACAGTTTAGGACTCGATATTCTAGTGTATGAAGACGTCTGAAAAATTTATCAATTAAAAAACTTGTACGAAATACTTAGCCGAAAATATTTTATTTTTGAATTGATTCGCATCCAAAATATTATACGCCATCTTAAGAATATGTTCTTACCATGAGCCATCTTTCAAACATCAGAATATTTTGAAACTTTTCTTCTCACATCGATATCAAACCCACGGCCAGATTTAGTATTTTTGGATTCGGGGGCCAAGTGCTGGTGGAGGCCCTCGCATAGTTCTTGAAAAAATTTTTTCTTCATTCTCTCGCATACCACCCCAAATTTTTAAATTTTTTCCTCATTTGGTGGATTCCCTATTTTGGTGGAACCCAGGACGACCGGCCCCTTTTAACCCTCCCTAGATCCAGCCCTCAGCAAACCAGTGATATCATCATCCGGGTTATATCTACTTCGAACATTTTTTTCATTGTAATATCTCTCTAATAGAACCTCTCAAAACTTTTCGATAGAAACAAAATTATCTCGCGATTGCTAGCAACGCTTCCATCGTTTATAAGCTTACCTCTTTTTTTTTGGGAATATGGGTCGGTATTTTCGATAACATACGCGGAAATTTTCGTTATACGTCAGTCTGCACGAATACTACAAAGATTTATGCCTATACATAGGGACCATGTTTTCTTGTAAAATTTTCAAGTTACAAGAATGTTTTTAGGTAGACTAGGCCTTGGCCCATGCTGGCACATTCATAGCTACGCTACTGCTATTATTCGAAGCACTGAAGCATTTCAGGAGTTATAAAAACTTTTTTTTTTTTTTTTTGTGAAACGTACACTGTTGACTGAATCAACTGCAACTGTCAACTAATATTCATCAAGTGCAAACGTCGTATCGTAGACGTATTGTTTTGCAAAGTGCACTCCACACGACAGAATGACACGAAAATTGGTTGAGAAATTAACAGAAACGAAATCGACCCGATATTGTTTGAAGACATCGGTGCATTCGTAAGTGACGGTTTTTTGGTCTGTATGCAAATAACGTCTACCCACGTATAGGTATAGTAGGTACCTACACCTAGCGTGTTTACTTACAAAACGTCATACGTATTATGCCAGTCTTACTGAAAAGAGTGGCGAGGTGAAAAAAACCAAAAAAAAAAAAAAAAAATACAACAAAACACAACACAACGCAACGCAACACGATACTTTCTCAGTTATAGGGAAAGAAAGTAAGAGAAAAAAAAAATTATAATTACCGAAGCTGGTTATCCTGAAGGGATGAAAACGTAGGCACACGTAAACGAGTATAACACGCGTATATTCGTCGTCGTCGTTGTTGTTGTTGTTGTTGTTGTTGTTGTTTTTCCTTATTTTTTTCCACTTTCAAAGAGAAAAACCTTATAAAATAAAAAGAAGAAAAAAAAGTCGAGACACGTGCATGTGAGCTCGTTTTGTACACAATCACATCACCAAAATATTGAAGAAAAAACAGCCGCAGGTGACTCGATGTTTTATTTTATTTTTCTATTTTTTTCAGTCGGTAGATTTTTGTTTTACGCCAGTAGACGTACGCACAGGTGCATCAGCAACGTGTACTTGGCACGCTATATGCACATCTACTGCACGATGATTTGAAGCGATTTTGACTCGAGGTGGATTCTTTATAATTGTTTGTTTATTCTGATTTCCTCTTTTGATTAAAAAGTACGTTCGAAGGAAGCAGTATTCCGTAGATATAGGTAGTCTGAGCACCTTTCCAAGTGCATTGACGCAGTCAACAGATGCATTTCTGCTGCTGTTGACAGTTTTTTAGAGATAATAGGCGCGCACAGGTGATCGTGGTAGCGTACCTATACGAAATTGTCGCAAAATATATCGAGAATTAAACGAACCATCAAGAAGAGCAGATTTTCTCAGACATAGAAATTGGAAAAGATCGAAATTATCTCTTTCGAAAATCCTATTTTTGTTGTTGTTTTCAAAGAAGAGCACTGGCAGTATACTAAATCAGAAACATGCGTTATTTATCGAGGAAAAAGCATTCTTTGATGTGACAAGAAAACGAAGCAAGAAAGTTTAATTTAAAAATAAAAATAAAATTATTATTTTTTTAGTACACAACTGAGGGGAGATAAACTAAGATTTTTCTTTTGTTTTTTTTGGTTAAATAATTTTTTTTTCAAAACTTGACAATGCACAGGAGCTCTTCTCGTGGAGGGAGTTGTTTCATCAGCTAGCTCAATTTCAGTCGGCGAAATCGTGCCAATTGTTGACTTGTCTTTTTTAGCTTGCTAATTTTTAATCTATCCGATAGTTCGCAATCTATATAATACACAAATAGAAGCCCTGACTGACTGACTGGCTGACTCATTAATGCCTAGCAAAACTACTGAACTTATTGACCTCAAATTTTCAAAGTATTATCCTAACGTGTCGTAGGTACCTACTCATTGGAAGAGGGTTTTCCAAAATTCCATCCTTCAAGAAGATTAAATGTGTTTTAAAATATTTTCTTCTAGAAGGTGGTCCAACTGTTTCTTGAATTTTTTGAAATTTCTCCCATGAGGGGGTCGAACGGTATCAAATGAATTTTAACGTACTTCTCAATATCTCTTAGACCAGATAAGATATTGAACCATTTTCGATTTTAGATGGTCATTCTACTAAATATCTGTAAATTATTTTTTGGATTTTTCAAAATTCCATCCCTGTAAATATCTTATAAACCCTAAAAAGATGGAAAATTTGAACCAATTTTTAGGATTTTCTGAAATTCTATCTGTAGAAGAATTAAACAGGATTAAATTTATTTTTATTTATTTTTCAATAAATTTTATGCCTGATAAAATACAGAGTTGGTTTTTATTTTCAAAGGTTATTTGAATAATTTATTAACTAAATCTAATTTTTTGGATTTTGAGAAATTCCATTTCTAAGAAGGTCAAACGAGAGCAAACTATTTTTAATGTATTTTTTAATTCCATAAGGCACGTTTGAAAATGCCCATTTATTTCTAATGGTTGTGCCAGTGTGGGGAAATGAGTTGGCAACCCATAGATTGAAAAGTGATGACAAAATCCGTACAGCTGTGCTACTGCTAATGGATTATCAAGAGAGCGTGCATACATATCAATTACATCTCCACAACCACTCATTTCAATGCTGAAGTTGCGGTTGCAGCACAACTACACAACAGAAGGTAGAGCTAGGTTTCTTTTACATGGTAAATTCTACAAAATCCGCAATGCAGGCTTCTACCATCGTTGCTCGATACCACTCTGTGGAGGTTGGTGAGTGAACTGGAGGAGGAGCACTGAAAATTCACTCATATTGGGAGTCACCACTTCTGTAGGTTGCGGGCCCGGGGAATTGAACTGGCAATGAACAAATTGAAAAGCAATGACAAAATCCGTACAGCTAGTTCACCATCATCGGATTATCAAGAGAATGTGTGTACATATATTAATTCACATTTCCACAGATTCAAAAGAAGTTACTTAGACCAATAAGGCCAAAGAAAGAAACGAGAAAATCTTGTGTGAAAAATCAAGGAGCCTGTACATTATTAAGTAGGTATAATAAATTTTCTCATAGGTTTTTTCAGGCAAAACTCCTGCGAAAATTATATAAAAATTAATGAGATAAAGAGAAAGAAAAGAAAAAAGAAAAATAATTCCTTTGCTCATTTTTAAATCTTGAGGGGCGAAACACTGAGAGAAAACAACATCAAAAAGGGGTTGGGCTTCAAGGTGGCTTTGTTTCAAATAAAATAGTTGATTAAATTGGAACAATGCAATTGGATGATGCAGGTTTCCCCATGTAAAAAAATACTTATACAGTGAAAATTACTACATCAAACACTGGCTATAAGAAGCAACTACTTACAACACACAAAATGCCTGGTCCCACCAGAACTCCCTTTACTTCTATGTTAATGAAAATTTTCTACAACAAATCTGGCTACTACAAACTATTGGCTACAACAAATGGATTTTGGTGCCAAGTTAAGCCAAAAAACAGGCTACAACAAATAAATCACCTGTGGTTTTTTAATTTATTTTGTACAACAAACCACTTTTTCCATCCAATCCCAATATTCTTCCAGTTTTTAGTACTTTTATACTTCTAAAAATTACCACGTATTATTTAATCAGTATTCAATTGCATTTTAATGGCCGGTTAGTAAAATTAATGTCCTTACAAGTATTGCTGATGATTCATACTGATTAATTTGCAACCACCATTATTTTATAGGCCCACATATCCACAATAAACTCGTTACAGAAATCTGTTTATTGTATCCAGCTACTGACTGCAACAAATTCCGACTACAACAAACAAATTTCACAGTCCCTTGAAATTCGTTGTAAACAATTTCTACTGTAAGTATATATACTTGACCCAATTACCATTTTTTCATTTCATTGAAAAATTGTAAATACATACTATCATTCAATAAAATAGTGTAATTATAAATAATATTAATTAGGTTGGTTAGTATATGTCTGTAAAATCATTATCAACACTATAACCACTGGAATTTTCATTCGATGAAGCTGAAATTTCGTACACATAGGTATAAAGATTCATAAAATTTGATGTGAATTAGATGCCTGGTTATGACGTCCAATTTTTTGTCAATATGTATTTCATAACACAAAAACTGGCATCAAGTACGGTATCTCAGATTCAAACAAGAACAAATTTTGGTAAAAGAATTTTACAGTCAGCAAAATAATAATAACAGTTTTATATATGAGATGTTAACAGAATATACCACAGACAACCACTTTGTATTGAAAAGGAATGGACGAACCCTTGAAGATATGTTTCTTAATGGTGAGATAGTATTATTCTTAAGCAGTGTCAACCATAATTAAAGCACAATTGTCGTTTTTTTTTCTTCCAATAAACAATGGAAAGTACCGCATCAACTGCTACCACAAAAAATAGAAACTCAAAAGTAAAATCTTGACAAAAATTATCACAAAAGTCTGCAACTAAAAAATAATAACTATAAAAAAAATTGATAAAGTTGGAGAGGAAAAATGAAAAGGGAACAACTGTGATATTAAGAGAGATACACACAAAAAAAAAGTTTCATAAAGATGGCCTTTGACCGAACAAACAACCTTCTCAGTTGTCTTAACAACCACAGGTATCTAAATTACAATTGTTTCATCTTATCGTTATCATCACCATCATCATCATTATCATCTCAAATTTTGAGAATGAAGAAAAAGTTTTTAACAACACATACTACAATTATTGAAAGTAAGAATAGAAGAAAAAAGATTATGATAATATTGTCTTACTGTTCAGATAAAGTAACTTCCAAAGTGAACGACTGATTCACTAATCCAAATCAGACAAAACAAACGACTGGACTAAAGGACCATTATAATATTATGTAGTGATGGCTGGGTGGAAAAATATTAAAACATTTATCACTAGTATGGATGGGAGTCATCTTTCTGTCTCGCATAGGGTCAAGCCATGCAGAAGTGAAGCTAATACAGAGGTAATCATTGTGGCAATTTGTAACACTTTTTCTCCCACATTGTATTAAAATTTTTATCAAAATGTGGCATTATTATGTCAAATATATTTGGCTCATTGTAACAGTTTTTCTGCCTCATTATGTTGAAAAATTTGTCAAAATATGACATTATATATGTTGAATAAATTTGCTCCATTGTGACGCTATTTCTGCTATATTCTGTTGAAAATATTTGTTACAATATCGGATTATGTATATGAAGTGTACTTGTCTCATTGTAACAATTTTCTTACCACATTCTGTTAAAAATATATGTCACAATATGGCATTTTATACATCCAATTGTCACAGCCCTAAAAATTAATCAATTTTGACACAATATGAAAGATTTTGGCATAATTGACACTTTGTAGCAATAAAAACTGCCATACAGACAACTATTTTGCACAATGGGATACGAGTTGTAAGGTTAAGCCCTCAAAATCTGATGACCCTCTTACATCAACAGAAAAACATCGAAATAGTATTTGAAGTTAAGGAAAACCAAAAACACAATTTTATGAAGTTTCATTTGAAAAAACAATGGCAAGACCTAGAGCTCTCCCCACACATACTTCATTCTCGTTTGGTCTCTGCATTCACGACCTGAAGTATATCGCATTTGTCCAAAATTTAGCAAAATCAAGTTAATTTATAGTAAGAAACTTCTGGAAACCTAAAGCGTACGTTAATTATTGTCAATGAACAATATTTACTTACGGTGTTGATTTATTTTCGGTTAATTTTTGTTTTGTACTTTCGCACTTTTTTTTGTTTTACATGAAGAAGGGGTGGAAATACAACAACGTTTCTAAACTCACCGTCGACGGGTTCAAATGCTTTAAAATCGTATTAGCTAGTCCCTTGTGTTGTCGATGAGGACGAGCAATACGAAAGGCGGATGTCGGTCAGCAAAGGAAGGGAAATGTTATAATTATGGTGACTGGTTTTATGTGTATAGTAGACGTAGCACACAAACAACAACAACAACACGTCTTTTACATGCACACAAACAGATCGAGCAACGCCTGTCTTAAAATTCAATTATAACGTTTTCAGTTCGTTTAGTATAATTTTAAGGAAAATTAATCTCGCAAATGACGAGCCTGTACTTTAATACGTCGCCCAAGTAATTGCCACTATTACATTATCCACCGCCGCCGTCGCCGACGAGTCAAGGTACATAAATGATTGGTGAAGAGGGAAGTGTGAGAGTAAAATGAGGGTGGAAAGAGGAACGAGAGGGGCTGAGATGGTTTGTTCGTCGTGTCGTTTAATTGTTTAACATTTTAGATTCATTTTCTTTAATTAAGTACCCACCGATTTTCGTATACAGGTATACTTCTCGGGGAGAAGGCATTTGGCATTTTATTTGTTTGTGCTTTTTTTCCTAACCTTTAGCATTTTTTTTTTTTTTTATTTATTTCGTAATTACGAAAAACGTATGTATACTTGGTTCAGAGTATTTTAGCTCTAATCTTTTCTATTTATTATTATTATTATTATTATTATTATAAGCTTTTATTCTACTTATTACTGCGATTTTAAAATACACCAATACTGAAGGCCAACCTTCCGAAACAAAATAATGTTTATTTAATGCGAAGCTAAAGCCAAAAAAAAAAGTTTGTCTTTTAAAAATTCGTTTTTAACCTAATTAATTATTATTAATAGAAAAAAATGGTTATTTTTATTTTAATAAATGGAAACATCGTGCGGAGTTTGAAATTTTGACACCAATAAAACGATTATTAATAATAGTTGTGTTCGATACAGCTAAAAGGGTTACCTAAAATTTCAGCACTTTTTAAAAACAAGCGGTTGGATTGGGAAAAATTCTCTAAAGTGGATAGATTTTTCAAGTTAGAATTCAAAATCTTTTACATAATATATGATCAGAAAGGTCAATGTTTACGTTGATATTTTTACGAGTGAAACGTAGCTCCTATCCTTGATGAATGAAATCTCCATGTAAAGTGAACGCACCTCCATGTAAAAATGTGCAGAAGCATCTTTTTACATAGAAGAACCTTCACTTTACATCGAGGTAGTGTTACACTTTCTTATGGAAACGTTAAATCGGCCATAATGAATAGGTTGATATTTTGTTTTGATTTTTATAATTTTTATGAAAGACTCATCATTATGATAGAATTTTGATATTTCGTTGTTTTCTGATCATTAATTGTATAAAATATCTTCTACAATAAAGTTCAAAAGTTAGTTTACATGACTTTGAAATTGCCCACTCTCCGTGCTCGTTTTGCAAACTATTCCTCACATGTACATGCTCACTTTTGAACCTTGGTGTGTAATATACTATTATGCACCTCCGATCCACGGTAGCACGATTTCTGCCCTAATTTTAGATTGAAGTTCATCTTTTCAAGTCAAAAGACTACTTTTTGGTAGTAAGACCAATAAATTCAAAAAAATGGCCCCATTTAATTATCCTCTGATCTAAGGACCAAAAAGTGAAATTTAAAGGTCTGGAAATTTTACTTTTCTCTCCTGGGACCAAAAAATCAATGTTGCCAATGCAACATTATGAAAATCTTGTTTGAAATAACAATTTTATTTTGAGATTTCTCAGCTGCTATTGAAGCTGGAAATTTGAGATTAAACTTACTGGACAGAGGAGAAAATTTACTCAGATTTACCAAAAATAATTGTTTCTACTTTACAGTCAATGACTTTTTTATAATTAAAGAACAAAAAATAGCTAATTGATGGAAAATTTACAGTTTTTCAAATTTTTGTTTATTTCAAAAACTAATAATTTTCGAAAAAAATTTTCAGGGATAACTCCTGCTAATTTGTAAATACAAATTAATTTTTGTAATTAGATTTCACTAAAAATGGAGTAATTTCAAGTTAATAATGACTGATGTATTCTTTTTTAGAGTATTTACTCCCTTTTTAGGTGAAAAAAAAAGAGAACTCTTTATTTTGGTCCCACAAGGGCAATTTAGCCTTTTTTTTTTTTTCTTCATACTCTTAGTATCCAAATTTTCACCGAAAACTATTTTTTCACAAACTTTTTCTGACTTTTTCTCTTCTGCGGCATTAAAAAGTTATTTAATGACCGTTTTTTTCTTTTTTTCTGTATCAGTTTTGTCATTTTTGTCATATACTCTTTTCCTCTGAAAAAAATTTGTGGAACCTGTAGTAGATTACACATTAAGACAAATGAAAAATGTTCAATCAACATAATTTATTACTGTGTCCTGTTCTCGATGTTAAAGGAGCTAGTTACAATAAATGCCGAACGCTAATAAGTTTGCTCTAAAATTATTTTTTGTCTGTGTAGACGTGTAGTCTTATACTAGCATTCATAATAAGGAACCTATTAAATCTTATCCTATCTTTGACTATATAGTACTCGACCAGTAAAAAATGATGATTTCTGGTTAGACATGCCGGCGCTAAATAAGCAATCACTATGTACTTTTTGATATACTTTCCATACAAGTGTCTCTCGCCAGTTTTGCCAAAATACCATTACTATTTGTTATTTTTTATCTTTCTTACAGTAATGTGTTATAGGGCGTTGAAAACTACAGATTTGGGAAGTTATTTGTGGCCTAATAGGTTAAGACGTAGCTTAGTGGTTGGATATGCCTTGTTCAAATCCCCCTCACTTGCTGCATTTTTTATGGAATTTTTTAGAGAGATAATTGTTAAATTTTGGTATCTTCAGGTGTACCTTTGAAGATAGATGTAAACATCGAATATTACCCTCCCCCCCCCAAAAAAAAAAAAATGTTCATCCAATTATAGACTATATAAAAACAAGACTAATAACCCGATGATATTTTGGCAAAAGTGGTGCCAGACGTTTGTCTTTGCACTACATTTATGGAGCTATCCTTGTGAATTTAAGGGATAAGTTTATCAAATGTATGCTAAATTGGTGAACTCAAGCAAAATGTCAAAAATACGCAGAACATACTTTAGGATTAGCTACTTTTTCGCTGGCTTGTCTTGACATTAAAAAGTACATTAATCTTATGGAGCTTTATTGGTTCAATGCTATATAGTCAAAAGGTCCTATTCATTTTTACCCTCCTCCTATTAATTTTACCGCTAATTTAAAGGGTAACGTAAATATTTTATATTTTTAGTAAAGTATAATTTTGGAAGCCCCTAGCACATTCTCTGTACCCGATACAACAAAAGTAAAAAGGACCATTTTTGTTCTTCATAGTAAGTACTATAGGTTTACACAGTCAATTCTTACTTTTGGTAAGCTGTACAATGACTCGTGCCATTTACAGCTTAACCATCTTATAAGATCAGAATTAAATTATAATATTTTTCAGAGGAAATGCTCATTGTCATTGAGCACAATTTTTAGAAGCATATTCTGTGCAAAATACTTCATTCTCGATCATTTGCTTACTTTGCCAACACTGCCGCAGGTATCGCCGCTCATTATAAATCAAACGAACACATTATTGAGAGAAACTTACTCTAGTTAAAAGCTGTCGCACGCCTTGTCAATAAGTCAACTCCTTCTAAAAAGGTTCTACTTCAATAAATGAAAATTAAAGGGAACAGAAGAAGTAAAAAAAGAGAGAAAATGAACTTGAAAGAAACGTTAAAAAAAAACAATTACTTCGAAGAGAGGAATATAGACAGAAACAAAGGTAGGCTTTATGGAAAGAGAGGAAAAAAACAAAAAAAAACAGCAGTATTCTCCAACACGATCGTCCGTTACCTGGTACGGTAAAAGAGTTTCCGGAAATGAGGGTAGTTCTAAAATATTATTCCGTTTAATGATGGGGTTGTTTACAGGCGTTTAGATACAAAACCATCTTACCCCTTGAATGAAGGGGAAAAAAATTATACAAAAAAATAACAGTCTGTAAGAAGCGGAGATAATTTTTGACTTATTTGATGGGACAGGTGGAGGGGTTTGTATGAGGAGGTAATCGAATGGTATAAAGGTTATGTATTATATATAGGTATGTATATATGTATACGGTAATTACTCAGATAAACGTCCCTATTATCGCGAAAGGGACCGGAAATATTTATACGCACGGTGTTAATCTATCGAGCGTGTCACCTGTGAAACAATTATCGCCAGGTTATAGAAATAGAAACTTACATCGGTATAGGACTACGTTGTGACTTGTAATTTGGATTTTTTTTTTTTTTTTCCCATATTTCAACATTGAAATCGTCCCAAAGTACAGAGGAGAGATACACGAACACGAATAGTATATACGCCAAGTACCCATTTCATGGTGATGCGGGACACATAATAATATCGAACTGCGGCTAATATAGAAAAACCACCGACAAAGTGCGACGGTGTCGGCGCACAGCTATTTGTAGGAGTTGATGGACGAACGTAACTGAGACTTTGGTGCACACGTCATAAAACGACAGTCGGATTAATTTCGTCGAACTCGTCGATCAGTCGAGCGAGGCACAGTGATGGTATAGGTGACTGCGGGGGTGTGTGCGAATTGAATAAATATTAGTACCATAGGTCGGCTGGTCTTGTACTTGCGAATCCAGTTAGACACGAGATTTAACCTGCGTTGTCTGTGTTGTGCAGCGATGGAAAATTAAAATTTATGAAGATAGGCTCGTTGAAATTTGGTGCCAAGTTTGCTTGTCTGTTTGTATGGATCCGTAGGAAGGTAAATTATAACGAAGAACGAATTCTCGTCAGTGACTTATTGTGGGGGTTACTGGGGTGCTGTGCAAAACACCCCTTCTAATTTCCAATTTTCACTCAGTCAGCTTGCAAACGAGGTATTAAAGAAAGGTTAGTAGTGGGGATTGCAAAAATTATCCATTACATGAAAAAAGAAAACAATCGACACAATTTTCCGATTTTAACTTAGTTAAGTAAGTACCTATGAATATCCATTTATCTTTTATCTGCAGCAATAAAACTCGGTGTTAGTATATTTATTCGCCCACAACTTCAGAACTGCGTGGAAAATCGATATGAAATTTTCAGTAACCGTTAGTATTATTCCGAAGCATGTTTAAAGCCATCGTCGAAGTATTTAGCCCACTGGAGGCAAAGTTCTCCATTTTCACCAAAATTCGTCATTTATGACGCAAAAAACGAATGAAAAGGATGAAAAGATAATGAAAAAAATTGCGAATCACGGGTGAAATTCAGGTGAAGCTGCGGGTAATATCCAGTAGGTAATATTATAACGTTATCTTAACTCATGAAATGCGTTAACTCATTATTCATGAAATATCTAGCTATTACATGAAATAACGATTCAAAACAGTTAAAGCATCAAATAAGATAAAGTTTATACTTTACCAGTTTACCTGCTAGTTATTTCATGAATCTGATCCGAGTTTGGTGTTTATTGGTTTCGTAGTTTCCGATAAAAATGTAAAACAAATAACAGCTGAAAAAATATTTATCTGGAATTCTGAAATAACTACCGAATTGATAGGGTTGAAATTTTCATGATAAATAATGGTCCTTGTAGGTATACTTACAGAAGCAAGTCTGGAGAAGTACGCTTAAAAGGTTTATAATATACAAGCCCTAAGGGGCCGCTTTGCAGTGCTTTGGCTTGTGTCAGTTCTGGATTTTTTCTGGCATATAGGTAACACTGTAGAATTTGTTGTTTCGGAGAAAGCAACGAATAATTTTTTGTGTCTGTGCGTGGTTGCGTGGGTAGAGGCGCATGCGCATTAAATATAGAGGAAAATATTGGCGAAATAAATTAGCGAAATAATTTTGACGAACGAATTAATTTTGGCCAGGTTATACGTTTATTAGAGTCATATCTAGACACATATTTTTAGCTGTGACTGAAATTAGCAAACATTGCCACGCAGCTGTACCCTCTCCGATAGTAGAATCTGCAACATGGTTACAGAGGCTCTTGTTCCACAGTACTCCCTATTGCTGCCATATTTGCACAGCATTATCACAGAGGGTGGAGCTAGGCAACTGCTAGAAGGGTGACCTCAAATAGTCCACACAGACAAATAACCACAGAGGCTCAACGCCACTCTGTGTGAAATAGATGGAACACTATTGAACGTGTTCATTTCGTGTTAAAAAGTCACCATTTTGCAGTGTTGGCAATTCTGGTGTACTATCGCTAATGGTAGACTGTGTGACATGCATATCAGCAATCTACTAACTGTAGAGTGGCTGCCCTAGGCTATCTGGGTGAAAGGGCTGAAAAATTTTCAAGTTATCCACGTCTGCCTATTCCAACAGATCACCATAATGTAGAAATGGTGATCTTTTGGTACGGAGAGAAGGTGCAAGGTTACGTCGGTCTTAGGTTGCTCCAAACCTTGCTACCTCACTGATGCACATATCCAGAGGCTCACATCCCACATTTACTTACCATTTTTTATCTAACGAATGTACCTAATGAGATAACAATATATACGGTACCTACGCCAAACATGAGTATACTTCGCTACATGTTACGGTGCATCGTGCAAAGGCTTCACATTAAAATTTTTCATAAGTGAAAATGGGTCCATTGGGTAAGGGTCCTTAATTAGGGTGAATCTGGTTTGTTTAGAGGGAATATTAAGAGACAATCTTTTCGCCACAACTTTTGAGACGCCCATGTGAGCCTTGTGAACCTACGGCATCGAAGGTTGAAAACTGCATGGGCTCCAAATTCGTGCCCCCTCCTGTATGTGGCTGTTTTATCGTTGGTTTACCTGCGCGGCAGAATCTGATAATATCAGAGTGAAATGGTTCTCTCATCGAAGTGTTTTATTTTTTGCGGTCAATTCAAAAGACCGGTAGAAATAAAACGTTCGTATCGAAAATACTGCAACGGGTTTCATCGTGGGCACGTACGTAGAGCAAACTCTAAAAAACCAGAACACGATAAAATGATGTTCGAAATGGGAATAGTATAGACGACGAATAAAAATACACGAAAGTGTGATTTTTTTTATTTTCCAGATAGAAGCTTCGAATATTGGAAGCTATAATGGTGAGTACACGATAGACCGATAGGTATACCTAATGGTTAAGGGTTAGGCTATAATGGAAGCGTATGGTCACGGCCTGACCTAATGGTAGGATCTATCACGCCCAGTATCCAACTTTGGTTACCATCGTCATGCAGCTGTTGCATTTTATTTTACACGTTTGTACTTTTTTTTTTCTTACTCTGCGTACAATATATACCGTGTATATATATATATATATATATATATTATGTGCGTGTCTTTCTCTCTCTTTCTGCGTCTGTAACCTCTTTCAATTCCGCTCTCTATAAAATCTCCTTTTACCTTTCAATCTTCGTAAGTTCATAAAGCACGCTCGAACCAAATATAAGTACCGGGTGTTATCTATACGATGTCCAAACCGCTATACGGAATGATATACGAACCGAAATTAAACTTGTAAGTTATTGAATATACCTATACAGGTACGTGTGATGCGAGTCCAAAGAACTTATGGGTGTACCATAACGTTCGCGGTTGTATATGTATATATATACCTTTGTAACCGCATCATGTAACGAGTTTTCTGGAATGGTGTGTACCTATGTTTGTACGAGCGTGTGTGTGTACGCGGTAGAAATTGTTGACCATTTTTCTTTTTACTTATTTTATGTATATAATGTCGAATTAATCGTTTTTTCGAACCATCGGCCGAATTTCCACTTTTTAATCTGATCGAGAACAAAAAAACGTTGAGGTTTCTGGTTACGTGACCGTATGCCTGATGCACGATGGTCCATTTGGAATAGAGTGCAGCTTGAAGTGCCGAAGTTCAATTCGTGAGTATCAGTAGAACTGCCCTCACCATCAGATTGAGAGCACGAAAATGTACGCGTAGAGTAACAAATGGCGTGTGGGTGACGATGTTCGGTCGTGTACTACTTAGTATGGATATTTATAATAGGCCTATTTAAAATAGAACTATTGGCAGCGTTTATGTGGTGTTTATACAACAGATGTAGTTATAGAGTAACGAGAGTCTTTTGTCAGTGATTGAACTTAGCCTAGTCCAGGCAAATCAACATCAAAATTAGGAAAAACAAATTTGCATAAAAATTTTAACGATATAGGGTTGTTGGGTGTGGCTCGTGAAATAACATACTAAAAGTTGCACCCTTCCCACCTTTTGCATTTTTGGCGAGAGGATGTTTATCCCCCAAAATTTGATTTCCCCGGTTTTCTCCACAAATTTTGATTTTTAGATGAAAATAGGTCCATACAAAATTGTGGAATACCTTGTCATGAGAGATATTCACATGTAGAAGGTAATCTACAGCTTTGCATGTTCAGCCACTTCATACACTAAAGTATGGGAGAGCCAAATCCGAGGCAAACACTAGCAATTTGTAGTCGGTTTTGTGAGCTTATATACCATATTTGGCACATGCACACAGATATGCATACATACATGTATGTATGGTATTATGTCATACATTACATCGTTTCCTATCTGTGTGAGGTGATAAAAAACAACGCAGCACGTTTGGTACCAGTCCATGACATCACTGAGATCCTTATCAGGTAATTCATCATGGCCTGTATAATGTATCTTACCTCTACATATGTTCAGGTATGGACATACAAACGTATGTGCATGTATTTGGTTTAATGTCATAAAGATGAAATATGCCAGCCTTTCAGCAGCAACTGTCATCGAGCGGTATGAGCCCCTATACTTTGTACAAGTATTGTCCCCACAAAAATTATTCATCATAAAATTTATTCCAGAAAAAATTCCATGCATTTTTTTTCCTGACGCCCTACTTCCCCTCTAGAGAGCTTTGAAAAAACCATTCTTCATTTAACACGTTCAGTAGAATTATATGTGAAACATAACTCGTAATTATTATAGTATATGAAGATAATTTTAAATCCAATACATATTTTCTACCCATCCACTGCCCTTCCATAACCTCTTACCATCCCTTCCACCTTCAAAGTTTTCTGTTTGATGCCCCCAGCCTTTTCAGAAAGTCTTGAAAACAACTATATTCATTGAACTTGGTTGTTTTCAACACTCTTTTGAGGGGAAGACAAAAAACTGTGAAGGTGAAGGAGATGTTAAAGAGTTATAGATTAGGAGTGAATGGTTAGCAAATGAGTAGAAGTATTGTATTCACAAATCATACAGATAACATGATAATTTTGAGTTATATTATCTCCCGTACAATGCTATTGAATACATTCACTGGCGAATGACTGTTTACAAAACTCTCAGGAGGGGAAAAGGGGTATCGAGCAAAAAAATACGAATGACTTTTGTGTAGAAAATTTTATACTAAACAATTTTGTACTGGTCTATTTTTATCACAAAATCAAAATTTCAGAAAAAAAGTGTGCGAGGGTCCTCCCTCACATATTTAATGTGTAAACATTCAGCTGAAACATAATAAATATGTATCTAGCTTGTATGTGTGCATGCAGGTAACGCACCGCCAGCTTGCCACGGATGTCAGCTTGTGAGTGTGTGTATGTATGTTATGTGACAAACAGAATTCGAAATTGGACAGCGCGCCATGCAGTATTTTTATGCAATTTCAACTTTTTTGTATATATTTTTTTACACCTGGGAGAAAGCAGACTAGAGAGCAAGAATTTTTACACATTAAAAAAAACGCCAGAAATTAAATTTTGGGGATAAACACCCCACACCCCCTCCACAAAAATGCAAGAGGTGGAGGTGCAACTTTTTATATGTTATTCCAAGATGCTAGCGCTAAAACTCTAAATAGTTGAAGTTTGTGCGTTAATTTTTTTTTTTTTTTATAAAATTTGATTGGACTACAAAGATAGTGCCAAAATTTTCACGAGGTCATGAAAAAAAACTGGCACCAATACAACTGAGGATACTAGATGGTAATTGATAGACTCGTCATAAAGGCAAAGAAGAAAAAAGTGTGATACCAGTAGTGAGGGGGTTTACGCCCCTATAAAATATATAATATAAGTATTTGGTTGTTGTATTGTAATTTTATACGAATAACAAAATGTGTATTTTGTTCATAACTGTGAAAAAAAAAAAAAAACACCCAACGGACCTATACCACCTAACCCCCTGGGAAATCTTGTACCATAAGTAAGTCTAAAATTTACACATGTGAAAATACGCCTATTTATAAAGTAATTTTGATTAAAATGAAATACTCCAATAATTCGTGAACTTGTAAAAATTGATACACCTATTTAACGTGAGCAGAGCTTTATTATACTCGTATTAGTGACGAATTGATGCAACACTAAAATTAAGACCATGGAAATCTTAATCTTGTTCTGGGTTTTGTCATTTGCATGCTGCAATCATCTCACTCGTAATGCAATTACCTACTTCGAACTTGTATCGCAAACAGCTACATTATATCAACTTTTCTTCAGTGCACAGCGTGTTTTCGATTATTTTTGAATTAAAAATAAACGTAAAATTTGAATAGGTACCTATGATAAGAATAGGCTACAACTTCCTGATACTATGGAAATTATTACTTCTTACAAAGTGATATTATAGACTCCATATAGTATTCATAATGGGTTTGAATTGCCTAAAGCAATTTCAGCTTTTTAATATCTCTTCTCCAAAAAACAAAGTTTTGATGGACAGTGTACAGCAACAATACGTTTTTACATAGTAAGGGAATTCTAGATGAAAGATTCTGTATAAAATATAAATTTTCACCAAGTTTAGAGGTACGGTACGTTAGATGGAAAATTTTCAAGTGAATTATGCGGAATTTCTCTCAGCAAGTTTTAGGAAATGAAAGGTAGAAATTCGCAGCACTCGTGTACCTATATTGAGTGAATAAATTTTAAATAAATTAATATATACTGGGTCTGGGTAGGCCTAAATTTAAAAGTCCAGAGTTCATAAATGGATGTGTTGCTTCTCCATTTTGTGAGTTTTACATAGGATGGAGAGGGTGTATAAATTTGAAATGAGAGAATTGTGATTGGGAATATGTTAAATGATTTTCGAGCGAATACCTAAATGAAATTCGAATTCATTCTTTTCGGAGATCTGCACCCAGCTGTATTTCTCTATCAAGCACATATTATATACTATACAGCATCAAGTACACCACCACTTAGAACCCAATTTCAGACCCACACAAACAATATTTTCACTTTCAAACGATAATCACCTTTGAACTCTTGCACTGGTTCACGTTCGTATCATTTATCAATCAAATTTTTCTTTATTTTTTTCTTTCTCTCTCTCCTTCTCTTTACCGCCCTTTTTGAAATCCAGTACACACGTTTCATTCGGCATTCGACAATTTATTATGGGGTTCAAACGATTTTTTAGTATTCAAAATACGTTTTAAAGGTAATTTCCATAGATCAAAACCTATCATTAGACAGTTCTATAATTTTATTTTTTTGTACTTCTTTGAATATTTTTGATTTCAGTCTGCACTATGTCGATCATCATTACACTAGTAAACAGAGTGTACAGGGAGAAGATAAAAAAAATCTATATGTATAAGTACAACGTCTACCACAAACTTTTTATCCAAGAAATCAATGAGAATCGGAGAAAAAAAAAAAAATCCATCCAGTCATGACAGTATACCTACGCAGAAGAAGAGACGTAATGGGTAACAGGTTCTAATATTCTCGACAAAACAAAAAAAAAAAAAGTGTACAGCCGCATCATATACCGTGTTTTGTTGTCATTAAGTTATTACGTGAGGTAACTCGCCTTGTAATAACAGGTTCGATTTTGCCTCCGCACGCAAATTATCAAAGCACTTTTAAAAGAAAAAAGAAAAAAAAAATTCTCTACTGGCTAAGTATACGTGTATGTTGTAAAAGACAGACAGATAGACAGACAGACAGACAGATACAGAATATATGTAAAAATCATCTACACTAAGCTCTACTTTGCTATACTAATCATACTTGATAATATATTTTGCCAGTTTTATAACGTAGGTAACCATACAGCAAAAGAAACAGATAAAAAAATATAAAAAAAAAAGCAAAAAAAAAAAAGACCATCAACATTTTTGTGCACAACACGAAGAGTAATTGCTGCACTTCGACAGACAAATTAGGTCTTAATTGCAGTAAAATCCTATGCACCAAAACATAATCAATGGACGCCGGCAAAGTCCGTACCCAGGTATGTACAGGATTAGGTAGCCTAAGTGTGGTGACGAAATACGCATTAAAACGAATGAGGTGATTTTCTTAAAGTCATTTCATCTCAATAGCATTAGGTATGTATATATTGTATGTCCGTGGCCATGTTATTTTTTATTTATTTTTTATTTTTTTGTTTTTACTTATAAACTGACGACAAAAACGTATTTAAAAAATATGAAAAATTGTTAACAATTCATCAGTCGATGTGCCCTTGAAAAGAGAAAAAAGAAAATCACCTACCATTCGGGTATACCTAGGTATAGGTACCTACCAACAATAAACAATGAAATACGTTTTTTTTTCTCGTTGTATTTTTGGACGTTGCCGCTGATGTAAGTGCTTTGAATAAAAAAATAAATTTTTCAAATAGGTAGATCGATAATGACGAGAGGTGGTCGTGGTCATCAATAAACCAGTAGCTATATAGCCTTTGGTAACGAATACATTAGTGTATAGTCCTTTTTCTTTTTTTTTCTTTTTTTTTTTTTTTTTCTTTGTTGTACCTACTTATCTCGTCTATCTGGAAATTTTTTTATTTACGTTTAATTTAGCGCATAATTTTGAATAAAATATTAATTTATATTGTGACGTGACTTTTGTCAATCACGTGCACACGTATAAGCGAGAAATTTCCAAGACCTTTCTGCTAGGCGAGAGTATGTTTTGTTTTGTTTTTTTTTGTTTGGCCAACATCACGTGAGTTGATCAAAGCCCACAGTTACGGTGAAGCATGTGCTCCGGCTTGAGGGTACCAAGATGCCTCTTACAAACCCATTCTATCCTTGGTCAAATTATAAAAAAATAGGGTGCGAATAATAGTAGATACCTAGGAAATGCGGACACCCGGTAGCTAAATAAGATTTCGAATAAATTGGAATTTTCTTTTTTCTTTTTGTCGGCACTGGGTGAAAAGGGTAAAAACTAGTGAGACGATTCTGGTTGAATTTTCACCTGCAGGTCGATGCATTTTTATGTTAATTTGTTTTTAAACACATGTATATAGACAGTAGCACATAGTGTCTTGCTTTGAGTCCAAAATTTAAACGTACGATGGATGACGAAATGTTTTGATAGCTACTGGGTATACGTTGGTTCTTCGATTAATAATGGGTTCACTTCACACATGGTATGCGAAATTATGGTTGAGATTTCAGATGACGTATTGAAGTTGCATTATCCATACCTAACTAAATGTTCCACATTTTATTTCCTACTCCTATTCACCCACAAGTTGAATTCACAGTCGTAATTATTAATTATTATTATTATTATTATGTACTGTGGGGACTACACATCTCGTATGCAGGTCATTCCTTATCAGATGTATTATATTCAACAGTATATTATATACACTGTTTGTTTGTACGCTCTTACTTGAACACACAGGCAAGTAAGATGCAATGTTCGGCCGATGACAAAATGATAGATAAATATCTCGATAATGTCTCGGACCAGTACACAAACGCATTATGTCATTCCTTATTAGTTGCCATAGCAATGAATAAGAAATGACGTGATTTCTACAACACATACACATATGTATATGTACATATGTGCGTCTTTGTGCGTGTGCCAATTTCCTTATATAAACTCACAAAACTGGCTAAAATCGTCAGGGTTTGCCCAGGTTTTGGCTTACCCAGATGTTAAATACGAAGTGGCTAAAAACGTAAAATCTGTAGATTACCTTCTGGTGAGAATATCTTTTCACAACAAGGTATTCCACATGTATTATGGTACATTATAATACCTATGTATAAGCTAATATTTTATAATAAACTAAGTAAGCTTATCTGTATTACATTGTTTTCAACTATGGTAACCAATATTGTACATCAATACGATGGTAATTTTCTAGTAGCTAGCTTCAAGGTGTAAACATTCATTGACTCTTTGGTTTGTAATTGTGCAGAAGAATCAGTTACAGTTTGTTCAATGTGAAAAACAAAGTGTAAAATTTTTAGCATTTTTTCAAAACAGGCTGTTAAATTTTGAAAATTATGAAAAAGTTCTCTGAATAGAATGGGCGATTTTCCAGGGTAGCACTCAAATTACACTCTTCTTTTTCGCAAAAAGTGCCAAATTTCCTATCCCTACTCGGTGAGTAAGTTTAATAAAAAGTCCCTTTCTAAAAATACGAGATTTGATTTAGATATACATTTTCTAAGTTTTTTCTCTTCCCATAGAGCTGATGCAGAACTAAAACCATAAGACAAAATCGAGAACAATTTTTGAACAAAACTTGTCCAAAACTATAAAACTTGAAATGTAGTTCTTTTCTGCCATATCGGACCCAGCTAATGAAAGCAGTGCTTCAAAATTAGTGACGTGTTAAAGTGAGCCTAACTTGTTCATAAGGGCTGAATACAAAACCGATACTTAAGTCACAAGCAGTAGGTACTCAAGTATCAGTTTTCAAGTGAGGGTACAAGGCTTTGTGGGGGAAGGGCAGGATACGTAGGTAAAACATAAATGAACAAAGTAACGGTGGTCTAATTCTGAGCTGTTGCAATGTCTGAAAACTGGTGGAGCACCCAATGAACAATAATTTTTTACCTAACCGGAGTCCCAAAAATGCTCTTGCTGGGGTTTGTTTCTTTGTTTTATATACGCTTATCGTGAAAATTGATACTTACAGACTAGTTTTGATTCAATTATCGTTCTTATATTTGGCCTTAAGTTTTCTCATTGTTATTCTGAAAAGTCTACAATCCATCAAAATGAATGCGGCGATCATTTTCCCTATGTCTTTCAAAAAGTTAATAGTCCAATTGGATACCTATAATATTATGTTAAAGAACTTTTATCCTGAGCAGTGTGCAGTACCAGTGGCGCCGATTCGGTAAAATTATTGTTGGGCTGAAGATAAAATATGAAATTACCTTGGTTTACGTTCAACCTTGACATTAAATTGGTAATTATTTAATACAAGTCAACATATTTTCTTAAATACAAGTATGTCACTCCAGAACGAAACTAACGTAATTCCAAAAATACCGTTTTTACGTTATAAATATATATCAAAATTTTCCTTGTGCTGCCCTCTATCATTTATAAAGGCTATCTCAAATCCATATTTCTTAGAAATGCAAATAAACACCAAATGCATACTATTTTGCGTCCGGATGTGGAAGAATTAATTGGTACAAATGTAACTTAACTCCGCTTTTTTCTAATTTACTTTTGCAGAACTATATTAAGTCCGAGATAAGCTATTTTATTTTTTGGGATGAAAAAATTAGTTTGCGCAGAATTAACCTGAATCTACTATTTTATAATTAATTTATTAGTGTATAACTATCTCAAGATCAAGACAAGCTACTTTTGCACTTATATTTTCATTAGGTGCTCGCAGTGCAAAAGTAGTTTATGTTGGAATTAAGATACACCTATGGACGATAATTCTGCTCAGTACTATATCTTATCTCTCTTAATTTGGAGGAAAATAATAGAATTTCAGTTTTTCTGTGAAGAATGTATTTACTTATTGGTTCCACATGCCACTACAATGACTGAAAAATGTCAAGATACTAAACTTTCTTTCCACTCTCCCAAAAAAATGGAATTTTTGGACTCATGCTAGTTTCATTCTAAATTAACGTACATACATATATAAAAATCTAAAAAATTATTAGGCCCTCTTAAAATGTTATTGGAGGAGCCCGACTTCCCAAAAAGTCTTAGTATGCGGGCCTGTTTGGGGTGCATCGGTGCGTCTACACTATGAGCAGTCAAACAAACAAATCACTCATTCTGTTGATCAAAATGGTCAAGAAGAAAATAGGTAAAGGCTTAGCAATAAATATTGTATCAAAATACCCCTAAAAATTGTAATTCATAAATTACGACAAAATTACATAACCTGAATTGAAATAGAGGTCCTATAATTTTAATAGAAAAGAAAATATACAACAATATTTATCATCAAAAAGGATTGAAATGAGATCACATGAACAGAAAGGAGAGGTCAGAATTCAAGGGTATCAATTGTGCACAAAAAAAAAAACACTACTATATGTAATTTTACGTTCAATTCTTGGTCTTGGGATTGCATTAGTAAGCTTATTCAAATTAAATACTAAATATTTCAAATCATTCACTCAAAAAGCAAGATTACAAACATTTTGAAATTCCTTTATTCATATTGTGAAATACCTTACATCGTGGAAAAGATTCCACTACAGAAGGTAGTCTGCAGTTTTACATGTTCAACACTTCATATAATAAAGTATGGAGGAGCCAAAACCTTGACAAATACTGGCAATTTAGCTTCCATTTCCAAGGCCTTTTATACCTATTCCTATATGCACACACAAACACACACAGTTGCTATGACAACTGATAAATAAGGCACGTGTACTGATAATTGGTGACATCACCTCAAGAGTGAACTCACGATTAGTCATGGTCTGGTAATTGTAATATACTTTCATGAATTTACAAGTAATTACAAGCAAACAAACATTCGTGTCGTTTAACATATAGTGCACAAAATAGCCAACGATAGTCGTCAAGAGGGCCAAGCCCCTAATACTTTAAACCCGTATGATCCCCACAAATATTTCTTGCAATACCATCAAAACCCAAAATATTCATGCTTATCACCATTACACATAAGCATTGTTGATTTTACAAAGCTTTTCTCTTCAGAATAAGTATAAAGTCCTTCGAAGTATTTTTGTCGCAGGTGAAAAAATAAACGATTTTCCTTCTGCAAAATCTGTCGCTGATGACGCCGTTCGAACTTCGAGGAAATATGGTATAAGGAAAGGAAAAAAAAATATAACGCCTACTTTTTCAACATCCTGGATGGGTTTGCCAAGTATACCTAAAATGTTCTATAAAAACCACCTCAAGTTTAGAAGTACCACATGAAAATTGACGGTTACCTAATACTTACGTACGATGTAATTCGAAAATTTTTCAATAATTATCCCAACCAGATCAAAAAATAATACGAAGACAGTATAAAGGCCGTATGAGAAATAAACGGGTAGTGAAAATGGGAATACAAATTTTTCGATAATAAACGATTTTACCGAACGAAAGTCGCAATATATTACCGGCCAAATCATAACAGTCTGACAGCTGTCCATTATCAATCATGTTTGGCACTCGAATCATCGTAATTAACTGGTAAATTTTCAGGATCAAGCGCCGAATAATGCGTGTATCTCTGGGGAGAGAGAGAGAGAGAGAGTGAGAAAGAGAGAGAGAGAGAGAGAGAGAAAAAAAAACTCAAAAAGTATACAGGTATGAGAAAAAGAATTATGGTGCGAGAGAGGGTGAGGGAAAGAGTTAAAGATAGAGTAAACCTCCTATACAAAAATTGACGGTTTGAAAATCGCGAAAGGAAACAGTTAATTAGGCGCCTGTTGAATGCCGTCCTTAATTTTTGTGTTGTTGTTGTTTTTTCTTCCTTTTTTTATCGATGTTTTTGTTTCGAAAAAAAGATCGCATATAATTTGTTTCAAATTGGTACAGTGCCAAAAAAAAAAAAAGCTAACGTTTTTTTGTTAAAATTACACGGCAGCAGCCGCCATGACCTACCCGAACCTATAGCAAAAACCCTTCGGCGTGTAATTAACTACATCTCGATAAAAAAAATGCAGATCGATGGACACATGGGTAGGTAATTGGGTAATGACATCGTGTGTACCACCGTGTTTAACTGAAAATAAATATTATCATTTTTTCGCGTCTTGGCGGTTTTTCGTCGCGAAGAAAGTCACATATAGAACTCTCCTCCTCTGCGTAATTCCACCAACTATAATACAGGTATACATTTAATATATCGTATGTAGACTTTTTGTAACTTTCCACACGGCCAACTTGACTTTGATGAAGTAAATAAAAACAAAAAACAACGAACACCGAAAGTTATTACCTGCTAGACCACCAACTCCGCACATATGTTTGTTTTTTTGTTTTTTTCGTATTCTCAATGCCTGCTTCCTTTCTTCCTCTTTCTTTTTCTCCGTTCATACCAACTTCAGCTTCTTGTCGAAAAGATTTTTTATTTAGATTTTTTTCTGTGCACTGACTAGGTATGTACATATTATATATATATATATATTTATTTTTTTTTGATGAATGCCAATTCTGTATCCGCAGGGTCGCCTCCATTTTTCAGTGCGTATATACAAGTTACTGGTTCGGCATCACGTCTATAGCAATTACCACCCGTATATGCCATGAGGAGATGAGGTGGTAATGAATGTGATGATGAGATGAAGGTGAGACATGCCGCTGCTAGCATAATATTATAGGTAGGCACATGTATAGACATACATACTGCATAAACTACAAATCGGTAGCCAAATACCAGGAAGACGGAGAGAAAAATTGAAAGAGAAAGAGGGTGAGAAGAAAGGTGCAAAAAGAGGTAACCCTTAAGCCTACCTACGAAGACAGGAAAAAATATGATTCTAACTCGCTTTATGCATAAAATGAAAAATTATGAAATGCGAGTAGTTGAGCTTAATGTATTTAAGGCGACTCTGAAAAAGCAGTAAAATGCGAATTACGAGCAAAACGTCGCCGGTGGCCTCGTTACTTGGTCACATTAAACAGATAAAAGAGAGTGTTTATGGGTAAGTGCGTAAAAGGTAGAAGATGGCATCGCAGCAGCAGCAGTCCCAATAATTTTCCTCGAATATCAGTGAATGACGTGGAAAAAACATTCGTGTGAGGCGTAGGGATGGCAAAACTATCGATAGTTATCGACAAGAGCCCTATCGGTAAGCTATTGACAACAGAAAAATTATCGAGAACTATCAAACAAGTCAGGATTTACAAAAAAAAAATTAAAAAAACACACAAAAATGCTAGATATCGAAAGAAAATATTAAAAATCAAAAGTTGAAATGTCAAACTCGAAAGTGAGGTTATTTCTTTTAACTTTTCGATAATATATTCGAATGATCATTGAGAGTTGAATTTGAAATTTCCTAGTGTATGTTCCATCACTAAAAACTGATGCTGAAAATTTAATTTTTTTCATGTTTTTCAATACATTTATCCAGGTAATGAACTATGAGCAACTGTCTAATCAACTCTTTATAAAAATCATAATCCATTTTATACCTTTTATACCTTTTACATTATAAAAAATTACTGGGATCGAGATTTTATACTTGAATTACTGATTAGAAAATAGAAATTAGGTTTTTTGGAAAAACTATCGATAGTTATCGATAAGGAAAAGTTCGATGTTTGCCATCCCTAGTGAGGTGTTTGCCTATGCTATAGTTAGTTACCAAATTTAACCAAACTCGTAAAGCGTATCCGGTTTTTCTGAATATGCTTATATACATAAATACATAGGTATCCACGTAATAATATTACATAGAATAAAGTGTGGTCAAGTGGACCACTACCAGTTCCACAGTACTGAAAAGTTGGTAACACTGAGTGGAAACATATAGATAACTAATTTTAATACCGATTATAAGTGTGTTTGATGCATTCTGTCACGTTTTAATCAGCTAATATTTGATAAAATATGAAATACAACTACAAAAGTTTTGTTTCATATGATTTTGAAGAAGATAATAACATTAGGAAAATATTTAATTATATTGTCGAAATAATTAAGATATGGATTAAATCAGATGATAAGATCTTAGCTGTCCCCCAAAAATAATTCTATACTGACGAGGAAATGAAAAGTAAGTAAAGTGTGTGCGGGGTCATGTGAACCGACTGACGTAAGGGTTAAGTGGACCATTTTTCAGTTCCTTATATTCACGAATAATTTTACTTTTTTTGCTGGAATAATTAAGATAGTCTACACGTTAAATCAAATGATAAGACCATTAGCTGTTAGCCAAAATGTAATACAATACTAACTGGGAAATGAAAAATAAAGTAGTGTGTGTGGAGTCATGCGGACCAACCATTATTAGGGTCAAGTGGACCATTTTTAACTCACTATTTGATTTTGATATAAAAAATGAAAAAAGTGTGTGTGAGGTCATGTGGACCAACCATTGTTGAGTATTTGATCACGTGTTATTATTGGATGAATTAATATCAAAAATCTAAAACTTTTCGTAATGGTCGACTTGTGAACTAAATCACTTATTTTACATTTTTATATTTGGTGAAGTCAAATATTAATTTAGGTTGAGAATAAGATAACATGTGAAAGCTAATAGTAATTTGTGATACAAGTTGTGGAATACCTTGTCGTGAGAGATATTCTCACCAGAAGGAAATTCAACAGAATTTAAGCGTGTTCAACCACTTCGTACATAAGTACGGGTAAGCCAAAACCAAGGCGAACACTGGCGATTTTAGAGCCGGTTCGGGTGGTTTATATACGGCTTATTTACACGCACACAAACACACGTACGTAAGATAATACGTACGTTGGTGAGGGCAGCCAGGTCGCATCATACCCTATCGAGATAAGAGATGGCTGGCTGGTTCGTGTACGAATTGTGACATCATCTTATTGTGTCACGATTCGGTACTCGTACATTACCTGCAAGTACGTACAGGTAATTACAATCGAACGTATTTTGTGTGTTTAACGTCACAAGGACGATTGTTTGCCTGCCCTTTGGGGCAGCGACTGTCATCAAGGGGTCCGAGCCCCTATACCTCATATGGGAGAGTCCCCACACAAGTGTATAAAGTAGATGATTTTGATCCGAGTGTGATTTTTGGATCACTCGCCTTTGGCTCGTGCTGCAAATCACACGAGTATTAATCACCTTCTACATATACGTGTGTAACACACTATATTTTGCAATACCTCCTCCGCCTAAAAAACAAAATAATTTAAATAAATGAATATTTTTGTTATTGGGAAGCCAATAAGCACAAATTATCCCGTTATTTTCAGCCAAACCTTGTGACGTACTGGTTGAGATGATAGCTCTCAAATGGGGATGTCTGAGATTCGAATCCCCACATCAGAGGAAACTTTTATAAAAAAAAATAAATAGTAATAAATAAATGTATATATAATCAAAGAAAACAACGACGTAGGCTACGTGCAATAAGCAGGACCAATGTATAAAATAGCGCATACGCCCAAGACAATGTGTAAAGTGTATCTATTTAAATTAAATGGTTTCAAATGATTCTAAAGTCGCCTCTCAAGGTTCGTATAAAAATGAAGTTTATGAACAGATGTTGCAAAAATAAATTAAAGTGCAAGAATGAGATTTTCAATAAATGGCTTCCAAAAATTTGTGGTCCACTTGACTCCACCTTACCCTACATACAAACACATTCATACAATTATTGCTCGTATTATTGTATGAGATTTTAAAACATTTTGATCTTCGCACTCCACAGCCTGGCACGAAGACAGACATAACTTCTAGTAGGAAAATGAAATTCAGCCAAATGTTTGTTTTTAGGTAAGGCCAATGTGAAATCTATCGGTTAGCCTAAGCTTGATAGTTTCGTATCGAATTTGTATCTCAGCTTCAAAGTTAAAAATCCTTTCGACAGTGAAATGTCATTGTCAGTATATTATGCAAAAACGGTTTTATTTGTTTCCACACGCTACTACCATATGCAGAGGCGGATATAGTGGGGAAAATAGGGGAAATTATCTTCCCAAAATGCCGAAAAGATGAAGAAATAAAAAAAAAAAAACGAAGGGAAAAAATGAAATACGACCGCAGAATTGGAATAAAAACCATAAAAAATTAGTTGAAGAGCAAAAAAAAAAAAAAAAATCGACTACACGAAAATTAAGTTATTTCCCTCCAAAATGACTAACTGGAACCGCCACTGGCCATATGTTGAAAACAAATTCGAAATAAATATAGATAGATATTCGTGTAAACAGAAATAAAATGCCTACATTCATGTAGTCGTCTCCTTCCGGCACCCTGTCCCATCATCAGTTTAGACGTCGGCTCATGAAACGATCACTCCCCAATCGTATTTTCGTACATAGGCCTTATAATATACGCTGCGCTGTAGGTACCTATACTAAGTACACACATACGATTCTGCATCGAATGCTCCACCGCATTCGCATTCAAACGGCACAGAGAAAAGAAGATTTGATACGCGATTTCAAAGGGAAGCCACAAGTAGGGCTGGTACTGTGTACATTTCCGCTTCACTTCACTAAAAATGCGAATCTGCTAACCATCGAAATCGTCTTAGCGGAACCATTTTGTAACCGAGAACGTTCCTGCGCGCGGATTTGGCGTTATTTGATTACGTTAATCGGGTTTCTTATGGTTTCCATTGGAAGACCATATATACACGAAACCACCGGAGCAATGATTTTTATTTGACCAATGATGGTGGCGAAGAAGAAGTGAAAGGAAACAAAGTCACCGTAACTTCCGAATTATAGCAGCAGGTTGATTAATCAAAGGAGTTCTCAAAGTGGAAATTCGAATTACCTACTCGTCTTTCTCGCGAATATCGTATTTGAAGAATAACGAAATCCAAATACGAAAATAAACTTCAACTCTGTACGGTTTTGAAAGTTGATTTTGAAGAAAAGCACCGGAATGCAGTGGTGGAAACCTAGACTTTTTTAGGGTGTAGAAAAAAAATTTTCATCACAGAAATGGGTGATTTTCAGAATAAGTCGATGTTCTTGTACAGGGCATATATTTTGCCGGTGGTATATGCGTGAGTAATTTGTGTGGTGACGGGTGATAGAAGACAAACGAGTGTATTACACACAAGTCGATCACCTAGTAAGCCAGTGGACTAATGGTCCATGAACTAACTTTTTGCGCTCGCTGCTTTATATTTTGTCTGTAATGCCAAATTTAATACTAAGTTATGTTCATACACATACACATATACATATAAGAAAAACATGCTCCGCCTTCTGTTATTGTGTGGTGCGCTGTATTTGTTTACACACACACCCACAATTTTCTCTACAAAAATCAACCATGTCAAATATTCCATAACCTCCTGCAAAAGAAATATATATATATATTTTTTTTTTAGGCTAATATGTCCGTAAGGTTGTACACTCTCATGATTTCAACCATCCCAAGTATTTTTCACAATTTCTATCACATGTTAAGGTAGAAATTATTCGAAATACCAGTACCTACAATGTGGCGATAGTAATTTTCACTCACACATACTCATCCTAGAGATATTTAAGTCTTGTAACACAGTTTCATGTCAATAACAGTGGCAGTTTTTTAATTATTTGCCTGAATTTGGTTGTTTAAACAGCATATCATCATAATTTGTCTTTCACAGAGAACAATTTGTCCTTCATCATAGACATAAAAAAGATTCAAGAAGCCAAGTTACCCCTAGGGGGTTTCTGTGTGCAAAATGTTGCTAACTTGTGGTGCTATATATATATATATCAATAATTTCACTCAAAATAATTTTTAAATTAATTAAAAATTTTCTTCTAGAAAATTACGCTAAAAAATGTACTTATTCTGAGAATTACCCGAATAAAACATTTATTGTGCCTCAGATTTACTAATTATTTCCAATGCCTAGTTTTTGTGAAGAAAGAATGGAAATTTGGCCTATTGAAAAATATTTTCAGGTTTTATGTCTGCAACATCTGTAATGTAAAGGTTTTCGCTGTTGTAGAAAATGCGACAGATAAATTAAAGGTACCTACCTGGACTGCGTAATATTAATAAAAAATGTAGCCTAAACTAAGATATTTTACAATTAGAAGAACCGTCTTTAAGAAACAAAACCAATAAAAAATGCGGTAAAAAGAGAAAATAATTTTTTTCAAATTTATCCAGCAATATGTAGGACTAGGGACTACGATTATTGAAAGTCTGTTTTCTTTACGATGTAGGCTTAATACGTGATTCCATCGAATTTTGTGATAAAACTTTTCAATTAACGCAGACTTTAATAATTCCAATTCCTAGATCTGCATATTGCTGGAGAAATTTGAAAAAAATTATTATTTTTACCATCGTGCTTTTTCGTTTTATTACAATTCTGGTAGATTGTACTGGAGAAATTTTAGAAGAATTATTTTTCTCCTTATAGAGCATTTTTATTCGTTTTTTGAAGTTGATTAAAAATTTTTGATGAAAAAATTATCTTCAATGATTTTTCGTTTTTAGCGTCTGTACCATTATTACTTTAAAACTAACGATTTTTTATTTAAAGATAACTCCAAAACTACCTCATTGATTCTAAAAAACAATTTAATGGGACCACCATAGGATCTTTTCTGTCATTTAAAAAAAAAAGTTTATCAAAGTCAGTGCTCAGGTTGAAAAATTATGCTGGAACAAACATAAAAAGACATATATATAACCTTCCCTTTTTTGAAGTCGGCTCTCTCTTTGAAGAGTATTTGATGTATATTTATAAATCTGTGGTCTTTTCATAATTATATTATGTTCACACTATATTTGAGCAAACATTTTTTTGAGAAATCAGTGTTTTTGTATGAAACAATAAATTTTAATATTATATGTATACCTACATATTTTCTTAACCGTCTTCTAGTGAGAACCATAAGTAACTCACAATTTCATAAACCGAGAGCCATTTTTTTAAAAGATTTTATTCTACAACGAAATAATATTTATTTTTTCAGATGAAGCTAGAGTCAAAAAAAAAAAATTATAAGCTTTTATTCTACTTACTACTGACAAGCGTCTAGGGACACCGTAGGGTAAATTTTTTTCGGGTAGTTTCGGAATTGGTCGGAACACTTTGTTCGACTTGGGATTTTCGTTTGTTTTGTTTGTTTGTTCATTGATAATAATGGTAGTTGGAAAATGGGTTACCTAATTGTTTAATTTATGATGTTTTTAAATATGAATTCCAAATCGCAATTCATCTGTGACCTATGTCAAACTTCTTTTGGTAAAAAACATCATGTACTCAGGCACACTGAAAACATTCATTCCATTAGTAGGCCTACCAGTGTAAAAAATATTCAAAAACATTGAAGTAAAATCCAATGTTTTCTATGCTGTTTTTCCTGCAATACTTCCTGTGTATACGATCGTCATTTAGAAATTGCTCATCATTTGTATGTGGAAACAAAATGTTTATCCTTTTCATCTGAAAATGGTAAGTTCTGATACCTACATAAACTTTCATGTTCTTGTGTCTCTTTCATTGGGATGTGATATATTCACATAGGTTGAACAACAACCGTGAATGATTCATTGTCAATCATGTTAAATTGAATAAATAAAGTTGACTCGATTTTTTTTTTAATATTTTCAACGGATAAATGAAGTTTTTCTGGTGGTTTATTCGAACATGTTCTCATGAATACTACACTTCGTTCTTCTTTACAGTGTCATTCAGCGCTTTTTATTCACAACTTAAAAATTTTTCAGATTCTTACTTTAAAAAAATATATTAAAAAAAAATACAGCCTCTATAAATAAATAGTTTTTTTTACAAAAATTCTAAATAATTTCAAATTTCAATAAAAACACAAAATAACTTTGAAAACTAAGTCAAACGAAATGTTCCGAACGATTCCGAGACCACCCGAAAAAATTTACCCTACAGTGTCCCTAGACGCTTGTTTACTACTGCGATTTTAAAATATACCAACACTGCAGCCACCCTTCCACAATGAAATAATATTTATTTTTACCATAAGCTTTATTCTACTCACTATTGAAATTTTAATTAAAATATACCAATACTGAACCAACTTTCCACAACGAAATAATATTTATTTCTTCTGATAAAGCTAAAGATAAAAAAGATAAAAGCTTATCTTTAAAAAACTTGTTTTTAACATATTTATAAGCTTTTATTCTACTGACTACTGCGATTTTAAAATGTACCAATACTGCAGCCAACCTTCCACAACGAAATATATTTCTTCGGATGAAGCTAAGGCCAAAAAAATAAAATAAGAGTTTATTTTTAAAAAATTTGTTTTTAATTTACCAATAAGGTTAGAATTTTGAGGGAAATATTTTATCTTATTTTTTAAGGAAGGGAGGTAGAATCTTTGGAAAATTAACCTTAATTCCATAGCCAAGAATCATTAACGGAGGAGGCGGAAGTATTCAAAGAAATATTGAGCGAATTGCCACTGGTGCCGTTTCAGCTCGAATGTCTGCTTGGGTCTCAGCGTTAAACATCAACGATCCAAAAAGAGAGAAAATACCCAACCAAGGCGATCATATAATTTTCATTTCAATCGTTGATCGACTTATGGCATTGTGCACATCAACATGAATGGTGTTAATCGGGAAAACGTTAAAAGAAAATTTTGAAATTTGTTGTTAAAGTATTACCGCAGCCAACAGTAAACAAAGGTAGTCAGTCTGTAAGGTTCTTATTCTACATGAAATTTATACAGCCGTTGTGCTGAAAAGTGATTCGTCGCAGCGTAATATCGAATTCTGCCTTCATGACCCGCGTATATTTCCTGGAATTTTCTTTATACCCACACAGCCTACCTACCAACTCGAATTTGTGACGAAAACTATTATCAGAAAAAAACAAATGCTCTTCTTTAGCTGCAAACTTTCGCTTCAGTAAACACTTTCCATGCCTTCGAAGTAAAGTGCGGGTGGTCTAATCTTCGTCATACGCGTACGTATGTACGTGTCTGTACGTGAAATGTAGGTAAAGCTATACACACATTTTTTGAATACGACCTATTCACGCTGTGTAACGCTTCTGCTAAGGTAGGATACTTCTTTTTTTTTAATATTTTATTTTTCGATACAATGACGAATAATAGAAACACACTTCAGTGTTGTGACGGACAACTCGATAACAAATATATGGCCTATATTTCTACACGCTGCTAATCATGAAACGATGTCGTTAATCCTCCGTTTTTACTGTTTGCATCTTTGTCCGCATAATATGTATATCTTTCAGCCGATGTCATTCTCCAGTGACAAAACATCAAAGGGGTTTAAACGTTTTAAACGCCAGCAACCTAGAACCGATATCCATCCGTCAGTTCGTTAGATTCAGTCGAAATGAATAAGAATCAACTCGAGTACCTTTATTGTCGAATTTTTGATACTTTCAATTTTGTCAGCAATAACCTACTATTCAGCTTGGTGATGAGCAAAGGAATGAACAAGACCAGCACCAACGCACCAATGCCACGGAAGTCGAGGTATCGGTTTTGCACAGTCGAGTCTTCGTCATATTTTCTACGTTTTGCCGATGGCTGGATTTTTGCTACCAATTATAATCATGACTAAATTCAACTTTTCATTCGTGCCTTTTCAAAATGCTGAAGAAACCACTAAAAAATAAGCAAATGTTGCAAATTATTTTCAGTCAATAAAATTTCGAGCATTTTACAATTTGTTCCTATTTTATAAGCGAAAGCGAACGAAGCTCCTTTATATGGGTCCAAACACAAAACAACTTTGTGATGACGCCATTGCTCTGAGATAGGCGAGCCAAAATTAATGAAAATTTACCAACAACTGTTCGAAATTCAGACTGATGTAGTGACGAAGCCCAATTTTCTAAATTCGATCTATCAAAAAAAATGATCCGTCGTCTTACTGTTTTAATTATTCGGAAAATTCTGTTTCTTCGAATTCCAAATTTCAGTAGGTAAGGGGTTAAAAAAATTTTTTTTAAGCAAGTGATACGTTTTTTAAGGTGCGAAGTTCAAATTTTTGGATTAAACCACTCATTGGACTTCTGTCATCCCGAGAAGAGGTTAGGTTATGTTTTTCTCAAAAAATTGAATGACAGTGTCGGATATGTTTTGTTAGGCATTAAGCCAAAATTTACGTTAATTTTTTAATTTATTCAAAATTGGTCCCCCCTATAAATCAAAAAGGGTGGATTAAGCAGATTTTTTAGAATTTTATTGTCCGATACATCCTCGAATATGTTTATTGAAGAGCAAAATTTCACTTCTAACATGTGTGATGTGGCTCAGGTACACTTTTAGGGGGACAGGGATCGTTTTAGGTAACCCACTTCGTTTCAGTTGTGATTCTAGGTTTTACTTGCGATCCGCGAACAGACTATTAATACCTAAACGGTTCAAATTAATCAACGTGATCCTGTAAAAATTAAAAGCTACAGCAGGGCATACATTAGAATTGGAATATTGTTTATGACTGACCTTATTAGCTAATTACCATGTGGAATACCTTACGTCGTGGAAAGTAAAACCAACAAAGAAGGTGTTCAACAGAACAGTTTGCGTGTTTATGCCAATATACCAGAAAGGTATGAGGGAGCCAAGACCTCGGCAAACACTGGCGATTTGGTCTATGATTTTTTCGTCTTATATAGCCGGCTCCCTACACACACACATACACACTTATGTAATATTTACATAAGTATAGTGTAGATAATTTATTCGTACTTTATGGTTGCTATGGCAACGGTAAAGTACGGAGAATGCATCTTTGTATCGGTCCGTGACATCGCCGAGATAATTATCTATTGATTCGTCACGGTCCGAGATTTGTAACTTGTCTATCTGCAAAAATAGACAAGTACAAATGAACATACATTTGTGTTATGGTTTAACGTGCAAGGCACGAATAATTGTCACCGAAAGGTGACGATTGTCGTCGATAGGCCGAGCCTATTTCCTCATACGAGTAATGGTCTAATCCCCACATACCAATTAATTTTTGTATTTTCTTTGAATCTGACGCATCGATTTAGAAGAAGCCCTCTTCTAAATGGACTACGGTTACAAATGCAAAAATTCTATACCTAATTCAAAATATTTAAGATAAAAAATGAATGATTGGTCAGCAACAAGGGAAAATCTTTCAGAAATATAAAATAGGTTATTAGTGTCATGACAGAAAAAGAGTGATATTTAGTTATTTTTACACCTTTTTGACGTTAAAACTTTTATCAAGTATTTATTTGTAAAGAACCACAAATAAATACTTACAAACAATAAAGATAACATTTTATAAATAAAATCTAATTCCTACGTATCTATACTCTTATGGTGGACCTTAACTTTCTTTGTACTGTAAGACTTCAATTAAATTCAACACAGTTACATTTGTATGCAATATATTTTCATTTACAAGTAAGAAAAATCTGTAACAGAATATTTTGTTAGTATTTAATATTACAAATTGAAATTGACGTGAACTGAACTAAACTGAACAGAGTGTTCTTCAATATACTAGTTTTATTTTCCAATTTTTATACAGTATAGAAAAGAAATTATAAGTAATAGTGGGATTAATTCACTATGATTGGTTGTTACCTGATAGAAGGAGAATTAACGTTTTCCCTACTGTGGGCAGATATTTCTAGAAAGTTACACGTGTGTGTATTAATGAGATCAAAGAATACAATTGTCTTTCATTTGGATGAATTATTTTTATCGAATTCTAACGGTACAATTTAATGTTAATTTTGTTTCAAGAAGAAGAAGAGTCAAAAGTGTGTAATAATTTGGGAAATTAAATAAATTATTACGACTGTGTAACATATAGTCTTACATTTAGAAAATGTTTGTCTATATTTGTTACAATTAGAACTTTTTTTCAACACCCAACCAAAAATTACATTTTTTAATGCTGGTTAACTGAAAAGAAAAAAAAAGAATTTCAACACATATGAAAAAACATTGTTGGGTGCATACACTTTTTCAAGTTGACTTTCTCATATAGAGCTCGATCTCTTTTTTACATGGCTTAACTACTTTCTCAGTTTTGCATATTCAAAATTGAAATTATTACCATAATTATTCAGTTCTAAAAAGTTTTTTTAGAGACATATTTCTGTGGTTGTGGATGAGAGAGAAGTGTGGAAATTTTTCCGTTTAAAAAAAGTAAAATCAATTATTATTTGATTCTAAAATAAACAAATATTTCCTCTTTTTTTGGGGGGCAGAGGGGTTGTTACAAAAAATAGTGTGTTGCAAAAGTCACCCTCGTATCAAAATCATCTACTTTTTGCACTTGTATCCCAAATAACTATTTTTTGTACCTTACTATATAATTGTTGTTTACTGGAAGACTAAAATTTTGAAAGTTTAGGCTAGACCAATTTTAGTTGAGCAACTTCCTCCCTTATACATATATGACTACTACGCGAGCACAAAATTTCATTTTATTTTCATCTCGTGATTTCTGTTCGAGGCCGTTATTCTCAAATCTCGTATCTACCAGTACCTATACTTCATGCTTATACACATAATTATTGGCCCTCCATAAATTCTTTGCACATTATTGTCGAGCAAACGTGATCCCCCTCATTTCTCATCTTTAAAAATCCGTGTAATATTTCGAACCACACTCCAGCACAACAAAACAACATAAAAGTTAATTCGCGCGAAACCTATTCGCGAGCGCAAAAATTACGCATTATAAAATAATTCGTTACGCTTCGTAATAATAATTCGAGAGAAGAAAAGAATGATAAAAGAAAAAGAAGAAAAAGAAGCAAAAGAAAAAGAAGAATGACTATGAAAAACGTATAGGGGAGAAAAAAATGTAACTAGTAACCATTTGTTTTAATCGGTCATCCTTCAAAGTCATCAATTTCACCCCCGTAGACATCCCAAGAGAGATTGTTTAGTCGCTTTTGAGGGTAACATGTGGGGAATTAGCATTTCTATATTTTTTTCCCCTCTCTGGCTCTCTCTTCTTTTCGTACCATCAACAACAACAATTACCCGTCCCCTTATCGAGGCGTACATACATAGTATACCCCCTTAAGTATAAGGGTAGGAAACGGCATTTTCTAAAATGCAACTCAATTTCACGTTTCGCTACCCATACGATGGTGACTGACTCGCATCCCTTCTTTCGAAAATTCCCTAATATACTTCATAGTGCAAATACAGAACGCAAAATAAAATATATGTATATGTATAATATGTATACTAAAATCTATGTATAGTTTACCTACATAATTATTATAATCAAGTATGTTTTAAATTACATCGAATTTAGATATTCAACGTCAATCTTTTAGGGTAGGCCTGCAATAAAGGATGGTTTTTATTTTTTGCACTAAACTGAATACACCGATAATTTTCAGCTGGTGTGAAATTGTCATATGCATGAATTATCCGTTTTAGACTCGCGCAGAACTGTTGTGACCCCTCAAAATAAGACTGTTCACCCTATTCCACATTACAAGTCTTCTATCCAGTAATTATCTCAAAATTCACTACGCTCATCTCTCATTCCTTCATAGAAATTCACCTCTTTGTAATCCTTCATACTGAATGTTGGGTTAAGTAGTCCAGTCAACTCTGTCAAAACTCAAGCACAAAGTTGTGTTTAAAATTTGAGAAAAAAATTTAGTTCAAAAATTTAGATCAAAGAGACCTTTTTCTGTTCAAGTGAATATGAATGTAGGTAACGTTAGTCAATCGGCATTCCAACTCGAAAATCGGTTTTTTCAACATTTCCGTTATCACGAGCAACAGCCAATGGCGGTTCCAGCCCCAGCCTTCTCCTCCCCGTAAAATTGTTTGAATAAAAAGTAAACAAAAAAAATTTCAATATAGGTAATTGATAATTCTACTCACTTATTAAACTTGAGCAGGTACCTAGCTAAGGTACCTCCCAAGTCCCTAATGAGTTTGAAGATTGTTGCCTACAGAGTTTCAGAAATCCCAAACTTATCCCTAATAATCAGAAATTTTACTTTCAACCATCTTCCCGAAAACAAATATCATCCCCACGCAATTATAAACCCTACTACTGCCTCTAGCAGCAGCATAACCATATAAAAAGATTTACAATCACTGTGAATAATGTTCAAAACCTAACTTCCTTTGGCTAATTTCCCTCCAATATAACATCCTGATGCCTGTTGAAGGAATATAGTACAAATTGGCTACAGAAAATTTCAAGGGACTGGGAAATTTGTTTGTAGCTACAACAAATATATGCTGTAACGGGACTGTAATGAATATATAAAATAATGGTGGTTGAAAACTGATCAGTAGGTACCAATCATCAACAACACATAGGAGGACATTAATTTTCATTATCACTGGTTATTGAAATGCAATTTTACACTGATTAAATCATATGATAATTTATGGAAACATGGAAGTGACCATTGAAATAATATTGAAATTAAACTGAGAAATTGGTTTGTTGTATCAAAGAAATTAAGAAAGGATGGGTGAATAAATTCATTGTAATTCATTGTAGCCTCTTTCTATGGCTTCAGTTGGCACCAAAATCTATTTGTAGTAGCCAATAGTTTCTAGTAGCCAGATTTGCTGTAGTGATTTCGACTATAATAAAAAATTAGTGAAGCCTAAGAAGGCCATAGTCACCACATTCTCCTTTGGCCATGCCAAACAGATGACCAGTTGACACATAATAAACTTTCTATAAGATTTAAAATCTTACATTTGGCATTTGACATTATTTTATAGCTTTCAACAGTACCTACTCAGCATAATCTAAACAGTTTTAATAAGTAATTATATGTCATGATATATTGTGAAAGAAGTGAAAACTATTGACTATCTTATGGATATTCTGGAGTTATTCTGGATAATTATTGTAAATCGTGTAACTGAAGTGGAAAAAAATAACACGGTCTAAACTCTTATAAGTTAAGTAAAAATTAAATTTTTTAAATACACTCATGACTTTTATAATTGTAAAACACCTCCCTCCAAATTCTCATGGTAGAAACTTGGACATAAACGTAAAAAACAAAAAATCTAAAATAAAGAATCTCACCCCACATGGGATTTGAAAATGGACTGTTTAGGATCATAAAACATGTCGCAAACATAACACGTTAACATTGGGTACATGATTGGGTCAAAATTGAATTGATAGAAAACATTCACATACATACACAACTCAAACGCGACTTCGGTAATACCAGTGGACTGGTACCAACAACTATGTTACAAAGCAGGGTTTAAACTCCCTTCTCTATTCTTCAATCTAAGGAAACTGGAATCAAAAACAGGTGTACTTGTCAGTCATTTTTCGATGTTAATTCACCATCAATAGAAATTCTGTCAAGCTCTATTTTAAAGTGGAGGCCATTGAAAAAACTTTAAATAAATTATCGCATAACGGCGGTTGAGTACTCCCATTTTTTTCAATATCCTTTCTCTAATCTATGTTCTGTATTCTATAGGGTAGGAAAATTTAAACATTTAGAGAAAAAATCAAGAGAAACAGTACAAACCATAGACTTTTATAGAATATAAATGGACAGCACATTTGACCTAAAATAAGCTTTATGAGTTGTTCGAACATAGCATAAGAAACTTAAACTGCGTGGTAAGCAGCTTTACACTTTGATTGGAGCATAACATTAACACAAGCATACAGCCACATATACACATATGTATCGTGTATGTATCACTGCCGACGGCATAAATTTCTTATCCTATGTTTAAATATAGGTTTTATCACTATACTCAGTCCATTATACGGTATAGTCAAAGATATAAACAATACCCAATGTTTCCTTTCAGTCAACTTTTTAGGTATTATATCATAGAGAATAAATCGACGAGTAGGTATAAATCATACTGTTTCTCTTGATTTATTTTCTAAAAATTAAAATTTCCCTACTTTATAGAATACAGATTAGGATTAGAGAATAGAGAAGTTTAAACCCTACTTTGGTAACAGCAATAAAAGTAGATATACTAACTTATAGGTGGTGAAATCAAAATGCTCCGCAATAGGCAACCAAAGTCACACGAGTGAATTCCATCGACGCGCCATGCAGCCATAAACATGTTTTATTATGTATTAAGTCATTTTCATTTATTGAGATTTGACATAGGGACTGTATTCCTAGCTTTTCAAATCCCGTTTGCCAACATATACACAATGAATATAAGTCACGCTAATTGAACGTACAGTTCATCAACGCCAAGAGATTAATGTTTTCAAAATAAAAAAATCAATGGTAAAACAGGCATATACTTATGGGCTATAGGTAGCTACCAGAAATATAGCTCATAATATTGTGTAAACGTTAAAATTGATGATAATCCGTTAGGCTTTTGTCAGCATACACCGAAAGTAGCTTTTTTTGCACTTCGATCATTAAATCTTCTCGTCGGGTTTGTGTTAATATAGGCCTACACTATCACTTTCGCAACCGCGATACTCGCGCGTCAATAAAAATTAATGAAAGCATACTAATTGAGCGGTTCGACATTTTATGAGGCACTTTCCCAACGTATGAACAGATATATAATAGACTATTGCACTAAGTGTAGTAGCCCAGCAGCTTAGCAAATTTTTGGAAGTTTGTATCATCGCGTACCCATAACTACAGATCTTGTTAGCTCGCGTTTTCAAAAGCATAGATCACCGACTCGTCAAATCAGACTTAGACACCATTACATTGTAACAACCCACACTGTGTACAGTCGAAAATGATTTGTCACTGATATTATTTTTCACCATTCGTGATTAAAACGTTACAAAACATTTGATAAAAATGAAAGGTAACATTTATTTTGTCGACATCTAAACGAGAGACGTGTCTTGGGTGGAATAGAGAGGGAAGGGGGCAAAGCATCGTATCATTTTTACAAGGGATACAATGCATTGACTAATATTCTAACTTACAATTTAGTACTTACAGGAATATGGCCAACAAGAAAATCAAAAATTCAATTAAAACAATAGGTAGGTAGTTTTTTCAAAAATGCGTTTTTACTACAGCACAAAAATATATCTCACCAAAATTAAAAATAGGGTTATTTTCTTCTCTATTGTTTTTGTAGACACACTATGAAAAAAAAATTTTTTTTTACAGTTACTTTCTCTCATTTGTTAATTGTCTTTTAATAAGCTTTTATTCTACTCGCTACTGCGATTTTAAAATATACCAATACTGCAGCCAACCTTCCGCAACGAAATAATATTTATCTCGCATGAAGCTGAAGCCAAAAAATAAGTCTATCTCCAAAATACTCGTTTTTAACTTAAACTTTAATGATATCTTTGACCTGAACTGAGCTTTCAATTTAAACAAAAATTTTAAAATAAGTAGAGGCTTTAGGTAGCTCTAATAATATCTTCCCAATTGAAAGAGTCGCAATAGTAATAAAGAATCGTATATTTTTGTGGGGATGTGAACGATTTACACGCATAATTCTATCAGCGGTGGCATATCTGCACGGAGCCGTCACTGCTTTTAAACTTGTAGGTTGCAAGTTCAAATCTACCTGCCGGTAACTCACAGAATTGGTGACCCTGATGTGATTTTTATCATGTAATCACTCTTAAGAGTTCACACATTCCCACTACCAGAGTGGACAGCACAACAGAAGTCTGCGTGAGTTTTCCAGCTAGCTTCTACCAATAACAGCCTATACTTATGTGCTGCCCTCTATGTGCATGGCGTAGTACTTGCTTGTGTGGCAAGAACTAGAGGGGAGTGGTGTGGGAATGTGAACTATCTACACGCACATTTGCTCGCTTCGATATTTTCTGCTATCCTTGTGAGAAATGTTGTATTTAAACCAGGGGCAAAAATACCTGTGAATTGTTGGGTCGAATCCTTATTATGGCAGAAAGAATTTTGAAAGAAAAAAATGAAATTAAAAAGTCTTTTTAATGAGCAAAAATTCCTCAGGTACCAAATTTAGAAGGCCGAAGCACTTTACACATGAGTTTGAATTTGTATGTATAAATCCTACTTCCTCCTTTGAGTTAAAGAGACGAAATATGCTTATTTCTTATTTATATCAATTATTCTTTAGACAACATTTTTGAAAATGGTCACAGTATTTAATTTTATGCCAGTAAGCCAGCTTAAAACTAAAATTTCGGGGGAAATATTTTTGAATAGGAGTTTCAATCATAGATCTTTATAGGGAACTGTAGAATGACGTTTTTTGTTTTTCAATGAAATTTTAAAATTCACAACACTCATTGTCAAACAAAAATAAGTACTAGCTTCCTAGCTGATTTTCTATAATTTTTTCTTACTATATTGAGAATATGGAATGAAGGAATAATTTTTTCTCAATATCTACTTTTCAAAATTTTTGGCCCTTTGTAAAGGAAATTCTCTCCTCAAAGTCATTAAAGGTCAACAAAAAAAAAAACCTAGGACTAAAATCCACTCATTGGTTTAATATTTATATAGGTATACTTACAGTACGAGCGGAGATAGCCCCCTTTTAAGGGTAGGGGTCCACATACTTTCTTCCATCTCTTCTGAATGCTTCACTTCCACAACTGTACTGCCACCAACAAATACATTCCTACTATTACTTTATTTTAATTGTTCTTGGGGGCTCAAAAGGGAAGTTGTTTACAACCTGTGGTATATTGGCCTCATTATTAGCTATTTTCTTATTTTTTCTCATTGATCTGTAAACATCTTAGCTGTTAGTAGGGGCTAAACAAGACTTATAGAATCAAGCATCAAATCGCAAAACTCGTTAAGGTGTCTTTGTTTGTTTGTGTGTGGTTGTGTATGGTTGTGTCCGCTTTTGTGTGCTTGTGTGTATATCCCTTGTCAATTGAAGCTCAATGCAACATTTCAATTTTGAAATAAACTTAATACATATATTTCATTCAATGATTACTCAGCTGCTATTTAAGCTACAGAGCTAAAGTTGGTATTTCTAAAAGGAGGAGAAAATTTAAAAAATTTCCGTATGATTTTCTAATCATTTTTACCAATTTGAAAATGAACAAATGAAAAAAAAAAAAAATAATGGATAATTTACCTTCTTTGGATTCTATAAACTTCTGATCTTTCACTGAATGATACCTCAGCCGATATTTAGGCCAGAGAGCTGAGGTTGGTATCACACTGGAAATAGGAGAAAACTTGCATAAATTTAGCATCCATATAATTTTTATATTATCTTTGGCAGTTTGAAAATAAATGAATGAGAAAGAAAAACATTGAAAAAAATTTTTTCATTTTTGGAATCTAGAAATCTCTCCTCTTTCACTCAATGATTCCACTGTCGCAATTCACATTACTGAGCTGAAGTTGGTAACATTGAAAATAAGATGAAATTTTCACGAATCTACATTCCATATAATTGTTTCCATCATAAATAGCAGTTTAAAAAATAGATGAAATAAAAAACCTAAATTAATGGAAAATTTGGCATTTTAGTATCGTTTAAATATTTTCAGGTTTACATATCGATACTTCATTAGTAGGCTATATAGCCACAGCGACACTCGTGTATTTTGTTCCTTTCTTCTCTTTTCTTTATTTTGTTGGTGCTGAAATCAAAGATGGTGTTACCTACTCTTAACTAGTAAACTGTGAACAGACCACCATCTTTCTGGTCTTAAACTCTCGTCTTTTATTATCTATTTTTAGCTTTCTTGATTTTTATGTCATATGTAGTATAACACGGCTTCTTTTTTTAATTGTGAAATTATTTCTGTTTTCTAAAATGAAGTGATATAATTTATCTCTTTTAAATTCTTCAAATTCACCCTTGGTGATGTGGTCAGATTACTGGTTTCAGTGCTCTGCTAGCTGAAGTCGGCACCTCTGTCTTTAATTCGGTTCAGTGCGCAATGTTCCACTTCCTGTATTTAATATGTACTTACTCATAATTTTCCTTTTTATTCATTTGTTTTTATCTTAGTTACAAGTATGTTCCCAGCACTTGAGTTTTTCATATTCATTTTTTCATTAAGTAAGTATATCTAACATAGTAGACTAAACACACTAAATTTATTTAACCTCGTAAAAGTATGTGGGGACAATACTCGTATGAGATTTTAGGGGCTCGCACCCCTTGACAACAGTTGCCACCCAAAGGCTGCCGTTTATTCTTCTCTATGATGTTAAACCATTTACACACGTATATTTGTATGTTCATACCTGTATGTACGTACAGGTAAGATACATTATACGGGCCATGATCAATTACCTGATAAAAATCTCGGTGATGTTGCGGACTGGCACCAAATGTGCTGCGTCATTTCTTGTCACCTAAACGGAGGCAAGAAACGACATAAATTATGACATAATACCATACGTATATGTATGTATGTGTGTCTGTGCACGTATACCAAATCCACTATATAAGTTCACAAAACTGGCTACAAAATTGCTGGTGTTTGCCTTGGATTTGGCTCTCCCATACTTACAATGTATGAAGTGGCAGAAAACGCAAAGCTGTGGAAAACCTTCTATGTGTGAATATCTCTCACAACAAGGTATTCCACAAAGTAAAATATGTGTGAAGTGATTTGTAAGCTCTCAGTTCCATTCAGTTTTTATCTATTTAGTTTTGAAACAAAGTTTGTGTCTTAGTGTCTATTAAAATATGCATCTTTTGATTTTCCTTTTTGAAACTTTGTCTTCAATTATGAGTGCGCTTCCATTAAGACTTTCACACACCGCCCTCCAAAGAAACCCCAACACAACTATGCCCTTAATTTAAAGTAAATTTTATGGCTCTGCCTACAAAAATACAAGTAGAATGTATTAACAGATGTTATTTTTAGCTAGACTAGTTAGATCAGAGAACCACAAAAAAATTTTACAGTAGGTAAACTTTTTCTATTATTTAGATAAAATATTCCAAGTGAAATTTTATTTACAGAAATTGGGTGGACACATATGACTTTAAAATTAATATTATGAAGAACCGATGGCTATTTTTCGTGTGTAGGCTATGGCAGGCATTTTGAGAATACTTTACCTAATTTTTAGGAGTTGTTTAGTGAACTTAGGAAAATCGATTAATTCAGGTAATACTAATTATCCAATTTCTTCTTCGTGAATCTTTCAAAAAACATTCCCTGAAGTTAAACCTTTCAATAATTTCAGTCAAAAGTGACTTTAGTTGTATTTCTGGTAATGTACATACATCTTCAGGCCTTATCATTTAGTCTGCCCTCGGTGGGAGTACCAATAGAGAATTTTAAATTCAATGGAATTTTACATGGAAAAACACCAATATTGAAGTTCGAAAATAGAATGTTGGCGCAACGAATGTAAGAATTTTCAGAATTTCCATTTTATATTCTTTTCTGCTCGTCGTCTGCAAAGTCAACAAAACGAAACACAGATTTTAATGAAGATAAATTATGTTAAAATACGGTTTTTAAATCAGAAAACCCTATTTGGTCTGTACCTACGTGGTTAGAAAATTCATAATGAAGAAAAATAACAAACTCACTGCATAACTCATCAAATTTCTTTTCCCGTGCCCAATCATATTCTCAAAAGCCCAAGTTATGTTCTTGTCTACTTACTTTAGCAAAAAAATAAATAAATAAATAAATAAATAAATAAATAAATAAATAAATTACGATGTCAGAGTTTTAAATTCACGCCGACACAACGCGCGCAGATATTTTCTCGTTATTTTTCCACCAACACTTTTGGGGGATGAGAAAGGGAAACAATTGCGAAGGAAAAGCGTATATCTAAGAAATGAGGCTTTACCATTTATTCTCCTTTTTTTTTTCCTTTTTCTGTCTCTCTTACCTTTCTTCCATTTACCAGTTTGCCTATTTTTACAGATATTTTTACTGCAGCACTATAAGAAACAAACGAAAAAAAAAAATTGTTACGTTGTGGCGTGTTTTCATCTGCACGAATTTTCTAATTTAAAAAGCTAGGAGCATCAAAAAAATAAATAAAAATAGATCCACGTCTGGAGCAGTTCCAGTAAAATACTCGATTTTTGAGTTATTACCGCATCGTAGATTCTAATCTATGCGTTTCATCCTTCACATAGAAAAGGATGCTGGCCAAAGAGACGTTACAAGAAAATAAATTTTCTTCTTTTTCTTTAGTGTTTTTTCTTCTTCTTCTTCTTTTCAAGCCTTTAGGCTCGTATATGTGTGTGTTGGCAGGCCATCAAAACTGCCTCGTAGGTAGGTATACTTATATGTAAGACACAAAAAAAAAAAAAACAATGTGAAGGCATACGAGACTTAAATTGTGTCCGTTTGAAGTTTTAGGAGGAGATTGCCTTAGAGCAGGTATAACGACAGTGATACGTTGAAAATGGGAAAAATAATTAATTTTATTAAAAATCAAAGTAGCTTTGTGCGGTAAATCCTGTATCTATGAGTCTTATGACAGTAGAATAAAACCAGGTTTTTTTTTAGCATATTTTCAACACAACTCCACGAAAGAAAAGTCAGAATAACTTTAGGTTGCTTTGGTAAACGCACCAATGTAGTGTTTTACTCACTTTTGGTTGAATATTTAGTCATCAAATGTCTTTCAAATAGGCGATGAGCGAATATAGATGTAGACGATGCTCTATTTTCTTTTTGTTTCACTTTTTTTTTTCTCATATGTCATTCAAAATGTTAATTATACCTCGGAGGAATTATTGTTTTATTTTCGCATATCCTTGCAATCTTGGATGAATCCTTCGATCTCATGTTTTTTTGTATGGATTTCAAAACATCTCCTATACGATCTTGAAGAACAAATTTGTTATTTTTATTTTCATAATGCACAGTGCAGCCAAAATGAACAAAATTAAAAAACGAAACATTCTTTAGATAAATTTTCACTTTTCCAGCATAAGCTATTTAGCGATGGTGTAGAACCACCATCTTGGGCCAGTTTAAGCAATTTTCCACGTCGGTTTATAGTAAGTATTAAAACACGAATTTTACATTTTGGTTTCTTATACCAGTATTCTTTGAAGCAGATACAATGTTGATTCGAAAAATATCGTTAATTTTGACGAACGATGATTCATTTACAGAAAATCACAATGACAGAGAAAAATGTCGAGATTGTTGAAAGTACCCCTATTTAGCAACTTTTAACCATATTATATGGCCACTGACTCTCCCATCTTTAGTCAGTTAATAAAAATTTTATTTTTTCAAGTCTACGACAATAAAGAGTGTTTATTGGGAGGATTTTATGTACATACAAGTTACAATATTATGACATTGATAATATACTATACTCAGTAGTACATTATCACAGTTCACAATATGATATAATATCCTACAGACTACAGCATTCAAAGAAGTTCTCAAGTTTTCTTCCGAATAGGTCAAAAATTTTCAATTTGCTTATGTTTTTTTTTTCTTGGAGAAGCCATTCCACAAAAAACGAAGGAATAATTTAAAAAAATTAGTCGAAAAACAAATTCGCAAGAATAAAACTATAGCAAGAAATGGTACTCCCACTCATTATTACTCTTCCAAAATCGATTAAACAATTCTGATCACGTTTAGCGTTAGGTACTTACAAAAAAGTTCACCCTACGCTAAATAGAATTATGGGAGTATTTAACTAAAATTTTTGCAGATTTGTTTCTACATCGTTTGAGTTTTTTTTGCCTCGATAATCTTTCTCAATATAATCCACCTAAGTATAAAGTGTAATGCTATACCCCATTTTCAACGATATATCTCTCATAGATTACGAATACGATTTCATACTACTAGTAGTTGACTACCTAATTGTTACGAAACAAGCTCATAAAAAGTTGATTATTTCATTTTATGGTGCCTACGTAAAAAACTTAATGGGGCACTGAAATATTTTTACGTACAAATGCACAATGACCTCTATTTCTGATCGTTTCAACATTGTTCACGAATTAAAGATAGAAATAAAATAATTTCTGGACTAATACCACGCTAACCTGAGGACTGCAATATTTTATTCACGACGATATCCGATAATCAAAATAATATTGATTTAGTACAAATTCTGAATTTTGAATCTTCCAGGTGAATATATTATAAAATTTTGTAAATATTATTATGTATACGAGGTCTTTAATTTAGACTTAGGTCCATCACAATCAGAGGAAACGTACCTAAACATCAGTTCGACTATTTTGTTGAACCCTTTGATTGTACTTAGTTCTAGTATTTGCTTATTTTATGCATTAGTTTCATTGACTCTGCTTTTAATCGAGTAATAAGTTGTTATAGTCTAGTCACTAATAAGTACCTATCAAAATTTTGACATTTTTTCGAAATTGCATTTAATAAGTACCTAACTATCGTAGATGTTGGGGTGACGATGATTTTGAAATTTCAGTTTCATTTTGTAGATGAAAAATTGTTGATTGTCTTTAGAAAACATTAACAGCATTGAATGACGCCGAGTACCTAACTTGTACCCTCGGAAAAAATTACTGCCCCGTTTAAGAAAGGAGGCATTCAAATTTTTTTCTTCAACCCTTCCTACCCTCCACATTCACCACATTCAAAATTCACGGATTTATTGATAATTTATTCAGCTTAAATTTACCGAAGTCGAAGCGATTGAAAGACTAAGTAGACTGTTGTATCCATCCTCCTCAATTAAGTGATTTTCGTCTCCCAGAATAAACGTTTCTTTACCGAGCCAGTGCATATTTATACAGTGGCCAATTACTTCATCCACATAATGCCATCGTATTTACAATATATGTGTCGGTCGAGCAGTCACGTGTAACGTATTAAAGAATGTGCAGCCGAAAAAATTTAAACCATATAAATTGCACTACTTTGATGTGGATATATTTCTCGTATAGGCTACACATCAAATTTAACGATCCCGATGCAAAAATTTATGGTTGAATGATAGTCACGATCGATATTCAATTTACTATCATCACATCCTCACTTTATAGGATAGGAAACTGCATAAATTTTTGAGTAGGCTAGTAGCTCTGGTTTTCGAAGCTCACCTTCAATACAGCAGAGATTCACAATGACTACAGCACAAAGACTAAAAATTTTCCCGAGGTGGTCGAGGAAAGTACTGCTACTTTACCTATGCTGATTCAACATCTGTAGAAAACCGACCTAATAATCTAAACGAACACAAAATGAGATTAAAGGACGATTTAAAAGGAGGATTAAAGGGCTTCAGCACTTCCCTCTCATTTGCAGAAGTACTTTTGCTTCTAATTTCAATGATGAACTAATACCACATTAATCACGATTTTTCATTTAGAGACGACCATGTGAGAATCTCGAGGGTCGATTTTCCAGAAATTTGAAGGAAGGTTATAGTCTTTACTGTGAAAAATAACATTTCTACCAATTTAGCACCATTTATTACCTGATTTTTGAGACATAATTTTTGTATTCCTGAAAAATTTACAAAAAAAAAAAAAAATTTCCACCGATTTAAGTCGAAGTAGGTACCTAATTTATTTGAGACGGTAATAAGATTTTCAAAAATATTGATCTTCGTTGACAAGAGCAACTTCATTATATAATAAAATATCGCAAAATTAATCACCATGTGCTTATGAAAAATCAAGATTGTAATGCTAAAAAATCTTTTGAAATCTAAAAGTCGATAAATTTATTCAGCTTAAGAAATTTAGGCTACTTTTTTGTGGGTGATGAGCGAAATTGGTGTTGGACTTGATCTTTCACTCTTTAACTGACTTGAAAAAAAAGTAGGAGGTTATTTAATTCGATCCGTAGGTATATAGGTATATATATATATATATATATATATTTTATGTTAGTACCAGCATAACTTCTCAATCTGTGCACCTATTCGGATAAACATTTTTTTAGAAGTTAAGGGCTTATCCCATGAAGGTTCCAATAATTTTTTTTTTAATCAGTGGGGTAGTTTTGGAGTTATTTTTTAATAAAAAAAAACTCTTAGTTTTAAAGTACCTAATATTCCGTTAACGCTGAAAACGAAAAATTATTGAAAAAAAAATTTTTTTTAAATAAAACCAACTTGAGCGAAAAAAAAAGAACAATAAAAAATACACTAAGAAGAGAAAAATAATTATTTTAAAATTTCTCCTGCTAGGTAGGTTTAAAAATTAGAATTATCAAAGTTGGCGCTCATTTCCTTTAACATATAGGTTTGATACCTACGTTAACTCCTCCCAATTTTATGAAAAAACTTCGTAATTAGCATCGACTTCGATAATTCCAGTCCCTAGCCTAAATCTGGTTAGAGAAATTTTAAAATAAATATTTTTCTCTTTTTAGTAGATACATTTTTATTGTTTGTATTTTAAATCGATTCTATTTTTTAGAAAAACGAAGACCACTACCAAGACTGTACCTATCTACAGTAGCAAGATCAACTATGCAGGATCAAGACCAAGATTCGACTATGTAAAACCAGAACCAAGTGGAAAACTAAAAAGAGCATAAATTGTAAGTTTAATACAACCGTCAATAATGGTGAAAATTTTAAGCCTTGACTGTGCAAGAACAAGACTTAGACTAACAGTCGTGTAAAACCGAGACCAGTACATAGAAAGAGATTACTGGTATTGACGTTGCTCTTTTTCAACACAAATTTTTTTATTTTCCTTAAATTTCTCTGGTATCAAAGTAAGCTCTGCTGTTTCAACGATGCCATTTATGTAGGCCTACAGTAAATTTTAATGCTTCAAAATCAGTTTTTTTTTTTAAATATACTCTCGGTTTTCCATGACGTTGGTATCCTTGTAAGCATACTACCTAAATCACAGCCCAGAATTCTGCCTTTTATCATCTGTTCAAACCAAACTTCTACAAACTATACAGGTTATTGTAACGTATATTTTCGTCTATTTTTAGAAATGACGAACATATTCGTCTACACATTTTCGAATACCAAAAACGTAGATATTTATCAACAATAATAATCCTATAACTCTTTATAAACAACCACTAAATTACCCGTATTTGATTTTATGAATATAGATATACTTTCTGTATATTCATGACCTAATTGTGCCTGTCCCTCGAGTACTCGACGAGTCAGCACAGCCCTATAATAACAACACCCTACCTCATTTTACCTATCCAACATGTACGTTTTCATACCCTGAACGAGTATATAATCCCTCGATTCAGTGGAATAAGACACAGTTCCTCGACAGCTACTTCTAAGTATCTGGAACCTCTCTAGTAGAAGTCTCTAGTGAACAGATAGTCTTGCTTGTTGAATTGTGATTGTATATGTATAAATATTAACGTATGTGTATGTACTATGATGTACAAATTATTATTTTATTAAATGTGTAAAATCACTCGAGTGTTTTAAAATATTATTGAGTCTCAAACATATGTTAAGGTCCACGATAGTCTGTGGATGATAAACTTGAATCTATTCTAGAAGTATTACTACTTTTAAAGTACGTGATATTTCGTGTATGGTGTAACACTGAAAGTGGTTCTAATTAGGTACATTACCACCTCTTTTGGCCGTTACGTTATTGGCACCCAACTGGTCTGCTATTGCGAATCAAACTCTCGCTCTAGTACCTATTCTACGGAATTGCTGATCCAAGTTTGCTGTTTCAACTCCTCTGGTTCAAAGTACATTGCTCTAACCTTGAAAACTCTAGTTAAGTACTCAATGAGAAACGCCTAAGGCGCGCTCTTGAGGAAAGGAAGTAAAGGTTATCTGCGAGTGGAAAAAGACCTGTAGTGAAAAGAAAAATCAAACTTCAAAACCAACTAAGGATATTTATTGTACAAAAATAAAAACGGGTGTATCTACAAAAGGCCAAGGTGAAGAAGATTTCGGCAACAAAAAACGGCAACGGATCCATCAAGCTCCTGTTCAAACAAAAGAAAAAACAAAGTAACAATTAATATTAATTATAATTCGCATCCCTCCCTTAAATATAAGAAGTGTTAAATAATTATAAGTCGCGGAAAAATTTATTTTTATGAATGAAACTTGGGAAAATTTATCCGAACCCAATACTACTAAAACAAATTTAATTTGGCTTATCGAAGCTAAAAATTTTGAAATACATAAATTATTAACTCCTGAAAATATAAAAATAATTTTGCAAACAACACGAAGATCTCGTGAACAAGTCCCCGAACTAGAAAAGCCTATTATAAGAAAATACTTTGATCCTCCCACTACTTCAACGCCACTTTTGGAAAATTTGGATAACCCCACACCATTTCCAAGAGTTAGGTCAGCTATTAACCTAGTCGATATTACTGAGTGTTTGGAAAAATCCGACGAGGACTTTCTAAGCCCAGAACTTGAAACTAGAATTTTAGAAAACCCCTACATCCCCTTAGAAAATAAACTGTCAGGTAAGGCTGCAGTAAACATCAGACCTTCCCTATATGGGCACACCCCAACTGAAGATATCGTGTCATTTTTAATTGGATTTGAAAATGAAGAGGAATCATTCAATTGGGATGCCAATATGAAATTCAAAAAAATAAGAATTGCATTTTCGGGCCTCGCTAAACAAATGTTTGAAGATAGAATTCAAGCAAACCCCGAATGTAACAATTGACAAAATACAAAACAAAAAATTTTGGAAGTCTTCACTAGGACTAAACCCCAATTACGCTAAATACTGTATGAAAGAAATTATAATGGTGAAGCTGATTTCCCTGCGTACATTATGTTCGTGAAAAGAATTTTAAAACAAATTGAACCCGATATCTCTGAAGAAAAAATAATCGAAAAAATAATGCCTAACCTTCCCGAAAAAGAAGGAGTATTTCTGATTAAAAAGGAACCGAAAACAATTCAAGAACTCGATAAGGCCTTCTCTAAATACTTAGAATTTAAAGATAAAGTATTTAGACATTCAGACCCCCTCTTACGGAAAAAAATCGATCAACTGGAGAAAACTATTGAAGAATTAAAAGCTGGAAAAACAGAAAAGAAAACTGAAAAAAAACGTAAATTTAGTATCATCCGATCCAGTCTGGAAAGCTGAGATGGAAAAAATGAGAGCTGCAATAGCGAACATTTCAAAATCTCAGGAATCCAGAAAAAATAAAAATCCCCAAAATAAAAATAATAATAATGAACAAAATAATTATAATCAAAATCAAAATCAAAACCAAAATCAAAATAGGAATAATACTAATAATAATAATAATAATAATAATAATAATAATAATAATAATAATAATGGTAATTGGAACCAGAACCAAAACTGGAACCAAAATAACCAAAATAGAAATTGGAATAATAATCAAAACTTTAACCCTAATTATAAAGGCAGAAATTTTAATCCAAATTTTCGTAGGAACAATTTTCCTAGAAATAATAATGGATATTACTCTAACAGAATCCCAAACTGGAACCAGTTTGGCCTTCCAAATTGGAATAACGATCCAGCGTGGTCTGGTATCACATTTAATACTCCCCAAAACCTCCCTTATGTGGCTACAAATACTCAAATGATTGCTCCACCAGCATCATTGATGGCAGCCCCACAACAACAAAATTACCTCCAAACATCAAACCCCCAGGCCTGCCAAAATAATTTCTCAAAAAACTAAGTGTCCCCCTTACAGGTGATCTGTCAGCTGTAAGGGATGTCTTGAACAAAGAATCGAAACAGGTTAACAATGTTAGTGAGGAGAAACTTCAAAATAAAGGGTACTGCAGAACCCAATGTAAATTTCACCTCCCATTTACCATTTGTGGTAAACAAATACTTAGCCTAGTGGATCCAGGTTTGGAACAGACACTTATTGATGAAAAAATTTTAAAGAAAGTCAATTTTACGGAACCAATTCTACCAACTAAAATAAGATTTTGTGGTGCGGATAGCCAACCCCTTGAGGTCGTATGTGTAACCAATGTGATTTTTTCCATTGATCATTGCATTTACCCACATCCCACCTTTGTTGTCCGAAATTTAGTAGAACCGGTCATATTGGGTTATGACTTTTTGTCAACCCATAAAGCCAAAATGGACTTCTCGAAAAACAAATTCACTTTACCGTGTGGTGACAAAGAGCGATGTTTTGACATGCCTGAATGTCACAATTACCCTATTGAAAAAGAAAATAAGTTAGGATATGTTAAGCCCTTTAAATATTATGCCCCCCAAACTTTTAAAATAGAGGCAAATTCAGTGCTAATCTTAGCAACGTTGCCCGAGCACCTGGAGTTTCTGTGTGAAACATCCATGGAAGAAAAACACAATTTCTTTGTAATCGTATCAGAAGACACGATATCGGCTGTTAACCACAATAACAGACCTCACGTGATCTATAAAGGTGAATACTTAGGAAAATTTGAATTAAGTAGCGCAGTAGAAATTAATTCCTGCAAAATAGAAAAAATAACAGAAACTTCTATTTTTAAGGATAATCGAGGAAACCCTATCCCGATTAATCCAAAGCTTTCGCTTGAACAAAAAATAAAAATGTATGAAATAATTAATGAATATAATAATATTTTTACGGGAAAAATAGACGAAGTCTGTTTGTAAAGTACCCGAACAAGTTGTCCGAGTAGACGACGAAACTCCACTGCGGTGTAGAAATTTTAAATTCTCACACGCAGAACATGAGGCCCTACATAAACTGGTTGATGACCTAGTAAAAGCAGGTGTCCTAAAAAAACAAAAATCAAAATTTGAATCTCCCATATTTGTAAAAAAGAAACCAGACGGAGTCTACAGAGTATTAGTAGACTACCGAAGAATGAATCAAAGAATTATTATGGATAACAATCGTGTCCCAACGATTGATGTTATTTGGCCATACTTAAGAAATAAAAAATGGTTTACAACGATTGATTTAAACAGTGGATATTTACAGATTCCTCTCACAGAAGAATCTAAACAATACACTGGAATAAATGTGGATAGAATTGGATACGTATTCAATTCTACCCCAATAGGCCTAAGCATTTCTCCATCCATTTTTCAAACCATCATGGATGACATATTCCATGATATATTCTGGAAAAAAATGGTATGTTACCTGGACAATATTTGCATTTTTGGAGAAACTTTCAAAGAATGTCTCAAAAATACAAGAGAAGTGCTAAAAAGATTAAGTGAAGTAAATTTAAAAATAAAAACAAAAAAATGTCAATTTGCAATGAACGAAATTGAAATCTTAGGACATACAGTCCGATATAATGAATTACGCCCATTAAACAAAAATATTGAGGCGATAAAAAATTTAAATCCCCCTAATACGTTAAAACAATTACGATCATTTTTAGGATCAATAAATTATCATAGGAAATTAATTCCTAATTTAGCTAAAATTACTGCCCCTCTTACTGACTTATTAAGAGGAACAGATAGCAAATCAAATGCCAAAATTAAATTAAATCAAGAACATCTTGAAATCTTTGAAAAATTAAAAGAAATAATGATTTCCAAACCTGTATTAGCAATTTATGATCCAAAGTTGGAAACTTATGTAGAAGTTGATGCTTTGAAAATCGCATTAGGTGCAGTGCTGCTGCATACTAATCCCGTCACAAAGCATAAACATCCAGTTGGATACTTCTCAGAAAGAGTCCAACCTGCCCAGTCAAAATTATGTTCTTTTGACTTGGAAATGCTGGCAATTACGAATGCATTAGCCCATTTCCGTGGATACTTACTAGCATTACGCTTTGTAGTATACACGGATCATAAGCCTCTGATTTATCATCAGAAATTCAATACTCCAAGCCCGAGATTAATTAGATTAATCTCAAAATTAAACGAATATAGTTTCCAAATTAAACATATCGCCGGAAAAAATAATTGTATGGCTGATATGTTATCTCGTCCTCATGACGAACCGGACGAAATTACATTTGAAAAAGGTGAATTTTTAGTAGATAAAAAATATGCTCTCCAAGATGAAGAGAAAAATGTGAATACTCTATGTTGAATTCACAACGACAACTTTGCCCTGTGTTTTACCAAAATCAAAATACGTGGTACTACCCAAGTACTACGTCCAAAAATTATTATTACCCTCCTTCCCCCGCATCAACTTTCCCATACTATCCCGTGGTACAAACCACAACCCCACAGAATGAATTGAACCATTCTCAAAATGGCCCCAATCAAACTACAAATGTAGTCAGAAGATCTGCACTTAAAAGAGAGTCAAATCTCGATAATCAGATCGAAATAACCCCTTCTGTAACTCCCGACTCCCTGCAAATTTCAAATCCCAATATTACATCACTTCCCCAAACAGAAGATCAAACTTCTGAACCCCTCCAAAAAATCGAATTACCTTAAAATTTAAAAACAATGCAGGAAAACGACCTGCATTGGAAAAATGTTATTTCATTATTAAATTATAACGAAATAAAAAAAGATAAAAATTAAATATGAAAATTAAATCGTACAATACAATTATACTTTCTCGACAAAAATAATGTGTTAAAGAAATTACCTAACCCAACTTCATCGTATGATGAAGCGGTTACTGTAATTCCTGAAAAATTAATTCCAGTAGTCCTAAAAAAAACTACATGACGATCCGTTGAATGGAAGTCATTTTGGAATTAAGAAAACAAAAAATAAAATAAAAAACCAGTTTTTCTTTAAAAAAATGGTACAAAAAATAACAGAATATGTATTGTCATGTCATGAGTGTCAAATGGCACAAAATTCCCCGAAAGAGGCCGGCTACCTCAAACATATAGAAATCGAAAACCCTAAACCATTTTCACATTTAGAGATTGATTTCATAGGGAAATTTAATACCAAATATCAACACTTGTATGTGCTTGTTGGTGTTGACAAAAGCACAAACTTTTCTACCATACGCCCAACAAAAAACCCAAATGCTCAATGCGTAATTGAGTATTTGAAATTTATTTGTTATACGTATGGCACACCCAAAAATTTCTTATGATAACGGAGGTCATTTTGCCAATGAATCCGTCCATAAATTCTGCAAAGAGAATAATATTAAAATTATTTACTCCTCTTTTTATTCCCCCCAATTGCAAGGACTTGTTGAAAAAATCAACGGTTTCATTAAAAATCATTGTCAAAATACGACCATTCAAACGAAAAAGAATGGATCGAAACAATTAATAAAATTATTTTTGCATATAATATAAGTCCGATTGAACACTTAAATAATAAATCCCCATTTTACCTACTTTGTGGATTTAATTCTGAAGTACATTTACCAGAAATACCTGAAAACTCTGGAAATAAAATAACTCGTGAAGAAGAAATTGAAACGCTTCTTCAAACAAGAAAAAAAACGCCGAGCTTAGCAAAGAAAGCATTGGAAAAAAACGCAAAACATTATAACACACACCATAAGATCATTGACTTCAAGCCTAATAAATGTATACGAAACTACTTTTCTATTTCGCAATAACTATTTCTTCGACTACTATTGTGCAAAGAACATCGTCTGACCCATATAGGATTACGTCGGCGTCAACTGGCGCTTATTTTCAAGAAATAAGCAATATTTTCGTATATTCTAAATCTGCCCCAATAATTTACTCTATTAAGCTAAGTCTGCATGAATCAGCAGATAGGCTATTAGCAACAAATTTCAAACATCGGTTGTGTAATGAAACAACCTGGAAAAATTGCAAATATGCAGAAATGGCAAAACGATTAAAAAATGCAATAAAAAACCTTAAAGAACAAAATACCGCTATGATCCAAGACTTCTATTCGAAGCAAACAAAGCGTATTCACTCCGATCAGATCTTTCATCGGAGATGCGCTACGCTTTTGCTGTCGAGTGTTAAATTTTAGAGATGGACAAAATTTTCTGGCTAATGAAATCTCGTTGAAAGAAGAATATGATATTATAAAAAATCAACTGTTGACCGAACATGCAGCGTTAGTAAATACGTTCACTAATCTGCATAGTTTTATCTACCATACAAATAATTTTATGACAAAATTCATTTTGCATACAAATTCTTTTATGGAAAATTCCCTAGAAGAACATGAACTTCTAATCTCTCTAAATTATATACAAGGATTCTATGATAACTACCTTATAAACACGCTAAGATTATCAAACATCCTAACGTCCTGTAAATCTCATATGATCCCCTCTTCAATTATCTCAAAAGAAATATTAGGAAAAGACATAGTAAAACTTTTGGAAATTACAAAAAACCTAGACCTTGATCTAGCAATCCCCATTAAGGAAATTCAAAACTACTATCATGCTGAACTTGTAAACTGCAATTTCTTTAAAAATACTTTAGAATTAGAAATCAAAATTCCCCTAAATCAATTAGACTCTAAATACGAAATTTACGACTTCATTCCACTCACATTCAAAAGTCATTCTAATGAACTGTGCAGCTGGGATCAAGAACCATCCCTGATTATTCATGAAATCAGAACAAACTCTGTACGCTACATTAGTGGAACTAATCTCCGTTATTGTAACTCAGATAAACCATTATGCTTCCTTCCGTCTAATAGAGGAAGTGATAAATTGTCTTCTTGTGCAAAGAATCTTTTCTTTCAAGACTTAAATCAAAACTTATTGAAATCCTGTTTGTTTAAATGTAATCCTAATAATAACCAAACATTAGTGCATCCTATTGGACACACCAAATTTGCTATTGTAAACTTTAATTCCCTCGTAGCAACTAATTCCATTACGAAAAAATCTGAAAAACTAATAATAAATAATAATTCCCCTGGAACCTTTATTCTGGATGTACCTTGTCATATCCAAATTGAAAATATTGACGAAAATAATAAAAATACAGTAATTATCCCAATAGAAATCCCCTGTCTCTCTGAATCTTTGGAAGAGACTATTAAAATCGAAAATCATTTACCACTCCTGCGGACATATTTTTCCGATTCTACAGAACCTTTTGACCTTGCCATAGACCTGGCAACGACAAAGGTCTATAACCTCTAATGGAAAAATTTTGTTCCCCACACTGTTCCAGTTAATGACTTGGAGAACAAAATTAAATCCATTGAATTACAAATACCTGACGAAAACTTTAATGATTATCTAACTTTTGTCAATGGGATATTCTTATTGTGGTTAATTACAATCTCGTTTATGTTAATTTTTATTATGGTATATTTAAAGCTAACCTCCCATCAAAATTGTACTAATCTAACAAAAAACACAGCGTTGTAAAAATTACGCAAAATAATACGATATACTAATCACCTATATACCTAAGAAAAAATTTGTTACTCATAATCAATATTCGTAAAATATTTTATTCTAAGTATATATACTTATACTTGCGTTATATGACATAATTTTAATTACGCATAGTTGATAAGAAATTTGTACTTGTTGGATAGACTTTGGAAAATTTTTTTTTCCTGATTTTTTTTGTTCCCCCGGAGAATTGTGTAACGTATATTTTCGTCTATTTTTAGAAATGACGAACATATTCGTCTACACATTTTCGAATACCAAAAACGTAGATATTTATCAACAATAATAATCCTATAACTCTTTATAAACAACCACTAAATTACCCGTATTTGATTTTATGAATATAGATATACTTTCTGTATATTCATGACCTAATTGTGCCTGTCCCTCGAGTACTCGACGAGTCAGCACAGCCCTATAATAACAACACCCTACCTCATTTTACCTATCTGACACGTACGTTTTCATACCCTGAACGAGTATATAATCCCTCGATTCAGTGGAATAAGACACAGTTCCTCGACAGCTACTTCTAAGTATCTGGAACCTCTCTAGTAGAAGTCTCTAGTGAACAGATAGTCTTGCTTGTTGAATTGTGATTGTATATGTATAAATATTAACGTATGTGTATGTACTATGATGTACAAATTATTATTTTATTAAATGTGTAAAATCACTCGTGTGTTTTAAAATATTATTGAGTCTCAAACATATGTTAAGGTCCACGATAGTCTGTGGATGATAAACTTGAATCTATTCTAGAAGTATTACTGCTTTTAAAGTACGTGATATTTCGTGTATGGTGTAACACTGAAAGTGGTTCTAATTAGGTACATTACCACCTCTTTTGGCCGTTACAGTTATCATATGTTCGATATTAAATAGAGCCTACTATACGTAAATATACGATTTTTTAGTGATTGCGTTTAGTTTCATTCCTTACGAACAGCCTGCATACGCACACTATATAGCTGTACATATATAGCCTGCTTATTGTGATCAACCATGCGAAAACATTCAGAAGTTGCTAATTTACTGAAGATTTGAGGCAACATTGACCATATTAAAACAGTAGGCAGTAATTTTTAATAGTAGGTAGGCTCAGCATTAAAAGTAAAGAAAAGGTATACCTACAGTATAGAGGGCCAAAATTAGGGGGAAAAGTGAAGAGAAACAGAAAAAATAGAAATAATGTACGAACATTGAAACATCGCCGATAAAAGGTAAAAAGTAAAGGCGTGTTAATGGGACAATAAAACATCCGTTCGCAGTTTTGTTTAAAATGGTTCGTAAGGCTTCCTTAAGATGGTTATCTGTTCGTTTTCATCTATGGATGAAAGAAAAAGATAGTCGTCATAAAATGGGTGTTGTTGGGAGGTGCCGCCATAGTAACCTATACGTTCTTTATGTACCTATATCTTTCTTATTTTTTTAATTCTTTTTTTTTTTTTCTCAGCTTATACCTCATCTGCGCTACCATCTTCATCTTGTATATTATAAATTCTCCTCTCATTCCCATTTTACTTTTTATTTTATTTTATAAACTTTTTTTTTTTCTTCTACTTTTATACAAACCTTCATTCGTTAAAGACATTCTTCTTCTCTTTTTTTTTTTTTTTTTTAAATTTATAATTACTGCTTTGGCATATTGAAATGATCTTCATCTGCAGCAAGTCAGCCAGTTCCATCGGTAAGCAGTTACGCCCTCTGATATGATGAACTTTATCTACGTTCTTCGCTTCTTTTTCTTCTTTTTTTTCCCCTCTCTATTCCCCCTTTGTAGTTCCTCCGCATCACCACCTATCTGTCTATCTGTCTCTGTCCACTACACCTTTGCATCTGTTTTCCTCCGGTACTCGTCGTTCATTTGAAATAGTAGAGCGTATATACGTGGCTTCTCTGTGATCTACTCCAGCCGGTTCTCCTATACACACCACCATCGGAAAATATTATCATATAAGCCGTTATTAACTATTCTAATGAAAAAAACTTCTTTTTTTTTTCTTACCTTCCCAGCATAATTCGTTCTTTTTTTATAACTTCGTCGTCTCACACGCATTGTTGGCTTTTTTTTTTGTTTTTTTGTTTTTTTTGTTTTTTTGTTTTCAACCTTCGGGTACCTACCCAAAGTTTCCTAATAAAATTATAATTTTTTAATGGACTGTCCATTTATCAAAATCGTAAATTATCGCGCGTCTTTTCTATATTATATATATATACCTACACGCGGTAATGAATAAATTTTCAGATCCGATTTATTAATTAGTTTTTCTTTTTCGCTGGGACCCGAGGAAATTGATTTTCAAAAAAATGGTAACCACACACCTATGAACAAAATGCGCGGAAAACAGCCGACATTAATTCAAGTGCGGCCATAACGAATGAATGCGCATGAGAACGAGACACATTTTTATAATACAGACGATTACACGGCGTTTATGTGACGAAGAAAATAATTTAATTTGACAGGTATAATTATTTAGGTACCTAGATACTATTCAGAGGTCAAAACGTTTCCGCAAACTGAAAATAAATGATTTTTCAAAATGTTTTACCGAATGCTACGAAAAATTCTGTATTCATCAGAAAGTCCGTCGGAAGTAAAATATTCAGCACAACTAATTCTATTACAATTTCCTATATGGTTTAGAACTAAAAACAAATTCAATATTTATTTTTGTTCCGTTGAAAATTAAAAGTTTCGGACTTAATTATTACACTTTTATCTGTACAGCAAACTATGATAAGCAAAAACATAAGCAAAAACTTCCTTCTAGTCTTCGTCTTAAATTATTATTTTTACACCCGTATTCTAGAACGTTTCTCAACGTTAAGACTCAAGTACTCGTTCGACCAGCTTTATCCGATACTTATACGTGGGAGTCACAGATAAAATGATACTTAAGTACCGAATCTAAGTATCATTCTAGAATATGGTGTTAGTTATAGTTTTGGTCTTGCACAGTCAAGTTTTGACTTTAATCTCAGTCTGGCACACACAAGATTTTTTTATTCAAGGTATTTCGTAAAAGCCCCCCCCCCCTCGTCAACCAAAACTTTAATAGTAGATAGTACATCTCAAAACAGATGAAAAATGTTCAATGAACCAGAGTACATCTTGCTCTCAACAGTTAAGAAAGTATAGTTATGCCAAAAGCATGAAATTAAGAAATTTACTTTAAAATTATAATTTGATTATATTAAAGATTCATATTTCTCGCCAAGGGGAACTAAAAATGTCCTCTTCACCTGCGCCCTATCTGGTACAGGAAAGGTGCTCGGAGTTACCAAAGTTGTGCTTCAAAACTCAAGATATTGGCTTGATTCTTCAAATAGGTTGTGAAGTAAATGAGGAAAAGGTATAAACTGATTAAGAGAACCTTTTTGGTTTTCCTTGGTGAGTACTTTGGGTATAGTTGTACATACAGATCATCGTAATAAATAAAATTTATTAATGTCATATAGCTTTTGGTGTAGGTAATAATTCTTACACCTGGTTCTATGAACTATTTTATAATTTTCATGTTTGACAACCTAATCATTTCTTAGTACTGATGGCCAGTCGGTCTAATGCCAACCTCATGTTAAAGTATACTGATGCAACTTTACAAGAAAGCTTGATAGCATTATATACACCACGACATGCATTGTATCAGCCAGTATATAAATACATACATACTCATCTTTCCCCATGTGGTCTATGCATATGTGTTGCCGCATATCGTCTGCGTAAGTGTATACAGAGGATGTATTTTGTTTAAAGTGCAATGCACCAATTATTTGGGCCTTGGACTAGGTCTGTGACCTATCTGTCAATTCAGGACTAACCCAAAAAAAAGAGAGGGAATCAGGATAATATCCCCACTTCATGATTTTGGTATATTTAGGTCCCTTAGACATTGTGAGTAAGATACACTTTAGCTCCATTGGGTTGGTTACAGAACTTACCTAGTTTGTAATACTTGTGAAAAAAATTGCAAGAAATGTGTTTTGGCACTATTTCTGTAACACAGAAAAACTGTTTAGGCAAAAACCTGCACGTATATAGAAACACAGATTTTCTGTAAATTGCTACAGTAGATGTACAGGTACTGTAAGCTCACAGAAAATTGATAACACAGGTGTGTTAAACCCTTCGAGTATATATATATGATGGAGATGACACGGAACAGTCTTAACATGGAGTTGAATGTCCAGACTATAGATGCCGCATGCTGGCATACAAAGTACCCCAGACTGAACCCCCTAACCAATCAGAATCAAAAATCGGTGTAAAAATGAGATACTTTGTACGCCAATGTTTATAAATAAATGCACGTCGTGAGATTTTCCTCTAATCAGATATTTAGTTGGAAGTACATGTGTTTGTAGAAGCACTTTCTATAAGCAGGACACCAAAACTGCTCATGTGTCGTCTCCATCGTATAATTATATATCTACTCGAAGACTGAACAATTTTCATTGGTGTTATCGGTGTTATCACAGATAAACAATAAGGTTTGAAAAACTGTAGAAGAATCGTTCGGGCACTTCCTCAACAAATTTGCCTGTATAGTGACAGAAAATGAGACAGCAAGTACATGATTCCTGTAAATTCTGTGTGTCTGTATTTAAAAGTATGTACCTACCTATTTATTAATTATCTGTTATTGTAAGGTTTACTATCTTGTGTTAAAGTTGAAAAAGCTTGTCAAGAAACATCCTATTTATTGAATTCATTATGCTGAAATATGAAATCTTGAAATTTAATTTACCTGTTGAGAATAAAGTTGTGGGGTGGAAGAACAAATTACAGTTGGTACCAATAGGGCAACATGCCAATTATGGATCAGGTGCCTAATGCGGATCAGTGATACTAGAATGAGGGTGAGAGCCGAGAGAGAAGTGCGATGGTAACGCCACCTATATCATGTTGTAGCTGACAGTCTACCGCATCTATCCACATATTGTTTGAGGTGGTTCTGTGATTTTAATACCACGTTATCTCGTCGCTAAAAACAACTGTTGCATTCAGATGCGTTATTTTTCATGTTTCCTAAAATTATCAATTTTCAGAAGTTTGTAAAAAAAATTCATAGGTGCTCTATCTTTTTCTGTAACGTGGGCATCATCGAGTAAGTACATAACAATCTCTTCAGACTATTTATGACTTTGTAGTATGAAAAATAGTATGAATGCGACACAATCGAAGTTGAAGAAAAAAACTGGAAAAGACTCAAGAAAAGTCTTCAATCATACTCGCAGTTTCGATTATTTTCCTTCGAGAACACATTGCCCGTACCTCATAGTACATCTACAACACTTGCATTTTATTTTTTTCGTAATTTGTGAAAAAAAAAATTATCCGTTTTAGGCATGATCCGTAATTGGCCCGCACGAGTTTATTTGACCAAATAAAGATGATGTCGATACTAATGTAGACGTCAGTGCGATTGAACGAGGTTTGCCTGATCCCATTGAGAATAAGAATGGTGGAAGATTCAAATTTCCACAATCAGTTATTTTAAAATACATTAAAACTTAGAATAAATTGGAATTTTTACTAGTAAAAAAGTTTTAAGAGAAAAAAAAAGATTTTTCCTTCAGTGCCTATTGTGGATCATGATCCGTAATTGGCTTTCAGAAAAATAATTGTACGACTGTAAATTACCATTTGTTTTCAAAATCCGCTTAGATCTTATTTTTTCTCACCCTTTACAACCAACCACATGAGTCATAATGTCAAAATATTCACTGATCTGTAATAGACACCAGTGCCTATTACAAATAATTTGGACTTTTTTTCAACTCATTATATATTATCTTTCAAAAGGTCTGAACAAAAAAAAAATACTGGATCATTTTCCACATAGAACATACTTCATATTCCTTACAAAACTCTCCACTTTCGATCTTTTGCGAAGGAGTGAGTGGGTATTGAAGAAAGGTGATCCATAATTGGCATATTGCCCTACTGGATTTGTTTGATCAAGAACAATTTCTATTTTCAGTGTTGTTGATGAAGGTATTACCTAACCCCTAAAGCAGATTGGATGTAGTTTGAAATGTTTTTGAGTACAAATTCGTTTTTCACTGAATTCTGGGCTTTCTAGAAGTTATACGTTTAACAGCCAGTTGGATAAGACATTTTTCACAAGCTGATCCTGTAAATAGATATTTATGGGTGTGAAAGCTGCATGATCTAGTCGTAATCTTACTAGAGCTTTTTCATGAAATAAATCTTAGTGGTATGTGTATCTTGCCTGATATTATAGTGAATAGATTTTTCTCTTGCCATGGGCCCATGGAAAAATCAATTGATAAAATTTTTGAAACAAAGTCCAAAATTCCAAAATCATTGCATAATCTAATGTATACCGACGGACAAGTAAGTATATTGTGGCAATAATAATGATTGATTCGGGTGATTTGGTTTGTTGAGAAGCATTTTGCAGTAGTTACAGTAGTCAATAACTCAGAATTTTCCATTGGAACTCTAATGGTAATTCTGCATTCTGTGCTAGCATGCTATTAGTGGGACTTGGGAAAAACCCATAACGATCTAATCATATTCATGTTTAATGGATTGGATTCAAGATGCTATGGATTATAATAGAGCTAAGCAGTACACAATGAACCTATAATTAATCTTGGAACGAATAAAGAGTCCTTATAATAGGTAGAATTTAGTAATATTTGTGTATTTGTCTCAAATGTGCAATTGTTGAGCTTCTGAAGTATTAAGTACGTTTAATGTTTTAGGCATATATTGAAAAATAATTTCAGATGTTCTGTCCTTCTTAAGGGCTTATTACAAATTACACTTGAAAAATCTGCTGACTCTTGGAATCTGATTATATGCCTATTGAGAAGTAAAGGTAGCATCTGCATAATGGATCACTTGTATTCAAGTCTATTCGAAATATTTTGTAAAAGATTCTTGCCTGAGTTAAACTTACCATTCATGTTCTTACAAAATATGAAAGAAAATATGACACATTCAGCATTACAAAGTTTATTTTTTCATTTTTAATACTCTGAGTCGAGGTAAGTTAGTATTTTCATGTAATTTAATATGCAAAACCTATTCCTCACAAAGCAATACTTCATTTTATAAATTATGTGACAGAGTTAAGTAAAATATTTTGGTTAGTCATTTACTCGATGGAGGTTGGAATATTGAACCAATATTTTTTTTACTGTTTAGTATACACATGCCTAATGGATTTCCTCATTCTCGTGCCTAATATTTTAATTTCTATGCGAGTTGTCAATCGACTTTCATACTTCCTTAAGGAAATTGTTCATCGACGAATTAACTATACTACTTTTAAGAGTCCTATTGTGGATAAGGAGGTGAGAGGTATGAAAAATTGACGATAACAGAGGACGCGTATCTCGCAAACATAGATTATGGTGTTCTCTGTGTGTACGTGCATTTTTTTTTCTTCCTGTTAAATAAACGGCATCGTTAGGCTGAAACGAAACGTTTGAAAAAAATATAAAGTGAGGTGAATGGCCGCAATCTTTTTAGTACTGATTTGGTTATTTCCTTTCGAATCGCTACTCCGTATATTACGTGTTCTATTTTCAATGGACTTTTGCTGGGTGCTTCGATGGAATGATCTTATTCCGCATAGAATGTAGAGCTATTAACGCATCTAGTATCTGCTGGCTGCTACTGCAAAACAAAGGATCCATTTGTTGATTTATTTTGTAATATTTGAAAATCTGACCCTTAATTTTCGCTCATTAAAGTAGGTTTCATTTCGTACTTGAATCAACAGTTTTACCGCAGCCTATAGATAAACTATGGGTGTTTACTAATTTATTTGCTTTATCTCTGTCAACATTTCGTTCGTTTGTTTTTATACTGAATTTATATACCAGAGATTTTAGCTAAATTATTTGGTATATTGTTTCGGTGTTCGAGTGAGGGTTCCTTATGTATGGTTTACTTATGTTGAGAATGTTGCTGGAGGCTGATCTCAGACCCGAAATGTTTCGGTTACACAGCTGAGAATTATGACCGTTGCGTCAGTCAGACCATTCTTTGCAGATGTGTAGCCAGGATTTCATTAAAGCGGAGGGGACAAAAAAATTATCTGATGACCTCTTTTGTTTGGCTCATCACTTTGAAAATTTAGAAAATTTAAGAAATTCAACATCGATGAAACAAGCTTTCGCATATTTATTACCAAAATTTTTTCAAAATTTTAAAAGTTACAAGCAAGAAAATAAATACAAATTAGGTCATCAGGGTAATCACCCCCTTTACCCTCCTTGGCTACGCCTTTGCCTCTCTGCCAACAATTCTAAAACTACGAATAACTTATAACAATAAAAATTAAAACTAATACCTGCCCATGTTATTTGTATAATTTATAAAACGATGAAACGTCAGAAAAATATGCTATTTCAACAACGAGCAGAAATTCTGACATTTCCTTGAAAAACGTCATTTCGCTGACTTTCTCAATAAATTCTCTTTCCGAAAGTCTTAAATGTATAATCTTCAGTCTGATGAACGGTCTAAGAATTCAATTAGGTCAACATTTTTAAGAAGAATTTTAAGTAGATTACTTTCCTGAGTATTCGAACACAAAGGTGGAAATGCTCACGTTTTTCGATTCATGATTTTCTGAGATACCAACCATTATAGTCTCAATTAGCAGGTTTGAAAGTGTGGTATTTGAAATCGTGCTCGTTAGAACTTGGAATAATTTTTCATTTCACAAAAAAATAATTATTTTTGACACAAAAATTAAAAATTAATTCATAAAATATTATGAAAAAATGATAATCAGTATATTTTATTACATGCTTTGTATTATGATATTGGTAATTTTTTGAAAAAAAAAATGTATATATGTATGTAAGTTCGTTGTGTGTCGCGAGTCTAATTTGCACTTGAAATAAAAGATAGTGAGAACAGTCTACTGCCGTAAAAATTAAATTGATATTATTTTTTTGGATAAAATCTTTAAATTCTTTGGAGTTTATTCCTCCATATTGATCGGTCAGCAGATTAGAAATATTTTGACCGTCTTTTAGAATATCTTCTATTATTTTAATGAAATCTTTGGCGGCTTGTGTTTTTGAAGTTAAAATATAAGCGAATCTAGAGAAATGGTCAACTAATAAATGACAGTATTTTTTTTTTGAATTATTACTTGAAAAACCACCTATAGTATCGAGTGACATATATTCAAAAGGCCTTGTGGCTGGTCCAAGGTGAGAAAGATGGACGAATTTAAAGGGAATTCGGGTTTTGTTTTTTATACAAGTGGTGCAACTCTTGCAGAAATCTTTGATGAATTTTCTGAAATTTTCATTATAAAATTTTGGGAACAGAGTGAGTTCGATTTGTTTGGATCCGATATGTCCAAATTTGAAATGAGTTTTTTAAATTAATTCTTTAGCGAAATCGTTCGAAATTATTATCTTTTCTTTAGATGCTCTGTATTTTGAAAATATTACGTTACTTTTTTCGGAAAGATTTTATTTTTTTATTTTTTTAAAATCTTTGAGTACTGTTTTTTGATTGTTAATGATATCTTTTAATTCAATGAAATTTACAACTCTGAGTTTGGAAGAGGCCTCAAAATTTTCCAAAACCGGATTGCGAGACAAACAATCCTCTTCGTTATTAGTTTCTCCCAGCATGTATTCTATTTCAAAATTAAAATGGGATAATTGTAACATTAATTCTCTGAGTTCATCATCATATTTTGTGTTTATTTTCATATTTTCTAATGGTTTATGATCAGATAATACTTTAAATTTTAATCCCAATAGTCTGTGTCTCCAATACATTAAAGCTTCTTTAATAGCCAAACACTCTAAAAAGACTACTTTTTTTTCTTTTCTGGGCCTCATTTAACTTTTTAGAAAAGAAAGCAGTGAACTTGAAAGAGCTATCATCTTGTTTCTGAGAATTTGTTGAAATATGGCAGGGCTGGTTTTCAATCCAAAGGGCTTATTTTTCCAATTGTAGTGTCCAGTCTGAGTCACGAAGACAGTCTTGTATCTATCTTTCTTTCTAATAGGTATGGACCAGAAGGCAATATTGATATCTAGGACTGAAAACCATTTACAATCTCTCGCTTTTACTATCAAATCTTCTATGTGGGGGAAAGGTTGACTCTCAGGAACTATTATTTTATTTAGGGCAGAGTAATCAACACACATTCTATTTTTAACTTTGACGCCCTCTGTATTTTTCTTGAAGGCTAGAGTTACGGGCGCAGCAAAAGGAGAGGTCAATTGTTCGATCATGTCAGCATTAAAAAGCTGAGTAATCTGATTTTCTATCTCTTTTTGGTCGATTATGTTACATCTGTAGGGTTTGCGCAAAATATATCTATGTTTGGTTAATTTTATGGTGGCACAGTAGTCAGTGACCTACTCGACGTCATATTTACTTTTGGCAAAAACGTAGTTGTAATCGTGTATGACCTTTTTTAACTCTTCTTTCTTTTTGTCATCCAAATGATTTAAATTTAATTCAGTTTTGGAGACTTTTATATTCAAATTTTCTAGGTTATTATTTTCGTTATTTTTGTAAGATAAATTTTTATGATCATTTTTTTTATAATAAATTTTTAAATTTTCATCTTGGCACAGGCCAAATTTGTGAATCAGGTCAAGACCTATTAAAAAGTCATGATCAAATTCCTTTTTGTCAAGTACAAAAACGAATACATCTTTCTTTTGGGAAAAAATTTTTACTTTAATTTTGGCAATTCCCAATGCTTTGCCATAACCGCTGATCATCCGAAAAGATTTTTCTATAGGTTTAAATGCTTTAACTTTCATGGAGTTTATCAGGTTTCTATTAATTATTAAAATATTAGACCCAGAATCATAAACTTCTTTACAATAAACTTTGTCATTAAGGCATAAATTAATTTTGATCAGCGGTGGATAAATTAGTTTTTTGTGTCCTTGTCAGATAAAGAATTTTCGACTTCTATTTTATTAACTGTTTTTTTATTATTAGGGGGCTTGTCTTTGAACCAACATAAGGCCTCCGGGTGAAACCTCTCTGAGTAACCTCTTTTTTCGCAGTTGGGACAAGGTTTCTTTTCGGATTTATTTTTCTTTTCATTATTATTAGTTGTTTTCTTATTATTATTAATATTTTGTTTAAATTTGTTAGCGATATAGGGTGTTTTATTATTATTATTATTATTATTTTTTTGAAAGTTTAAGTTTTCATTTTGGTCAGTGACTCTGTGTTCTGCCTCGAACTTTTTTAATTTATCGTGTAATATTCTAAGGGAGGTAACGACATTAGTTTTAAGAGAATTTTGTATATGAACTAGTAAACCGAGTACAACTAAATCCAAAATTACAAAATCGGGTAAATTTCTATCAATTTCTAAAAGTAATTTTTCTTTCTTTACTACAAATTCGATGTAGGAGCCGCTAATGTACCGGAAGTTGTAGGCATATCAGATCAATTTCCAGGAAGAGTCCCCAAAAGTTGCAATCAGGTCAGCTCTCCAATTGGACCAGGCGGTGTTAAGTCCCAGTTTCCTTTGGTTTATGACAAACCAATCTGCCATTGAGGATTCCAAACAGCTTTTGAATACCTTTATCTGTTTTTGGCTGTCCAGCTTGAAACGTTGAGATTCCCTCTCAAAGGAGTTGCACCATGCTGTGACATTTTTGTTCTTCGGTGAAAATTTCTCGATGAGGAAGGGTTTCATTATGCTGTTGACCGATTCATCTTTCTCTTTTCTAAGTAGGGTGGTGGATTCTGATTCTTCTTTGAGTTTGGCCTGATCCAGAGGTGAGAATTTGGGGAGCAAAAACTCTTTGAAAACAAAATTGTCGTCACTATCCATGTATAATCTTGAAATCTCTGGAGGGATGGAGACGTTGATCATTCTGTATTGGCCTCTGCTTTTCAAAACGGAAGCTGCACTCTTTGGGGGGCCCAGTGTCATCAGTTCTTTATGTAATGTGGCCTTCTGCAGCTCCTCTGGAAAGGCGAACCAAATTCCATCTAAGAACAGACGAATTTTTTTGATGTTTATAGTCGTTGTTTTGTCTACGCCCTCAGCGATCATAAGCAGTTGAATTTTTACACACTTGTCGAAAGGAAAAAAAAAATTTATCACAATTTCCCGAAACTTTTTATTTTTTTTATTTTTTTTTTTTATTATTTTTTTTTAAATTTGAAGAATTTTTTAATTTGTAAGTTTGTTGTGTGTTGCGAGTCTAATTTTCACTTGGAATAAAAGATAGTGAGAGTTAAAAATTCAAAAACTGTTTATTCACACGTAATTATAATAATAGTGAAATTAGAAAATTCGGATATTTCTTACACACGAAACGAACGAAGATTATTTCTGTTTAACTGAGTCAAAGTTGAATGACCGCACGAAAGAATGAATTGAAATTATCAATGAAAAAATAATCGGAAGCGAGCTGCGAAGTCGATGACGATAACAAAGAAAAATGTTCAGGTTAAGATTAGTCGAGAATGTTGTCATCGGATGTGAGAAGGAATGAATTTAATGAATGAAATGACGTTATTATAGAAAAGTAAATCGCATGCAGTTCATTATTACATCGTAACAGCTTAGCCTAGGTCAAACATAAATAAACATGAAAAATTGTCAAAATCTCGCAAGTATGAGCGAGATTTGGTGAGATTCGGGAAAAGACAATTTTGTCTTTTACATGTATATAATTATATTACTTTATTAGAAGAATTTTGGTGATGGAGGTGATTTTTAAACAAACAAATTCTGATTTTTCTTGCTAAGCTTACTGTCCAAGGTTTTTTTTAATATTAACTTCATTTATGTAATTAATCGAACCCATAGAGCCTAGTGGTACAATCGTTGAAACCCACTGAACTATATTAATTGCAAGAATACTTTAATGTTGGTTTTAGAAAAAGAAAATTTATGTTGTTTTCGGCCAATTTCAAACTTTACCGTTTCAGTCATCATCAAGACGCGAATTAAGTGACAGAAGTCAATTTTAAGTTCTTCATTTGATAAGACCTATATTGTCATGACGTTCATCCATGATCTAAGCAACACCCTTCATGCTTGAAAAAAAAAAAAATCTGAGTTTTTATATAAAGTTTTAAAAAAGTGCTATAAAATTATCGTTGGTACCTTCTTTTCACTATAATCTATCATATTTTTTTTTTTAATCCATTATCAAATACTAAAAAAATTAATTCAAACTAAATTAACCACAAATTTCATTAAAAACAACTACAACAACTATTGCACCTAGTCCATAAAAAATCTATGGGTGTATATTTGCCAAGTTCATATTTTTCTTCGATCTTTGCATTCTTCAACTTGGATACCCTTATCACTACAGAGCATCGTGAGGCTGAGCATTCTTGAATAACAACAGGATATACAATCTTGCACAACACACAGTTGCTTAAGTTTGGATCAGTTACCAAATTCAGAACCATATTTTCAATATAAAGCGAGACTCAAAAAATGGGCCCACCTTGGTTGGAGGACCAACTATGAGAAAAACTTGACGATATAAAATGGATTAAATACGTCAGTTTTCAGATTTCTGCGTATATTGTTAATTTTCATCGAAACTAGACGAAGCTAAGGGGACTAAACTCCCTTAAAATTCGGTGAAGCCACCCTTGGACGAAATTCGAAAATAAGTAAACACCTTGTAAGGGAAACAAAAAAGTAATTTCGTTTGTATTTTCATTTGAGGAAAATATGACTGGATCTTCAGCCCTTCCGTACGTTTTATCCTAGTTTTGCCACTGTTCTCAGGTTCAGTCTATTACCCATGTCCACCGAACAGGTCGAGGAAATCAGTTTTTTTAATTTTAATATTTAAATTGCTCTTGTTCGAAAAATATTTTACAAGAGTGTATAGATGTCACGAGCGGGCTCATCTTACTCTTGCAGTCTTACACGACTGTATATGTGCTTTCACATTTCAATCTGCACACGTGACGGTAAATCGATCATTCAGCTAAATTAGTCCTTTCGCAGGACACTGGCGCAAATGCGGGTACAGTGCGATAACCAAAGAAAACACTTGCTGTTCGACCGAAGGACGTCTACAATTCACAAGAGAGAAAGAGACAGACAGACAGACAGAAAGACAGAATGAACGCATCAACAACACCGCCGTAACATATTCGCCGTTATTTTCAGTTTCCAGAATTAATTTGCATCCCTCTGCCATCCCACCAGCGACCACACGTGCTCAGCCCCTTAGTCGTGTTTTGCAATTTTACGTAAGCTCGGCGACAGAACCACAAATCCCTGCGGGAAATTCGAAGACAATCGCTTACCCCTGTACTCGTAAAAAAAAAAAGATTTTTCTTTTCCCTACGCACTTAATTTTGTATTCGGTATATCTAATTTCGGGTTTCGTTTTTCATTTGTACGCAAACCGCAACGAAAACATTTTAATCAAGGGTTCACACCTGATATTGAAGTAAAAAACAAAAAAAAACAAAAAAAAAAACAAAAAAAAAACAAAAAACAATTTTCTCACTTCAAGGTATCACATCTCAGTACATGTATACGTATATATTCGTTTAATCCGTAACCCAGATGGTTTCAATTTTTGTGGATACCGTGAAGTGACACCGCAAAATACGATTTTGAATGTAAAAAATTTCATTTTCCATCATAGGCGGGGGAAAAATAGAAAAGAAAAGAAAAGAAAAGAAAATTACTTACCAAAAAGTCGTCGGGTTAACAAAAGGGCGAAAACAACGGTATACCCGATGCAACACTTGAAAAATGATCTCAAGAAGACAGGGCAGAGTTCATTGAGAGAACGATTAGAAGGAAAAAAAAAAAAAACAAAGACCAAAAAAAAACAGAAAAAGAAAAGAGAAAGAAAAAAGAATGATGTATATCCACGACTCATCGATTTCTTTTTTTTTTCTTCTTTTTTTTAGCAAGGACCGCCAGTCAGTCGAAAAGTTGAAGGAAGCAACAGAGAAAAATACGACTGTTTTTCTTCTTGCCGTTGTTATTGTTATTCTATTGTTTGGTGTATAGCGCCATTTGGGTCGGTATACAGTGAAGAAAGCCTATATTTCGGTGTTGCATGGTCGAAGAAGGGAGGCAGAGTGGGAGGGGGTTGGGTGGGATGTGTAAAGTGATAAGAGTCGAAGAGAATTGAGCGCCGAACTTTTGATTAATGATGGCGATGGTTATTTGGATGAAAAACTATTTAAGGTAGGATATAGGTGTAGGCATACATACAATGTCTAAAGGTACCGTAGCTATACGTATATACAGGACTAGCCACATAGGCCTCTATAAAGGCGATTCTTACGTTCGTCAGTGTTTTGTGGAAACAATCGTTGAAAATTTCTCGACCGCGTTCGTGAATTATAACCGAATGACGGTTCGCTGCGGCGACGCTCTTTCCTCCTCCGACGCTCTCTCGTACTTTCCTCGCCCGATTTCCTCCCCACCATCGCCTCCTCAGCGCCTTTCGCCCTCTCGCGCTGATACCCGAGATTGTACAGAGACGCTAAGCCGAAAACCTAGGACCGTTTTGTGGTCTCGGTGTTCGTCGCCGCCTCTCACACACATCGCTACAATGACATGCCGCTCTCTCTTTTCAAGGTGTTGAAGAGCTTCCAGTTATACGCTGCGTGCGTTAATGACTGCGAATTCCATCCGCTCTGCTGGCCAGACGTACGACGAACACCAAAAGGGCGGAAGGTGGTAACCAAGGGATGCAGGGGATCGGAGTACGGAGAAGCAGAGAAATGGACGACGACGACGACGACAAACAGTGAGATCCGAGCGCAAACGCAAAATTTCACGAAGGCAGCAGCAGCCGCAGCATCACAGACGCCGCCGCCGCCGCCGCCGCCGCCGCCCCTCTTTCGTAAAACCAAATTTGTTATTGCGCGTCGACTTTTTTTTTTTTTTTTTAATGACTTATCGAATTTTAATGACTTTCGTCAAAAACTTTCTTACATGGCGCTGCTGCTGCTGCTGCTGCTGCTGCTGCTACTGTTGTTGTTGTTGTTGTTATTTTTGTTGTTGATAGTTATGGATAAGAGACAAAAATCGTAAAGGCGGCTTCGATAAAATATAATTTTTTATTACTTATAGCCATTATTCTCTGTAGCGTTTTGTTTCCGTCTTTGAACCTCTACAGTTCTCTAATGGTGGCTTTTCTTCACACTATTTACTGTCAGTCATTATATGCTTAGCCTACTGCGAATATATTTTACTGTCGAAATAGTGTGGCGGTTCGCTGAAATTTATGAGTTTTGATATTGTAGAAATCGTTCCATGTTTTTTGATTCGATATACTCGTCTCCCGAAGACGTATTTTCTTTTTCTGTTTCTTCACTTAAAATCTGAAAGGAAGAGAATAAAAATTTTTTACATATAAGCTTACGAGAAGGATATCCATTGTATAGGCCTACCTATACCTGCAAGGATGGTACCCGTTAGTGAACGAATTATTATTCGATAAATGATCGGAAAAATGTTTTTTGAATATTTACTTTCAATTTTACACTTGTAGTTTTCATTCGACGCTGTTTTAAAAGTTACGTGTGACATCGAGAAGTTACGTGTGTACGAAGATAGGCTACGTTGGCAAGTAGCATCAAATTTACACATTCGGTATTCCCAAATGAAAATGCAGGTTGAACGAAAAAGTTCACCCTTCAGGCATCGATTGTTGGACACATTCAGAAAATTGAGAAGAAAAAAAACGAAAATCCTAATCAAAGATAAGGAAAAGTTACTCAGCGTAGCAATTCTTTCAAACTTTCCTTTGACAAGGTTTCCTTTATAGGTAAATTTCGTCGAATCTACTCTATTGTGGAGATCCGCATATCATAATTTTGAGAGAGTTTCATGATCGTTTTTCCTACAATGGTTCACATACCTCAACGAAACATGCCTCCAAATATTTTCTTTATACCTATATGGAATATAACGAAATTTGCAGACCAATTGGAGCGCGTAATTCTTTACGATTCGAGATGAAATTTTACATGCGAATATTTCAGGTCGATAACTCAGTCAAATTCGAAAATGGGTCTATTCACCCGTTAGTTTCTGAATAGTGGCTGTTTGAAGTTATCGTTACGATACATAATTCTTGAAACCTATAATAAACGCAACCCGCAATACACGCAATTGAGATTCCGTTTCTTCTATACGAAATTCACTTTTCCGAACGACACAGCGTACCATCGTGATTTTTTAAGTAGGTTTTCTTTGAAAATCTACTTATTAATCTCGGCGTCATGGAACAACCTGGAGATAGAGGTAGGTACGGTTTTTGTTTCATAACTTAAGGAAAATCTAGCACTAAAAATTTAAATTCATATGGATAATATTATATATATATATATATATATGTATATATACACATGTGGAATACCTTGTGAGGAAGATATTCTCACCAGAAGGTAATTCAACAGAATTATGCGTGTTCAGCCACTTCATATTAAACATATGGGTAAGCCAAAACCTGGGTGAACACTGGCAATTTTAGAGCCGGTCCGGACGATTTATATACTGGCTTATTTACACACACACATACACACGCATGTAACAAATACGTGCGTTTGTGAGAGCGCTCTTGTAGTAATAAGAGATGATGGACCAGTTTGTGTACGGATTGTGACATCATCGTATTGTTAAGATTAGTTATAATTTGGTACTCATACATTACCTCCAAGTACATGCAGGTAATTACGATCGAACGTAATTGTGTGTATTTTGTTTAATGTCGCAAGAATGAAAATAAGCCTGCCTTTTGGCGGCGACTGCTGTCGGGGGTCCGAGCCCCTATACCTCATACCAGAGTCCCCACAATACATAAGCCAATTTCTTGTTACCACCGAAAGGGCGTATTTCCTTTTTGTAACAGATATGAGCAATTTTTTCAGTTTTGTTCACTAAGGGAATCAAATTTGCTGCGGAATTAAATCTTTTGATGGTCATCACTCATCATTTTAACAGTGCAATTTGTAATTTACTTTTACTCTTATAATTTTGTTGCTCTTCATTTTTCTAGTCAAAGTTATACAGATTTGTAAAACAGGATAATAATACGTATTATGTTGATATTTTATCAATTTTTACAATAAATTCATGGAAAATGAGAGTACAAGGTTTGAATTTCAACTGTGTGATTATGATTATTATCATTAAAATTTCTGTTTTTGGAGAATAGGTCTGCTTATTGGATCCCATATATTATGAAATTCGAAGACTATATACATTCAGCACAGTTGCTGAAAATTTTTAAGTAGATTATTTTATTTTCATCATTACTCTACAAGTTGTCCGCAAAGAAAATCAACAGCTATAAGAGAACCTAATGTTTCACGATGATAACGACTAATCGCAATTCGCAAGTAAGCAATGAATTTTCTTCAATTCAAGTTATATTTATTTTGTTGAAAGTTTGTAAATGATGGTGGGACCACTTTATTTAAGATTCTCTGACAAAATACTGGACTACCTACTTCACAAGAAAGTTTGACTGATTTATATTTAAATCTGTCTGTAGAATTTAGCCGCGTTTCATTTCTGAAACGTATCAGAACGTTACTTGTATTACTTAGTTCTGTTAGGCATATCCAACATCAGAACCATTACATCTTTGAGGTGTAATAACTACCCAGCTGGGAAGTGATTTTTAATTTTAACAAAAAGATTCTCCATTATTCAAGTAAGAAGCTTATAATTTTATGAATAACATCATGATGAATGTAGTATATGTACCAATACCTACTTTTCCAATATTCTGCTATCTTTCGCCAGCAAATGTTATGAAAATAATGCATATTCATTGGAAGATGAACTGTTGTTCTTCAATGGAGAGGTTACTACTCTACTCGGATTTTGAGTTGAAAATGTGTCAAAAAAAGAAAATTTCAAGACAAATCTGAATACCTACGTTTAAGACAATAGTATAAACAAAAATGAAGAATGAAAATTATAGTTGGGAATAAATTTATAAATGACAAATTATGGTGGATAACATGATAACAGCAAAAAGAATCAAAAGATTCAATTCTGCAGCAAATTTGATTCACTTAGTGAACGAAATTGAAAAAATTGCTCATATCGGTTACAAAAAGGAAATACGCCGATAAAGGTCGCAATTTTTATATGCTTTTATTCTACTCACTGTACTGCATTTGTTGAGGAAAACTTTTCATCGGAATTCAGATACTCGTCGAGTAGGGTCAAGAAATTTGAGTCTCTGAGATAAAAAATTTTTTTCAAATCAAGCTGCTTCTTCAGAGAACTATTGCGACACTTTTCAAAATCGAACAACCAATTTTTGAAAAGTGGTAAAAGCACCGCACTTTCTGCTGTGTCAAAGAAGTAACATCAAAACACAAGGTTACCATTTTCACTTTTCGTTCGAGCATCTCATCGTCAGCATCCAAACGTGCCTTACCACAGGCTGCTGCTAGAGCAAATAATTATCCCACAGGTTACATCAATCTTATGCATGTCGCCGTCGGTAAACGGCAAGAGAACCAAAATTTCGTAATTTTTCACCCGTTAATAATGGCGTCACCCATTTTGGTCTCTTCTCCTCGTAACTAACGTTAAATCTTTCAACGGTTATCAGTCACTTCCACGACACTGTATTCAACGACAGGACAATTAATCTTTTTTCTCCTTATTTTTTTTTTCCATTTTTTTTTTCTCCTCTATCTAGACTCATCTTTCTCACCTATATTCTAATTGCGTTATTGTTATTCAACAAGTATTAAAAATATTGTTAAGAAAAGAAAACGAAAAAAAAAACTCAAACCCAAAGTTTTGTAAATCGAGCACCTACCTACTGTCTCTAATTTTCTTCGTTTCTTTTTCTTTTTTACAGGGTGAAAAATTTCGCACGGTTTTCATCAATATGTCTGTCACTAAAAGATGAATTTTCGTATTTTCAGTAAATTTATGTTACCATTTTTTTGGGAGGGATATACGCAAAATTGAAAGAGAACGAAGAGCAGAGAAGATGCTGCACACAAAAAAAAAAGAAGAAGATAATTTATGCCGGGCCTATCGAAAAACCTGCGATATAAATAACGTTGTAATTTCACCGCAGACATATTTTATAACACCTTTTGGAGTATCGAGAGATAGTAAACATGAAGGGGAAAAACAAAAAACAAAACAAGAGGAAAAAAAAACACCAACTTATTAATTCACGTTGTCGAACAATGGTGATCATGTCGTTTTATGTCTCGGTAAAGGAGTGTGTAGGTGTTGGAGAGTGTAAAAAAATAAAAATAAAACTTTATATCGAATATATCCACTATATAGACCCATGCTAAAGGTCGGTATTGAGTGATTACAACGAATAGGTACCTAGATACCTAAAGGTAAAAAAAAAAAAAAAAAAAAAAAAAAAAACTATACAGTATATGTTAGGTAGGTACCTTACGTGTAAAAGAAAGCATCTCTGAAGATAATGTTTTTTGAGTATGGTGCACCGTCGAAAAACCCCCAGCTGGGAACATATCGTTGTTATAGCTGCAAAACAATGGGCGGCCTCACAGCAGGGACGAGCTTGCACATAACTCTTCTTCATCTGTTTTTTTTTTTTTTTTTTTTATCTTCTGCCTCTCCTTCTTCTCATTCTTCTTTTTTTTTCAAATTTTTTTTTTTTTAAACACCGATGTTAATAAATCCATTTTTCTCCCCAAGCAATGGGAATTTCTACCAATATTCCATGTTTTTTGAATATTTCACGAACTTTTGTGCGCAAAAATTGTATCACTAATGGCCAATACACAATTGGTTCAGCACAAAGTATTGCAAAAATTAGTACATTCTACATGCGTCCACTCAATGTGACTAACAAAAGCAAGATCATAGTAATTTTGGCCTTGCTCGTACACACTTGAATTCTGGTCTTAGGGCTGAATGCAAGAATAATTCTAATTACTTCGGCAATTTGGCTACATGAGCACCTGATTATTGGCCATATTCAAGTACTGGCGAAATGGAGAGACGTTGCCAGTGAAGGGGGACATGGGTGGCGTTTCATGTGCTGCTTATATGCTCGAGCACTACGTGGAAACAATTGAGCACCGCACGAAAAAATCCAAAATAATTCATTTTAAGGTGTAGTTCAGTGAGAAAAAAAATACTTCCTCTCGCCCTTCACACTTGTTCAATTTTGCTTCGATTCATTTGGAGTTTTTTGCCTTCATTTTGCAAGGGTTGTCTTCACAGTTGTCGCTTTTTAGAATTTTTAAAAACCGGTTCTATTTTTAAGATTACCTTGATAAAAATAGACATTTTTCAAGAAAAGATAACTTTTTAACTAATCTTCATATCAAAATTCTGCCAAACGGCAATTACATAGAAAGATAACCTTTAGGAGAAACATTCCATTAATCAGTCTTTTTTTCAAAATTCTGTAACTAAAAAGGGGAAGGAGAAGTACTTTTTGTACCAAAAGACTATAAATTACTCAAATCACCAACTTTTTCCAGTTTTCTCTTCTTCTAATCCCTCCTCCCAACAAGGCGCAATCTGTCGATCAAACAATTGAATACTTTAATGTTTATTTTTAATCTCTGTTTACTCCTTCATAACATATAAAATGTGAAATTCAAAATTTACGAATTACACGCAATATTTCAGGAAAATAAATCAGAATTAATTTAATTCAATAATTTACAAAATTTTTTCTTTTTCCAATAACACATTTGTAATAATTAAATTTTTGAAAAAAAAAATGAAACCGACTGTGCTTAGGAACATAAAACATAGAACTAAAATGTTGAAAACAAGTTTTCTAGGTTTTGTAATAGTAATTTTTTATAAAATTGATTTACAACTAATGCAGTCGCTGGCACAAATATCTTTCAAGTTACATACATACATAAATACATATATATGTGTGTATATATATAAAATGCAAAATTTTTAAATGAAGCAATCAGATTTTGTTTTATTACATATTTCTCTAATGCAATTTGTGGTAAATTTAATATAGATTTGACAATATTCTAGTACACAGCATTATTACGTCTATTTAAAACATGGGGTACCAATCGTTAAGAATGTTTAAATTACTTCTATACCTAATGTATTGAAAACTCTCCACTCACCTATTGATTTCAATCCAGTATTGATCTTCATATTAATATCAAAAGCTACTTGTGCCAGCGACTGCGTTAGTTGTAAATCAATTTTATAAAAAATTACTATTACAAAACCTAGAAAACTTGTTTTCAACATTTTAGTTCTATGTTTTATGTTCCTAAGCTCAGTCGGTTTCATTTTTTTTTCAAAAATTTAATTATTTCTCAATTTTTCTGCTGCAAATATTTTTCAGTGCGAATCTTTAATATCTGCCCATGTTTCTCTCGTCACTTCAATCCTCCACAATTCGTCTTTACTTTCATAGTTTCTGATAATGATGAAATACCTAATACAAAAAATTCAAGTGACAGGTGTTTGGTCATGTTGTAATATTTATTTAACAGCAAATTTTATTTCCAGCCTATTGTTTTTTCTTAATTAATACCTATTTTATTATTGCTCAATAAGGAACTTTGAATTTTTAAAAAATTTTTGAATTGGTCAATGAGTAAATTTCAATCTTTTAATCAAATATTAAGAAAACTAATTAGATCTTTAAAATTGATTTTAACTATAAAATGTTAATAAAGAGAATGTAAAAAAAAAGGAATAAACATTTTTTTTCAGTTATTTTCATACCTATTTGATATTCTCTAAATTAATGATTCTTGTTGAAAGCAAAAGTTAGACCTTGCCTCAGTTTTTTTTTGTATTTTTGTGCATTTATTCAGCACTTTTGCATCAATTTGGTAAGTATAATACCTCCTCACACAGTTTGTCATAATATAGACCTTGGACACAGAGAAATAAAAATCTAACTGATACCTATGATAAGATATGAAATATAATTATATATAAGTGATCAATTAACAACCATAAGTGAGCCAATCACAGTTCATTTTTCAGTACACCTTCCTGATTGGTTAGTTTGAGGGAATTCCAGAAACAGGGTATTTTTATTTTTCCTTATAAATATTAATTTGAAGCAGATATATCAACGGATTTTTAATGAGCCAATCACAGTTCATTTTTAAGTACTCCTTCCTGATTGGTTGGTTTAAGGGAATTCTGGAAACATGGTATTTTCATTTTTTCTTATAATTATTATTTTGAAGGTGATATATTAACGGACTTTAAATGAGTCAATCACAGTTTGTTTTCCAACATATGCCCTCCTGATATTATTTTTCATTATAACTATTATTAAGCAGATATCAGCAAAGTTTAAATGAGCCAATCCTACATAATACATCTACTGATGCTAATATATTACTGGGAGAAGTGGTGACACTTCAAATATTTATATAACTTTAAAAACTTTTGGGAAACCCAATCAGCATGCGTTATTTTCTTATATGTTGAATCTTGGATTGTGATTGGTTATGTTGCTTTTTGTATTGAAAAAATCCCCAAATTTTGAATGAAAATTGTGGGTCTGGTATGGGGAATTTTTCAATTTTTTTTGGCCAGTGTTACTTACCTTGAAAATACGAATTTTTTGAGACTAATTTCATATTTGTACGATGAATATTGAATGCTCTAGAGTGGCACAAAATTTTGTTAGATTGCCAGGAACAGAGTCAAATACAATACCTCCTTCTGACACAGTCGGTAAAAATTCGTTCCTCCTTTCAAAAGAAAAAAAAATTAGCTGTATTCTAAAAAAATTAGAGCAACACATGAAAAAAAAATTTAAATGCCACCTACAAATGGGAAAATGGGGGAATCCCCAGGCACTGAACTTTATAGAGTGCCCCAAGGGACTTGGCCTAAATTAGACGTGACATATCCAAAAGTACATATAAACACGTTTTCAGATAGAATATAGTATAATTCCCAGGCTCAGAATTTTTCTCCTCAGCCCTAAAGGGACCACTACTTAAGTACTGTGAAATACCTTACATCGTGGAAAGTTAACCAACAACAGAAGGTGTTCAATAGAGCAGTTTGCGTGTTTATAGCCAAAATACCAAAAAGGTATGAGGGAGCCAAGAGCTCGGCAAACACTGGTGATTTAGTCTAAGATTTTTTGGTCTTATATACTCGACTCCCTACACGCACACATACACATCCATGTACTAATTACATAGGCTAACGTGTAGATAATTCATCATATTTTATAGTTGCTATGGCAACGATAAAGTATGGAGAATGCATCTTTGTATTGGTTTGTGACATTGCAGAGATTGTTATCTCTTGATTTGTCACGGACCAAGATTTGTAACTTATCTACTTGCAAAGATAGACAAGTACAAACAAACAAACATACATTTTCGTTTAACGTGCAATGCACAATTATTTGTCACCAAGGGTGACAACTGTTGTCAATAGGCTGAGCTTATAACCTCATATGAGGAATGACTAATCCCTACAAGGACTTAAATCAGTGGTCGCCAAATTTCTACAGTAACTAAGCTACTTTTAAATTGTTGTAATATTAAAATTAGTTGGTGAGCTACTGCAAGCCAAAACTTTGTACTGAATGTACAAAAATTTTTTTGAAAAAGATTAGATAAGCTAAGATTTAAGCCTATCTTGTCAAACGATGAAGTTTAGAAACGGATTACCTAGGGGTGAAATTTTGAATAGACTAAAAATCAAGATGCCACAGGTACCAGATCCTTCCATGAGCTACTGCTAGAACCCATGCAAACTACTAGTAGCATGACTAGGTTTTCCATTTGTGTCCTTTCAAACTACTTTATACAATTCGTATTTTACTGGCACAACAAACACTAATTGACTTATAAAGGAAGGGGAAATATTGAACCTTGAATATTGCAAGTGCATAGATAAGAAAGAACCTTAGGGCATGTAAGGATTTTTGATCATTTAAAATTATTAATCAAACTACTCAAAAATTTTATATGAACTTTAGTATTTATATATATATATATATATGCATCAGAGGGTACCAAAAAAAGGTGCGAGTTCCACTGAGGCATTCTCATGAAGAATTGATTTGTAAATATCTTTGACTATATAGTACTGGATCAGTAAAGAAAAATGATTTCTGATTAGACATGCTGGTGCTAAACAAGCAACCAGAGCGTACCTTTTGATGGTTTATGTATGCTATCCCTATGAATTTAACGGATGTCTTTATCAGATGTATTCTAAATTAGTGAACTCAAGCTAAATGCCAAAAATAAGCAGAACATACACTAGGGTGGCCTCCTTTTTTGCCAGCATGTATCGACATTAAAAAGTACATTGGTCTTATGGAGCTTTACTGATCCAGTATTATATAGTCAAAGGTAAACATCAAATAGTGTGGTTGTGTGCGTGCGCAACAAATTTTATATGCACACCACCACACACCCATACATCATATAACCCACAAAAATAAGAGTTACAGTTACGTGAATCTGACAATTGTAATTCTCATTTAGCATAGACACTGAGCACTAAGATATTTACACATCAAAACTTCCAACTATTTTCATTTGCAGTATAGTGTGTAAAGTATCTTTCGGCATATTTAATGCACAGGGGTGCCTTCCAATATGAGTGCATTACCCACTGGAAGTATTATTCTAAGGGCTGGGACTACACCATTTTTGAACTGCAAATTCTAACATAAACTTTTATTTTCAATTTTTTATCATATGTGATATAAAATATACAGACATACTACCTAGAACTACTGATATCTATATAAATCAATATATTGGCGGGTGATTAAAATCAGTTGGTCACAAATTACAAAAAGTCCCTCAGTAAAATCTTTTCAATGATAAAAAAAACTAGACATCTGAAAAAGGAGTACCTTCGTTGATGATGATGTGCAGAGAGTTGGATCCAAAAAACAAAGGAGAATATATGGACTCTCTGCTCTTACAACAGAGCTGTCAAGTTCTTGAAATATTGCAAACCATAAATTTACCATTCAAAGTTGCCATCCAAAAATCAAAACATAATAACCATCTAACAGACTCGATATTGAGCGGTGTAACTTAAAATTCACAGATTTCACACTTTGTAACAAAGAGAGGAAAAAGCATTGAAAATGAATAAAAAATTTAAAAAACTAGCACAGCAAGCCTTGATAGAAAAAGTAGGTTTTTGAAAAAAAGAATTATAAATTTTGATGGTCATATTAATTGTCTGTAAGTTTATATGTGTTAACGGAATGTTATGATTGTATGAAACATTTGAGCTGCTGACAAAATATTAGACAACATGAAATTTAAAAGCATTATTTCTTGAAAAAATGAAAAATTAATTAAAATGAGAAAGTATGGTAAATAATCATATAATTAATTTAAAATAAAAAAAAATACATAATAAAGTTATGAAAAAAAAAAAAAAAAGAAAACATGAATATGTTAATTTTTGAAAAATAAAAGTTCATTGAAATTAGAAAAAAAAAGGAATAAAAGGTTTACCAGAATTACCATCCTGACAATCCATGCCAAATTTAACAGCTGTACTGTACAATGAATTAAAATAAATATTTGTTCTGAATTCGTGGCTATTGGTGGAAAATTGAGCATTTTACAGCCTAAAAAAAACAAAAATGGTAGTACTATACCATTAAAAAAAAATTAATTTCATACGATGGAAATTCATTGCAAATTCCATGGAAAAAATTAAATTACTGAATTAATATAAAAACATGGTTCTCCTCTCTACTGGTCTTTGAGATTAAGGCTCTCCAGTCACTCCTTGCCTTTAAATATGCCTTCCACTTATCAATAACCAGCCTTGGGTGTAAAATTAAATTCAAAAAGCACTTTTGGGCGGGTCTAAAATGCTGGGAAAAGGGAATCTGCAATTTCCATGGAAGCATTATCGTAAGAGTGGGTCTCTATTTTCTTATTTGTTTATTATCATTTTTCCTAATAGGTCTACAAAAAAAATGAAGAGAACTTTTTTTATAGAAAATTTATAGACACAAATTTTTTGTAACAAAATTTTTCGTCTCATGTTGAAATATTTCATAATATTGGATAAAAACTTTGAAAAACTTAAATTTTTTTTTTAAAGAATGTAGTTTTTCCCTTGTAACTTTGTAATTATTGAGTTGAAAGAAAAATGTTTCATACAAAAATTGTTCCCCTTTTAAAAATCTTCCAAACGTTATTCATTTATTTTTTTCATAAATCTGTACTGTCAGGAGATATTTAAGCTGAAGTATCTAAGTTCAGTATTACTAAGAAAAATCATTGATAAATTCAAATGAATCTAGCTCATCACCTGTTAGAGATAGGTGGGAGGATTATAGAACATTTTCTCCTTAGAAAGTTAGTATCAATCTATTAGATTAGACAAAAAAGTTGAAATATTAAAAATTGATTTAACTTGAGGATAATAAAATACTTCCTTCCTCATAACATAAGAAAAAACTGTTGTATCAGTTTGATATTATTACTGAAGCTTAACATGATCAAGGTAATTTAACTCTTTGTATTTTCATTTTTTTAAATTAAAATTTGATAAAGAAATAAATTTTTTTTAAATTTGACCTTGAAAAATTATTACAGCAGGGTGGTTAAAAGTATCGAACCAATTGAGTAATATAAATTACTACTCAAATCAAACATAAAATTTTATTGTATACAGGATATTTTCTTTTATAAAACTAAAAAAACCTGGTTTTTTAAACACAAATTTAAAACCCCACCACTCCCACCCCTGTTGAGATTTTGTGCCAAGAAAAATTTGGAATATTGCCACATGTCTTGTAAAAAAACTTTCAAAATTTTAGGTCTGTAATTATTTTTGTTTTGGAAAAAAACAATGTTTTGTATAGAAAGATCAAATTTTGTTGAGGACTCATATCTGAGCGTCTATGGCCAGGAGGGTATGCAAACCTACATACATGAACGTAACTCATGTGGCCATAATTATATCATCTTGGAAAATAATTGCGTATGGTTGCAGAAAACCCTGTATATATGTATATGAATTTGAGCTATTGGCGCCAAAATTTTCCTGATGTCATGAAACAAAAAATGTACCAACTGCCAACCGTGTGGGCTAATACCGTACAAAGTGTAATAAATGAATATTCTAAAGAAACCTACTTAAAAATTAGGAGTTGTTCATTTTTCATTTTCTTTTATTTTTTATTTGTTTTGTAATTAAACAACGAAACAAGAATACCGCCTCTACTTTATTTTTCATTACTATTTTCTCCTTTCACTTTTTTTGCCATATCTATCCCTTCTCATACAATTCATCCATAAAATATTGATAAAAATTGAGTGACGAACACTTTTTCACAACTTGGCTCAGAAGCATTTTCAATGCTAACAATGATAAAACAAACACACCACCCTCTTACCTACCCTTCCTGTTGGATTCTCTTTCAACCAGTCACATCTCAAAAAACGTGTTCCCCCTTTGATGGCTCCCGTCCATTTACATCAAAGTGTCTGCAGAGTTGGCAAATATAGTCTGATTCACACTTGGATAGTTTTCATGCTACTAGCCAGCTACTTGGGATACCATTCTGTTAATTATTAAAGTTACTAGCCGTTTCAACCTTTTGAAGTCAACCTCAACTTAGCGGATTGTCAAGTGAAATTCCAATGAGATTTTTGGAAGACTATTCGCCAAGCCAAAGTTAACTGAAATTGATAAAAACAGCAAACTGATTTTGACTGTTAACAGAATGGTATCCCAAATAGCTCGCCAGTTGCTACAAAACTAGTCAAGTGTGAATCAGGCTTATATCACTATTCATATTGAATATCGATGAGGTAACTAGATATCCTTGAAAAATTCTTTCTTGAAAAAAATAAGGCAACCAAAATTTACAAAGATTCAAGAGCCATCTCTGCCAAAATTATATCAATCCATCAATAATTCAATTATTACTTAGGAATAATCGTCAGCAACATTATTTTACATTAAAAGTATGGCTTATGCAAATAAAAGAAATGTGTACAAAGCCTTTAATGAGATGTAACGCGGTGGTTATTTTATAAACTGAATATTATATGCCAAAGTTTCCACTCATTATTTTCATTTTTTAAATTATTATGTATGAGACTGTGAAAATTTTGTAATTTGTTGATAATTTTTTCTCACATTTTGTATTTAAATCTTCGTCAAAATCACGACTGCTATGCTCCGACACTAAATTTGAGCAATACCCATTAAATTCCCAAGACATTCGAAAAAAAAAAAAAAAAAAAAAACTTCCATAATACAAACAGCTACACACCACACCCTCAGCACGTATCAAAATAAAAATATATTGACGTAGGTTTACAGACAATATATTATATACGAGTATTGCAGTAACTCAAAATGTGAATCTTGCTTCGTGTACACACAAGGTTGGGTAAAACTTTTGATAAACTCTTCGTGGAAACTTTAGGTTATAGATACGTGTATGAACACGCAATGAAAATAAACTTATCCAAAAATGTAAATTGCAAAAGACACCGGCGATTAATTTTCCGCATCACGCGTGTAAAAGACCGCAGGGCAAACACAAATTGGAGTTGCGAACAGAAGGTAACAAAAAAAAAAAAAAAATTAGGGACATGTTCCCATCAAATTTAGGTAAGGCTATTAAACATGTTGAAGATTGTACGTCGGGTTAAAGGGTGTAGAGTGATAAAGTGTGATGAAGCAGAAAGAGAAAGACGAAGACGAAAACTGTAGAGCGAGAAAGTTTTCATTTTGTGTATCTTTGTTTTCTCATTCATTTTCGACCAGTTCGGGTTAATCTACCTTTATTCCTTCAACTTTTTTTTTTTTTTTTTCAACCATATAATAGAATTACCAAAATAACCGAACTCGTGATGATTAGTGGGTATTATGCGAAAAAGTGATCAAAAATTTGATTTTGAATTTTTTCCTTTAGTCTTTGAGAAACATTATCGGAGGATAATGGGTTTATTTCTCGTTGCGAGGCCCATTTAGTGAGGTAGGTATAAAGAGAAAAGTTTCATTTAGACCTTTTAAATATCTTACTACGCGAATATAATGCGCACATAATTATAGTGTAATGTTAATTGTAGCAAACACTCATGTCAATTTTTTTTTTTTTTTGTTTATCTAAAAGTTTTAGCGACAAGGCGCTGAACGGATTTGCCAGGGCCAGAAAGTGTCCATTTTACGAAGAGTCAATAAAATTTTACCGCTCTCACGAGAGTGTATCATGAAGGAATATTTTTAACGTGCCGATTTTGTGCACGCAACTTTTTGTCGGACAAAAGTTTTACGAACTTCGCTGGTGAAGTGGCTCTCTTGAATTGCGCCACGAAAGAGAGTACTCAGTGGTGCCCAGCCACACAAAAAATTAGTAACCAATGAAACAACATTCGGATTTGTTAAATGTGAAATCATTGACTATATAGCTTAATAGACTGCTAGAACTGATAAGAAATACATAGGGTTAAATGGAACACCGCTGAAGGCACTGTTAACAGGCGTTTTTTTTACAAAAGACGACCTTTGGTGATAAATGATAGTGATTCCAAATTTTCAATTCCGGCTAGCAAAAAATTAATTTTTATATTTTGTTATTTTAGTAATTAAAATTATATTTGAAGATAATTAGTTTTATTATTATTCTAATTTGCCATTGACACATGATAAAATGGCATTATTTGTAAGTTTACAAAATAATTAATGACATAAATATGTAATACTTTACTAGAACTTCATTCCACTCAAGAACGGAGTTCTAAACCTAGTAACATTCTTATCATTTATTGAAGATGCTTGAATTAGAATTATACCCAACACCCTCCTAAATTCGAGAGGTGAAATAAATGAAAATATAAAAATACAAAGAAATCAATATCAAAAATGAATAAAACAATCAAATTTATGCCACAGAATAAAAAAAATTACAAAACAAATTACGAATGACAAGTAATTAATGATTGATGATCAAACTGAATCAATACAACTTATCAAAAAAACAAAATAATACAGAACAGAAATACTACTTTAATGATAATACACACAATTAATGAATGACAAGTGATTAATTATATCAATTAACATGGTAAAATTCGTTTCTGATGAATAAAAATATGAAAATGGATCGAAAAATATGACGTTAAAATGATCAAAAAACAAACTGAAAACTGAAATAATACTTCATAAACTAATTTGTAAATAATTTTTGTTATTTGGAGATTTGAAGAGACAGTCAGAAAAACGAATCATATTTAAAACGTTACTCACGAAAATATAACTCAATACAAATTCAGTTTTAACACAAAGTACCTTTTTCGAAAAGTAATGCCTGCATTGTTTACCTTCAAGATTTTATCAGTTCCAGCAGTCCATTAAGCTATATAATTGAAGGTCGAAATAAATTTGCAATAAGAACTCGAATAGGTGATGAATTTTTCTCAGAACTAGTTCATTTTATAGGTAGAGAAGAATTGAATTTTGTGGCCATTAAGAAAGGAAAATAACATAAGAAAAAACTTTAGCGCAACAAGTCTTGATAGAGAAAGTAGGTATTCGAGAAAAAAAAATTACTGATTTTGATGGTCACACTAATTGTTTTTAAGTCCATACGCGTTAATGGTATGTTATGATTGTATGAAATTTGTTAACTGCTGACAAAATATTAGACAAGGTGAAATTTAAAAGAATTATTTCTTGAAAAAATGAAAAATTAATTAATGATGATAAAGTATGGTAAATAATCATATAATTTCAAATAAAATCAAAGAAATACAATAATGTTATGAGAAGTACTTTCCTAATAAAAATTAAATCTCATACAAAATCTTACTGAGATCCGATAAATAAATACTCCATTCCTTTCCCTACAAAATATTTCTCTAACAGTCAATCAAAATGCATACACATACTAAGAAAAAGAAATCCGGTTTATATGGTTAGGTGTCGTCAATAAATTGTAAAACTAATAACAGACTTCCCCAGTTAGATCTGAGATAACAAAATCAGACGACATTTAACTAATGTTTAAGTGGGGAAATCAGTCCATTTTTAACCGGCTTGAGGTAATAAATGTTTTTTTGATAAAGTGAAAAGACCATACAAATAAAAGTTTGTATAAATTGGAATTAATATTTCTACAAATTATTCGTTTTTATAATCGAAACACCTTATGTCAGCTGCTATTGAAATACCCCAACAGAAGAAACAGTAAGACGATCTACAATTTTTATCACCATGTGGTATAGCTAAATAACGGACAATCAACATCACTGGATTCAGTAAGATTTAAACCAAATAACATCAGCCATTATCATGTGTTTTATTATACTATTATGTAGAGTGATCGTCCACCAAATTATAGGCTTTTAATAATAACTTAGGAGGAGTTGTGTAGAGTCTATATGATGTGACCTCATGTTCACAGTGTTGTATGAGATGCTAAGTTTTCATGTCTTTCCCTTCCTAAATCTAAGGTACCATAATTCTTAAGATCTATAATCTTAGGCTGTCTTGTTTTCTCTATAGGCAACTTCGATATTTCAGATCTTTATTATTTTACTTAAACTAATATGGTGACTACCATTGGGGCATCATAAAAAAAAAAAAAAGGAAACATAAATAAGCAGATAATTTTAGTAAAAAGAAAAGTTTGTGCAAACTGGAAAAAAAAGAAGAAAAAAAGCTTTACTGAAAATACCGTTGGGTCGATCCTCACCAAAATTGATAGCATGCTACAGTAAATAGAATGAATTTAGAAGTACAAAACACAAGGAGGTTATACAGTTTTTGATTTGTAAGCCTAAAGGGAAGGTACGAACGATTTTACAAAGTGTTGGAGAAGGGTTTCAATCTTATTGGTTAACAGAAATATATGTATATGAAGTATGACCAATAGTTTTTTGAGAATAAGACATAAAATTGGTGTTCACAAATAATTCAGTAGAAATTAGAATAGGTGCAAGATAGCAAAAAGATTATACACAAGAAATGAGATCATAGGACTGTGTGAACAAAGCAACTGTTTATGTGGAAAGATGATGTCATCAGGCAAGTCAAGACTTGTCTGAATGACGTGAGTGTTTATGAATGGAATAAAAATGGAAAATAGGTTGAAAGTAATGATGATGATGATGATGATAAATATACGAATTTGGAAAAATATTATGTGCAATATGAAAATATCGTTACACCTTGCAAACGGGATATCAAAATTGACCTCACAAAGGGGTTAGGGATGGAGTTAATTAAAACTATATGTTTAATGAGAAGAGGAATTACAGTTGGCACCATTTTCTAATTTCCACCAAATTTTTTTTTATACGCACACATTTTGAGTTCCCGGTTTTATGAAAACCAAAAAAAGGATACGACTGAAATTTTCACATCAGGTAGTTTTTATAATATGTAGGATAAGGTTCGATAAGAGTTTAATGCCTATTGGTTCGATAGTTTCTAAGAAAACTGGAGAATACAAAATTCCTGGAATAGAGGTTTTTCCACGATTCTGATAAAACTATAAAAAGGATCTGGCTGAAATTTTGAAAAGAAAAAGTTACTTCAGAAAATTTTTTAACTCTTTTTCGAGAAAACTATAAAATGAATAGGGCTGAAATTTTCAGGAAAAGTATTAAGTTTAAGAAATTTCGTGTCTATTGATTCAATAATTCCAAGAAAACTGGGGAGTAAAATTGGAAAACTGGTTTTTCTACGATTCTAAGGAAACTATAATTTTTCTCATAATTGTGGGAAATGCGCTACTCTGCTTTCGATGAAATAATGAACTTGAGTTTTTGAATTGAGAATGAACTGGCAATCTTGGATTTCTAGCCAATTTTTGCAGCAATAGAGTTTTTTTTAAATTTAAATTGTACAAAATTTTTCGTGATTATTAGATTTTGTGAAAATAGATGTGAAATTTTCATTTTTGTGAAACTTTCTTGTCGCAAAAAATCGCTGTTGTGATTTTAAATTTGTGAAAACGAACAGTAATCGCGTAAATACATATTTTTTCCCCAAACTCCCTCATACTCACGACCAGTGTTGTAATGAATGATCAGCAAATCCCGCAATACGGGTGAGCGAGCGAAAATGGTTCCCACTTATGTCGGGAAAAAATAAAAGAAAAGAGGACTGTAAAAAATGAGGTCACAAAAAATGTTTGCTGGGAGGCTCCAAATTTTCAGTTATGCCACTGCTTCTGACCTTCTACACGATTGCTTTATCCTTAAAAACGATTTATACCAAACTGTCCTCCGTTGATGGAATAGAAATATCAATTGCACTATCCTCAGTTCGTCGCGTTATCGCTTCCTGCCAATCTGATGTGTACTTTAATTCAGGCATTTGGCAACCCTCTCTTTTAAGTCCAATGCACTTTATAATCTCGAATTAATTTACCAAAACAAACTTACATCCACACCAAGTGAAAAGAAAAAAAAAACTTGTTGGTAAATGAATATAACGAAGAAAAGTAGAAATAGGCATATTTCTAGAATGTTTTCTTCGCTGCATTGATGGAAAATTTCAGAATCAAAAAACCTTCGGGTAATATTTTCAACAATAAAAAAAAAAAAAAAAAAACAAAAAAAAACAACAAAAGAAAAACAAAACGCTGAAAATAGGAGTTGAAAGGAATATAGAAAACCGTAGAAGAAGCAAAAAAAACAGTTTTTTTTTCTTTTTGAATTTCGTATTGATAGGAGGCAAAAAACGAGTAGGGTGAAAATTTTTGGAACGAAATCAAAGGGAACATTGATGGACACGTGCCGTCGAATTTCAGTGTGAAAAGTGGGAGCAAAGGCGTTCAACCGAAAATCAACATCGTGGTGAAGGAAAACCTTTTTTTTTTTTCCTCCCTTTCTCTTACATCTACTCCATCTCTGCGGCAGTTTCTCTTTCTCCAACTCTTTCTTTCTCTCACTCTCACTCTCTTGGGTTCTCTTCATTGGGTTTGTGAATTTTGGGTTTCGCGTAACGCTGTTTTTGTTTACGTTTATTTATTTATTTGTTTTTTTTTTTTAGCCATTTTGTGGCTTCAGGCGTTGTTGAATTTGTTCGCAATACAGCTTTTTTTTTCTTTTTGGTTTTGTTTTCTTGTTCGATCTTAGCAGGAGTTTACAGCAGCAGCTCTGGCGGCTATACGTATATACAGCAGTAAGCAAAGATACTCTAAGTAGACTTGCCTGCACGATACCGAATAATTGACGTGAATTTGTCGGGTGTCGATCAGGGTCGGTTCTGGCGGTAAAAGAGTTGGGGAGGAGAGAGTAGTAAACAAGAACAAAAAAAAAAAAAAAATGCAGACGATATTTGCGTGCGTACGACCATCGTTCCAGCATATATACAGGCTATAAGTTTGTGAAGATTACCATCGTCAATTTTTTTTCTCTCTCTCTTTCTATTTCATCTCTCGCCCATTGCGATGAGAAGTTAGCCACACGTACACGGAAGTATACAGTTTATTCTATTTTTTTTTTTTCATCTTTTTCTTCTTTTTTTTTTTTTTTCCTTATAGGTACCCGATAAAAATATCTGAAGCGTGTAATGGTTCAAAGATGCGATCGATATTATATGTTCCTCTACACACCCAGCTATCCTTTACCGATGCTCTCTTTCTCATTCCTTACGACTGGTACACGATTCAACGACGACGACGACGATGACGACGACATTTCGATATCATATTTCGTGAAATATGGACTGAAAGAAAAAATTGTTCATGTTTTAATGATAGAAAAAAAAGTAAGGGGGAAAAGATTGCAAAAACTGATATGTGATAGTTTTGGCATAAATACTGTGTGATGCTGGGAAAATTGAAATAAATCGGATAAAGATGGTGTAGTGGACGTGTATAGTTGAGGTACCTCGTCAATTCGGCCACTTGTGTTTGGAGGGGGGCTGATTAAATAAATTTGGTTTGGGGTCAAAAACGCCTTCGCTCCTATTGGAATTCTGTCCTCTGCTACTTCAAATTCACACTTCATCGTGTAGGTGTATGTGTGGATACCCAGCAGTCCTATCTCACCAATGTCAACGGAGTGTGCCATCATTCTAAAACCCGAAAACTAATTTCCTGAGCATAGAGTGATCTTTTTCTCTTATATTATCAGGTAGCAATACGGTTTCAGTCTAGAAACTACTCTTTTGCGATTCATCTTAAATCATAATTATCGAAATTTAGTATTCTATTTAACGTAATGTTTATTTCCACACTATGTGACCTTAACTAATGAAAGAGCACTTTACTTTAAACCACAATATTAAATTTACAAGTCTGTCTAGACTAGAAGGTATTCAGGTACAGTATACGTCTGACCAGTTATTTACAATAAAATATTACTATACGACCTACAATTATTCTATACAAACAATACAATACAATTATTAATGAAAACCAATTATATACCTCAGGTAATGTTTCTATGGTTTGTAGGTAGGGATTGCTGATAGATTATTATTCTAGAATGCTTACCAGCAGGCTCTTGAATATTCCGTTAGAAACGTGTAGTGGTTGTTAGGCAGATACGTTACTTGTCGTTGACATAATGTAGGCCTTAGTTGAGAAATTGTATGATATTTTTAGTCTTTCTCGTGTTGTGAATTATGACTGCACTTATTAATATGCAATTGGACCTGAATTCGTCATACTTATATGATCATTCATTTCATTTCATATCAAATGCGTATATTAATTGAATGTTCTAGTGTAAGACGAAAAATATCATTTGTTTTTCTCGTCATCTTAATGAACTGAGTAAAATATATAATGCATAAATGAAGACACTAAAGCCAAATTTTACTCTTTATCATTAGTGCAACATCCAACGTACCAATAATTGTTCGACATAATACCTTAGGCTTAGTGGAAATTCATTTTATTTCTATTAGCCTGCATGAATATTTGATGTTTTCTGGTGTTTAATTAAGAAAATAATGGCAATTGAATTATTTGAACATAATTTAATAATTTTGTTTCATCTCAAGTGTGTGTATCAATTGAAGGTTTCAATAGAAATAAATGCTGAGAAGCGAACAAGAGTGATAATTGATAAGATAAAACGTCAGTAAGATGAACAGGTGTGATAAATTAGGCATGGATCCGGACACTCCTGATGTAAATATTTTACTGTGAATCAAACGAAATCTAATAAAATCTATATCTATTTCGGGGTTTTAGGTAGAAATACTCGCACCGATTTTCACGTTTACTTGGATATCCATACCATCTGTATGATCTTGAAGGTTCAAACCATAAACTAATCCGATAATGTGGCCGTTGAAGCAGCTACCAAGACACTGACGTGGTCAAAAACGATTTTAAAAAAAAACATTTAGATGACCATATAAATGAAAATAATCTTATACCTACTAAATGAAGTGTAAGATTTTTTTTATATTTTTAGTTTAATAGCCTTAATTTAATTTTTTGTTTCACAAGGATTAGTGCTAGGATATATTAATCGATGAATTGTCCCACCACATATATAGTTATAGGTACACATAATAGGATTAACAAACCCAATGCTTATGATAAGAATTCACTCTTGTTAACTACTTTATCAATGATATTTCGTCCAACGTCATCGTCATTTATCCTTTACCCTTATCTCTTTCCATTTAACACCCTCTCACCAACGATCATAATTCATAATATTTCATCATCCTCATACATTAGGGAATACAGACTAATTAAAATCTTTTAAAAATATCACCTTCAGAGACGTAGCGAGCCTAAAATTTGTGGAGGGGGGGCAAAATTTCAAAACTTTCCAACTCAATCGTAAAAAAAAATCTTGTGGTGTCAGTATAACATGATGGTTCTTCTGTAGCCTATTTCAATTTTATTCAATTTTTTTTTCTTGATAAAAACACTACAAAATCATAAATTTTTCAACTTTTAAAATTATTAAGGAAATAGGACTAGTTAACCCTTCCGTCCCCTCAGCTACTGCCCTTATTACTGTGCCCACGAATTCGTCTTAATCTTTAGGGAATTATAATTCTAATAAATAGCCAAGAAGAAATGATAACTTTTCGTATCAATTAAGGTTGCATTTTTATCAAAGCAAAAACATTTAGTGCCCACCTACACCATTTAATAATGAACGAAATTTCGCACCGAGCTATCTATTAAAATACTTCAACTATAATTTACGAGACCCTCAACTGAAGCCCCCGTACACGGTGACGCAGAACATGAAGAAAAGAAAACATTGTCAAATGTACAGTACCTAATGGTTTCGAGGAAAATTAATTAAAATTTATCAACACCCTTTTCGTTTTTTATACGATGTGCTCTATTAATCGTTTTAAGGAACAAGGGAAGAAAGTACAAATTGAGGAACACGATAATTCTTTAAAATAACAACCTGTTTTTGAGTTAATTAAATAACCTCGCAATTTTATGAAACTTGTTGATTCTTTCGACTACAGGCTAGCATTTTTTTTAAACGGCCTAATGCGATAAATGACTTGTTGTTGAAAAATAAAACGAAAATGAAATAAAAAGGGATGTCGTACTATTTTAATTATTAATTTTTACTATTATGGAAAAGTGTCGAGTATTTATTTTTTTTTGGAAAGTTTTTCGAAGTTTAATTAAAAATTTCATTCGGATTAGTGAGGGGAGATTCTCTGATTTTCTTTGTATTTTTCGAACAAATGTTTTTACAACAACTTCGTATTCGACGTTTTAAACTTTTAAAGTCATTTCAATTCTTGGAAAAAATATTTTTAAAGGAACTAAAATACATTTTTGAATATCGAAGCAGAGTCGTATTCAATAGAGAAATGGTTTAGGGTTTGAACCTACAACCTACCCCCTCAAAAGGATCCAAAAAAACTATAGAATACATGTTTCAGAAAAAACAAACAGAAAAAAATGTATTTGTTTCTCAATTTCTCTATTAATAACCCCTTCCACCCAGGTAAATGCTGATACGGCACTAAATCCAAGATGAATTCTTCAACAAAATTCATTTCTAAACGCGATGACTTTCTGGTCAGCCATACATAGAGCTTTACAAAACTTATAGAGCAACTGTGTAGCCTCTTGCCACGAATAAGCAGTTCAAATTTAACGTTGATTTTTGGTTGAAAATTGACCAATTTCTGGATTAGAACTGGAGTCAAAAACAGGTTCGAATCGAATATTTTTGAATAAGTTTACAATAATTGTCATCCTCCAATACATTTGTTCGTTAAAAGTTTTCGCACATCGAATTATGGTAAAATCAATTGAACAGGTAAAAACAACTGTGCGTACGCAAACCAAGCAACAGAAAATTTTATTAATTTCGGCGTATGCGTAAAAAATGTTAAGCTTTTTTCAAAATTTATGTCGTGAAAGCAATAAACACGATTAGCTGTAATTAGAAACAATAAAAAGAAAATGAGGGTGCACCACGCAAAGGTAGATTTCGCCTAGAATACACAGAATTTCAAATTATGTGTATTGCAGGTTGCATTTATTATATGTTTCTGAAATTTAAGGAAAGAGATTTTAGTTTTATCATTTAAACCTGTAATGAACGCAACCCGCAATACACATAATTTAGAATTCCTTCTCGTCAAAATATGCCTTTCAGATTGGCGTGCTATCGGCCTTTTTTTAAATTTTTGATATTGAATTCTTCAATATTTTGGATTCCATCTTCATTTCTGAATGAAATTTGATCAAATTTATTCTTAGTTTCATGTGTGACTTCACCGTCTCTCCCACTCTCAATCTCTTTCTTTCCTTGACTCTCGGTCACTCAAACAGACACTCGGATACTCAGACTGGTGAGGTTATCCATCCGAAATAGATGTCATATTTTGTTTTAATGAAGCACCTATCAGACTTTTTAACAAATAGACTTATAGACTTTACAACCTGTCCTATTTTCCCATGTTATTCTCGAAAAAATACATGAAAAGCATAATTTTTTCCTTTCTCTTTCTGCGATAAGAAAAGTTATTTGTGATACAAGTGCGTAAAGTTGGTGATTTTGATACGAGTGTGATCCTCTTTGTAGTACGAGTCGAAGGCATTTGATGCAAATCACAGGAGTAGCAATCACCACTTCGCAGGAGCGTAACATAGAATACTATTTTTTCAACAACACCCCAATAGGAGGATTTAGGAGGGCGGGGAGCTATTCACTTCAGAGATTTTTCCAAAAACCAAAAAATGTAGAATATCTATTAAAATTTTAGGGTTTTTTTACTGATAGATAGTAGGGAAAGAGGTGTTGGGGACAGATAAAAATTTACCAGAGTCTTAGATCCCCCAAATATTATGACCAAAATCTGCTTATAAACACCCCCTCCAAAAAAAAATTTAACCTAAAAAGGATTTTATTCATTTTATTGCCTCATAAGAGATATTGTAATATAAATTTAGAGAAGATGCAGAAAATAGAATTAAAAGAAGTTTGCAGCCCATCTAATGCCCTTTCGTTTCTCACGTTACTCCAAAAATTAGTTTTTATTCACATTTGGTAACATTTTTCAAATAAAAGCCACTATCTCTAGGTTAAAGTTAATTAATAAAATTGATCGATATCGGTCAAAATGCCTACATACCTAAATTTTGACAACTCAACAGTTTTATGAAAATTTAATTTTATACTCGCCAAAATGCTAATTCAAAGTTAAAAATACTAAATAAATTTTCTGAAACTCCCATAAAAATCATAAGACATGAAAAATTATGATAATTTCAGATATCATTGAGTTACATTTTTCCTGTTGTGGTCTCTTTAGTGGATAGCAGAATTAATTTCCATTCTTGAGTATACCGCATTAAACTTATTTATAGTCTTATGGTAGCGAGTATGAAAAATTATTTCGATTATTCAAAATGTACAGCATTCTTTCGTCGTAGTTCTAACAACCGACCAATAAATTAAGTGAGAAAAAGCTAAAAAAAATCATACAGCCTATTTAGGCCTACATGTGCAAAAACTACATTAAATGCAAAAGAGGGAAAAAAAAAAGAAGAAGTCTTCAAGCATGTCACTAACACGAAAAAACGTGTTTATGATGGAAAGTATTCGTGCACGCATTCTTCGTTTTTCTTCTATTACGTCTGTCTCTAACCGATTTAATTCACTGAAAAGAAAAATATATCCTCCCACGTAATCGAAAAAAATCCACCCCAAAATTTTCGAAGGCATTGAAAGGAAAATCACGCAAAGTACACTACAGTACGTGTAGGTATACGCAAGCTATAGGGAAAAAAAAAAAAAAGACGACGACGGTAACAACAACAACAACAACAACAACAACTTTTTTTTCATATTCTTTCTCCTTTGCCGAATTAATCATTTTTATAGGAAGATTACACTTCTTGCTCTTTCATACGTCATGTAAAATATGTCAGAAGCAGAAATGTCAAGGGGTACTTTACCCAGGAGTCTCTGACAATTTGTACAACGAATAGCCTGCTGTGTAACCCTTTTTTTTATTCCTTTTTTTTTTTTTTTTCACCAACTTCTCACCCTCTCGTCAATTTTTTTTTTGCCTTTTTTTCTTTTCCACATTCTCTTCCTCGTTGTGTAAAGCATAGTGGTACCTATAGACACATACATACGTACGAGTATACCACCTGCGGAGCTAAAAACGTACATTTCTCGTTACGCGGCCAAATAAGCGTTGAAAATCAAAATATGTACGAATGCGCTATCAGAGTGGGCACATATACACGCACGCGTTTACTAAACGGCCAAAGTATTTTAAAATAAATTTGCTATTTATTTAGAGTGGCGCAAAAATACGCCCTTCTTGTATAAGTTACGCACCGCCGGTGCCCAACAGATGGCCTTCACTCGATAATCAAATTTCGAACATTTTACGTTGGTCCTGAAGTGAAAGGTTGAAGTGAGAGGTTCGCTGTTGGAGACATGATTTTTTTCGAATTGGATTTAGGTGGCTTTTCCGGTAACGAGTGCCTAGATAGGCGTGTGGCGCATATGGCCAAACGTGCCGGTTGCTGCGGCCTTTTGGCAAGTTCAGTCGATGGACCATTGTCAGACAATACCGATGCGGACTGTGTACGGAATAACCCACGTTGCGACGAATAATGCTGGTCAGCAAAAAATACAGTCCCGTCAGGTATTTCTGACGAACGCCAACCGAGCACGCAACAGGTCCTGCGCAGTAGAACTGCACCGGTTACTTGGATACTGATTAAAGGAAAACGACTTGGTCAGCGCGCCCATAAATGATGAATTTTTCTTCATTACTAGGCTTTGGATTCTAGACCATTGAATCCGGCGCCTGCAGAATATATTTGTTGTCGCAGACTGAAAAAATGGGATGATCAGGATCCGGTGACCAATGATCTGCCAGTATCGAACCAAATACAACACCATTTTTGGTTTAGTAATGCGATGGTGTCCGGTTTCGAACTCGCAACCTTTCGATTGCACAGCAGAGCACCTAACCACTGGAGCCAAGCAGACTCCATGAATGCTAACTTAGTACTGAGCCAACAGCATTGAGACCAACTATTGATTTGGTTTATGGTACAATTCTGGTTCGGTAGGTACTGGTTTCACCATGAAACACGAACTTTTCTATTGATCACCTAAAAGCGTAGATAAGAGGTCCTGAGGATCTTCCTCATAACTTTATTATTTGTCGGCGATACCTAAGAGAGGGTCCGAAGAGATGGCAGAGAAGATGACATTGGACCGCTCCTCCTTACAATGGAGCTATTTACGTCCTTGTGACTATCCCGCGTTAATTGAATATTGGCTTAAATGCGAGTTTGGCACTGTACCAGTCTATTGTTACGTCAATGGCACAGCACTAGAATAATATGGGCAAGAAAATTCATTTCAACTGATACTCGCGAATAGTGCAAAAAAGGTCACCTTAGCGTATTATACATGACACCTGCTTTAACTAACCTAAATATCGATTTATTCGATTTATTTATTGGATTTTTTTAGTAATATCGAAGTAAGTTGAATTAATAGACTCGATGTACTCTGGTCAACCATACGTCAAGATTACTCTCTTTGCCTGGTATCATACCGAAGAAATAATAACCAGAAAACAATGTCGTACACTTATCCTGTACTGTAATACGATGAATAATTTAATGTAGGTATGTATGTATGTATGTATGTATGTGTGTGTATGTATGTGTATGTGGGTGTATGGATGTATGTACTTTATGTATGTACTGTAACGCCAAAAAATAGGTGTTAGTTCAGAATTTGTTTCCTATTTTTGACGTTGACACTTTACGAAATATTTATTTGAGGAAGACCACAAATAAATATTTATAATTAAATAAATAGACTTTATAATTTAAACTTGAATGTCCTAGGTATCCACACACTACGGTGGACCTTAACTTTGTTGAGAGATTTAGACTTCAATTAATTTTCAATGTAAATCTTTTTATAAAATATAATATTTTTCATTTACAACACAGTAATAGATAAAATGAACTAATTAAAATAATGAAATGAACTGAACAAAAAATAATAGAATTGAACAAAATTAAAGAACTGAACGAAAATAATAGAACTGAACAAATTGTTCTTCAGAGTAAGAGTTTTTATAATTTAATTTTTACATAGTAAAAAGAAGAAATGGTAAGAAATAGTGGGATTAGTTTATTATGATTGGTTGTTACCAAAAAGAAGAAGAATTGACGTTTTCCAGTTTTAGGCAGATATTTCAATTAAAGTACACGTGTGTGACATTAACTGAGGTCAACCACAATTGTTTTTTTGGTATGGAAGAGAATTTTCATCAAATTCAGACGATACCATTTCCTGTTAGGTTTATATTAAGAAGAAGAAGAGTAATAGAAGTGTGATAAATTAGAAAATAAAACGAATAATTTCGTTCGTGTAAAAATATAGGCGGACATTTATAAAATGTTCGTCTATATTTGTTACATGTACCATTCTTGTTAATACGATACAGGGTGTAATTTTTGATCAATAGTCATGAAATTTAGTACAAACATTGCCTCTAACACAAGGAACTGACTTAACAATTTTTAGTCTAATTGACAGATTCATTCAGAAGTTATGAGTTATTTAGTTTAATTTTGTCCCATATGTCGGGAAGTGGGTGATGTAGGAGCATGAAATTATGAAGGTAAACTAATATCACGGAAGACGATATATTTGTGTGAAAAAATTGTTTAAAAATGTGTTGGGGAATTTAAAAGTCAAAATCTACAACTTTTCCCAAAGGAAAGCTATGGACCTCGAAGTTAGTTTAAAACTTTCCTTGAAACAATACAAATAAATCCTAAAAATTTCAGATGAATCGATGAAGCGATTCTGAACTGATGGACGTATATACAAACAAACTTTCACATTTAATGGTATAATATATGTATGTTTCCTGGGTGTGTGTGTGTATTTATGTATGTATGTAAAAGTGTTCTGAAGAACTAGACCGACAATGTTGCCGAAATTTAGGTTTTAGAGGTTTATTCATACGAAAAAATGATCTAGACAGGTTTTAAGTTTGAGAAAATTGGTTGAATGGAAATATGAGCATCTCAGTCTATCCATCAGCAATAAGTGATAACAGTTAGTGAGCTGGCGATGAAAAACTCACCTTTTACAAAAGCAATTATTACCCAGTTTGCTTGCAAATGGAGTATTAAAATTGATCTCACAAGAGGGTTATGGGTGAGGATGATGAAAATTATCCATTTCATCAGAAAAAAACGATTGGTGGTAACAACTTTACATTTTGACCTAATTTTTGCTATGTATATATCAACAATTTTGTGTTCACGGTTTTGAAAAAGCTATAAAACGAGTATAACTGAAATTTCACAAAAGATAATTCTCGTATGGGAGCAAGTCTGAAAGAAGTTTGGTGCCTATCGGTTAAATAGTTTCTAAAAAAACTGGAAAACGAAAAATTTCTGGAAAAGTCATTTTTTCAAGATTGTGAAAAAATGACATCGAGGATCGTGCTGAAATTTTTGCGATAGATTTTACCTATGTTGGTGCTAATCTGATAGAAGTTTGAAATCAAACAGTTCGGTAGTTTTTGAGCAACTGAAGAGAAAAAAACATACTATAAACAGATGAAGCTGAAATTTTCACGAAAGATAGTTATCATATAGAAGCAAGTCTGAAATAAGTTTAGTGCTCATTGATTTGGTAGTTTTTGAGAGAACTTGAGAACAAAACATTCCAGGAAAAGCAATTTTTCTAGGATTCTGAGAGAACGACAAACATTTTGTGTTCAACATTTTGACAAAACTACGAAAGAGAAAGGGTTAAAATTTTCACGAAAGGTATTCCTCATATGGGACCAGATCCAATAAGACTTTGGTGCCTATGGTTCAGTAATTTCCGAAAGAACTAGAAAACAAAAAACTTCAGGAAAGTCGGTATTCAGCAATAAAACATCGACAACTATCAATAGTTTTTCAGAATTTTTTCCCTGAAACTAACAATGAAATAATATCTCATTATGTTCGTCAAATATTCATAACTACCTATGGATACAATTTTCGATTATTATAGACTTTTTTTTGCAATTTCTTTAAATTTTTGGAATTTAGGTGGTTTTTTCTAAATTATGGCTGAAAATTGGTAACTGGGTTTTCTAGCTAAGTAGTGCTGTCCTGGAGTTTTGTTTTTCCTCATAAACAATTGCTATTTTCAATCAAACTCAAAGCGAAGATTTTTGTATTTCCCTACCGTTTCGAGTAGGTTATATTGTGTAGGTTTTAGAGTCAAGAGTATATATAGCTCTATTTTAGGGTAGGAGTCCACATTGTTTCTGCTATCTCTTCCAATCCCTTCCCTTGTCACAACAAAACAGCCCCCGACAAAGACAATATTTTTATTTTCAGAGCTTTTTTTCATCCCCTTCCTTTATTTACGCCCTTGAAAAGAATATACTTATACCTTCTATATTCTGTCCGTGAGTTACTTTTTGAGTCCTCATTCTGCGATGATCACAGATTACCAATCTGAAAAACACTTTTTAGTTTTAGTGGCGGAAAAGTAGAATGTTCCAAAAAACATAGGCCTGACCTACATCCATAATAGCTACACAAATTTTCATATCATTTCAAGTGGAGTCGATCACCATAGGAGAAAAATTATTTGTTGATCAGTTTGAAAATCAGTTTAATTGTAATTAGGTATGTTTCAAAATCATTGGTAAATTGTAATTATTTAAGAAAATAATCATTAAAATTTTTTTTCATTGTTTGATTAAGTTCCAGTTTTTAGAATACTGTAATAATTCCCATCTTTGTCACTATAATTACGAGTCAAAAAGATATTTTCCAACTTGAATAAAGACGAGTATAAAAATACATTTTGTTAAGATACATGTGGAATACCTTGTTGTGAGAGATATTCTCACCAGAAGGAAATTCTACAGAATTTAAGCGTGTTCAGCCACTTCATACATAAGTATGGGTAAGCCAAAACCCAGGCAAACACTGGTGATTTTAGAGCCGGTTCTGGTGGTTTATATATGGCTTATTCACACGCACACAAACACACGTACGTAAGATAATACATACGTCGATGAGAGCGGCCAGGTCACATCATCCCCTATCGAGATAAGAGATGGTTGGCCGGTTTGTGTACGGGTTGTGACATTGTCTCATTGTGCCACAACTTGGTACTCGTACATTACCTGCATGTATTTGCAGGTAATTACGATCGAACGTAATTTGTGTGTTTTACGTCATATAGACAAATAATTTGCCTGCCCTTTGGGGCAGCGACTGTCGTCGAGGGGCCCGAGCCCCTTTTCCTCATACCAGTGAGTCCCTACAATACAATATGCTAATATTCAAATATTCAAAAAACTTTACTGATATAATTTTTTGTGATTCAGAATCACAGCTTTTGGATTAGCATTTATCTATTACAAGTCATTCCAATTGTATAGTTCAAAGAGCAAACATGAAAGTTCGTAAGAGACCAGTGCTCAACAAAAAGCTCTGGATGTGATCTCCATAGGTAAAAAATAGGTAATATAATTTAGAAATCTTGAAAGTCTTTTCTACACACAGTTATAATGAAGAAAGATTAAGTTGTTGTCTTTTATATTATTTTTTAGACTCTCCAAAGACGCAGTATAAGAGAGAGACTACAGCCGACAAATTATCCTTCATTGAAAAGTATTTACTTATTTCACAAAAAGAACTACCAATATCATATCAATAAGCATGGTGGGATGTTCGTCTTGTTTGATAAAACAGAATTACTTTATTTTCATTGTAATTTTTATCAGTTTTGGAACCAAAAATGTTTAGTTTTCCTCACTTCGAAAATAACCAAAAAATGATTGATTATCTACGTAGAATAAAGTTTAGTAAATTCCAATTAATTGCTGTGAACTAAATAATTGTTATTCTTTTTCTCTTTAATAATCCATAAATTTCTCATCATTACTGTCATCAACTACTAAATCAGGCTTTTTCAACTCTTAAACTGAAATATTCGCTTTATTTTATCCAAAATTCATTAGTCTATTGACATTATTTGGGATGATTTTCTGGTTTCTTTTTTGTCTCGATTTCACTTTTCTAAATTTTAGCCTCTATTTTTCATTTTTTTATGGCAGTGCGTTAGTACAAACAAAATTTAAATACGAAGACTTTTGTCCATCCGCTGCTGTAATTTACACTAGACTGGGCCATATTTACTCAGCTGAAGTATTCATTCTATTACTCGACGGTAAAAGTATATTTCAAGAGATAATCAACCGCAATCATGCTCAATAAATGTGAGGGGGAAAGAAAGTAGCAAAATACAACTAAAACTTTTTTGATTTGAAATTTTGGGTTCATATTCTCTTTCAAGACTAAATATAAAACGTACCTATTAAAACTTCTTTTTTTTTATTATTAACGATCTGAACACCATAAGCTCTTATAGGTATAATATTTGATTTCTGTTCATACACCATATTCGTATCCGTTTTTCATAAATAAAATAGTCATGAATGTGATGCTTAAAAGTTTATCTTAGCAGTATATATAGTAAACGGACAATAGAGGCTTAAATAGAGTGTTTCGTTACATTTATTCTGTACGCAAAAGGGTGTTCCAAACTCAACGCGTGCCTAAACATTGATAAGAGCTCTCGAAAGAAAAGATTTTCGACACGTGCCTCCAAAACGGTTACGAATACACCCATCTAATGACGAAACAATACGAAAGAAATTTTTTTTTTTTTTCTTTCATTCCATAAATATATTTGATAAAACAACGTTAGCGAGTACTCATGTTTTCGCCGCTTTTGATTCGAACTGCAGACAGACAGCTACATAATACTATTTTTTTTATTCGTCTTATGTTTCATCAATTGCCTGCTTTGCGCCTTAAAAGATGAAATCGCTTTTCCAGACATATCGACAAAAAATAAAAATTTTCGATTTTTTTTTAATGGCCTGAGAATGACGAATTGGATGGATTAAATGCATAAAGGGATTGTAAAATTTCATTTCAGCCAGTATTACTTCGCAAATCCGAATCAAAGATTTTTGCGTACAAGTGCAATTATGAGCTACAGCTATAAGTACGAGATCAGGAAACTTTCTCTCGAGACGATAATTAGTGTTTATTGATATTTTAGCGATCAGTTTATCGAAATCTTATTTTATTTAAATCTAGAGAGTTGGCTAAAGTGATCTCAAATTGATTGTGACAGTGTATATCTCACGGGTCGCTATTAAAACAAACTTGGAATCTTGTATTCCACTCCTCAGAGTTATACTAACTGCTGAAAATTTTTTCATTTACTCGATCCAATTTCATGTTGGCTTCATAGTATTCGAGTCCTTTTGCTAAATTACTCAATTTAATTGCTAAGAAGTGAGACACTCTCGCCAATTTAAGAAAAGTAAACGCTGTATTAGTAAAAAATAGTTGTTATAAATTAATTTAGTTTATTCGTAAGTCGTTTTTTATGACTTTTTATGCAGGTGTTTGATTCAAATTTACGTGTTAATTTTGATTTAATGTAACAACCTAACGGTTGGGTTGGATACGCATTTCGTTTCAAGACTCAAGAAAACTTTTTCCACCCAAAACCTCAAATTCATATTGTGACGCCCCAATGGTAGTCATCATATTATGTAGAAGAAAAATAAAAAAGATCAAAATTACTTGAAATGCCTATTGCAAATCAGACAGCCCAAGATCATCGATCTTTAGAGTCTAAGTAACTCGAATTTAGTAAGGGAAAGACATGAAAACCTAGTTCCCCACAAACCACTGTGAACATGAGGTCACGTTATTTCCATCCTGCACAACTCCTCCTAAGATTATAAAAAGCCCTAACAATCCAAATGGGTGATCTCTAGACAAAATGACTTAATGCAACACATGGTTAGGCTAGTATATGTTGGTATCAATCTTACTGTTTTGATGTTGAATGTCTGTCTTCCGATGTTAATGAGCCGCACCACGTAAAGATGATACTTTCAGAACACCTTTCTGTTTCATCTGGCAATATTCGTATTACCGTATTTATAGAATGTCTACTTTTAATAAAAAGAGGAACTACTATTAAAATATGACTTCGAACTGTTAAAACTTTTACTTCATTTTTACTTCTTTTTACAATTTCATATTAGACGTGCACAAAAAAACGTCTTTTATCGATAACCATTCATCAACAGACTGACTTTTCCACTTTCTACAATGTTAATTCTCATCACTTTTCATTATTAGAATTAACCGGGGAAGTCTTTGCTTTCTCTACATATTCTACCAAGATCTGTGAGTATAATAACCTGTATTTATTTTTATTTTATTTCTTCTATTATAATCATCTATCAGGAGAACATGGTATCTATGAAGGAATAGAGTACGTTTCTGTCTATTGGATCTTGATCGTTTTATCATGAGAATTTATTAATTAATTTTTTATGAAAATATACTTCACAATATGTGTATAAATTATATACTTATTCAATTTTCCCGTTCCTACGAGGCAAGTTGTAATTTTTGTTTCAAAGTCACAGGAACAAACTTTAGAACTAAGCCGAGGACCAGATCTTGTAGGGCGTGGGTCTTATTTAGGCTACTTTTTCATTTACAGTGAAAACCTCTTAATAGGGACACACTAGGTGGGACCCCCTTTATCCCACATAAGCGTTATCTCATTTAACTGATACTGAGTGTTTAGACTGAAAAAAAAATTTTTTTCAAATGAAGTAATTTTTAATTGAAAATTTGAACACACATCATTGTTTTGGTTAAACTGTCCGATATTTATGACGAAACAGAAAAAATGTTACTGGAGGTTCTCGGTGAAAGATATTTCGGTGTATTCTGGAGCACATTCCTGATGGTGGTTGTCTTATTGACTTGTACAAGAAAACAAGAAAGACCGGCAGAATAATAACAGAGAACAAGAAAACTATCTCCATTAAAATGAACCTGGGATATTATTTTAATCAGAGTGTTTAACAATAATTTTCCCTTATTTATCAGCTATTTTGTCCCAATAAACCGATGTGCTGTCTTCAATGAGCAGTCTGATTTCCTTCAGTTTTAGTGTGTTTGTTTTAGGACTTCCCTAGTTTATCTCAAATAAGTTGTTGTCCCTTTAGTGTATTTCTCTTCTCTTTACACTCACGTTAGAAAAAGATGGTATTAGTTGCTGGCTGGTTACAAACTTCACCACCATCTTTCATTTTGCCTTAATAGCCCATGAGAATTACAGCGAAAAATCATGACGTTGAAAATGAAATAATTTCAATCGAAGTTTTTTTATGGGAAAATGTTTGAGACCCTTCCATGAGGACTTAAAAAACGTTTTCACACCTACTCCTCAAGCATCCAAAAAGGGCTGAACATACGTGACTGTTACCTGTTTTTTTAATTTTACTCGAAAGTTAGAGGTTTTGTGAGAAAAATGTTTTAGTAAGTATTTTTCATAAAATTTTCTAAAAAACAGTTTTTTACCAAAATTTACATCAAAACCAAAGGTGAGATGCTGGAGGTCGACCGAAATTGGTTGTATTATTTTTGCAACTTTATAGCGCACATTTATATATTATGGGATATAACGAGGTTTAACAACAAACTGCGGGGTGTATTTTTTATGAATCGAGGTGAAATTTAGCATGTGTCTACTTTCAGTCTATATCTTGATAAATTTCAAAAATAATCCAAATCTGCCCGTTAGTTTCAAAATGGCGGCTGTTTCAATCTAAAATTTGTAGAAAATCGGTTAGGTGTAATTATCAACAGATTGGGACAAAATTTGGCATGTGCACTTTAGCTGTATATCTTGGTCAAGTTTGAGAATAAGCCAAATCCACTCATTATTAGTTTACGAATTACAGCTTTTTGAAATTTAATGTTTTCATGTATAAACAACATTCAGAAGTCTCCAGCAGCTTTCTTGTGGCGCTGAGATAAATTTTGATAAGTACATTTTTTGTATAAAATTGAAATAAAAAGTATTTTTTTACCGAGAAATTTTTCTCATAAAATCTCTCACTTTCGAGTAAAATTGAAAAAACGTAAAAGTCACTTATGTTCATCCCCCTGGGTGAACATTCAAGGGGTAAGGGTGAAGAAATTTTCTAGCAATAAAACTTTTTTTTGGAAACTATTTAATTTTCAAATCCGCATTTCTCCTGGGCTGGAATTCATTTTGTGGGACTCTGTTTATGAATAGCATTGTTTAAACATGGTTAATTTTTCATAAACTTAAATTTATTTTCTATCTTCGATCAATTGGTAATAATGATTAAGTCATTAAATTCAGTTTTTCTGTTTTCCTGAAAGTTTTCTTTTCATAATAAATTGTGATCAAAATTCACGATTATTGCTTCCAAAGTACCTATGTCTGACCCTTCGTTTTCTACGTATTCTTGTAAGTGATTTAAAGTAAAATCTCCTCATTTTGAATTTTCAATCCATTATTATAATTTTATTAATAATTATACACAACACTTGTTTGCTTATATTTTTCTAATAGGTGCAACAGTTATGTTAAACTGTGCAAACAAAAAATAGCAGTTTATCATCTTATTAACCAGTGGAAAAACGACGATTTGTCGTCCGAAATAAATTAGTTACTTTATCTCCCAAGGGAAAAAAATGTTGCATTATCAACTGTTCAATGCGTTTATATCATCATGAGAGCAGGTTTTCATAATAATCATGAATGGAGCATGAGTGCGAATGATTCAACAGTAATTAAAAACAAAGATGAAAACGTTGTTTTTATTTTAAATTCAAAAATTTTTTTTAGCTTAGTTAATAAAGTATCATACGCAAGATGGGAGGATGGCTCGTGCTGACAAACTTCGCACTTGTTGATAATTTCTTACTTTCCTCCCATGCTGCATAATATACTATATTAGTGTATTTTCCAAAGGAAAATACAACTATTGCATTCAGTGCAATGACGGGACCTGGGGGTGGGACCTGTGGAAAAGCGCCTATCCTGAGTCGTAGATCACGAATATATAGGTCACTCAATTCTTCTGTACAATATTATATGTATATATTCACTTTCTCTCACTTTGGAACTTTTTAGAAGTCTGTGAACCCTCCGCTGTTCAACCTATGACAATGAAACTTTGAGTAGAGTTAGAAGTATTCCTGGGCTACACATTCGTGTTAAAATTTTTGAAATTCATTTGTTAGTTATTGAGAAAGAGGTTCTCAAATTGTTGCAAACCCAGCATGTTGTCATCACTATAACTCCCGTAAATTTGTAGATTTTGACTTGAAATTGTTATGGTAGTTTTAAACCAATTGAAACTGGTTTGGTAATGAATTTGAGCAAAATCGGTAGACTGGTTTTCGAATGGCAGCCATTATAAATTTGACACTTTTTTTACTGATATTGGCATTTTTTGGGAGTCCGTGAAGCCTCCGTTTTTTGACTTATGGCAATTAAATTTAAGATAATGTTAGATGCTTTCATGGGCGACACATTCGTATTAAAATTGTTGAAATTCATTCAGTAGTTTCGGAGGAAGGGGTTTTCAAAGTTTTGCAAACTCACCACATTGTCATCACGATAATTCCAGTAAATTAAAAGATTTTGGCTCAAAATTTTTATGGTAGTTGGAGACTATTAGAAACTGGTTTGGCTTTAAATTTGAGTGAAATTAGTCAGCTGGTTTTTGAATGGCAGCAATTACAAAATTTGACACTTTTGGAAAATACACACTGCGGTTGATGCGCGGCAGAGATATTTTTCCAGAATGCGTTAATTTTCTTTCTGAGTCTTCTCAAGTGTAGGTAAGAGATTAAGAAAAATATGTGAGGGCTTGATCTCATTTAATTTTAGTGATTTATTTGAGAAATAAAGGGTACATCAAGTGAAACCAGCTTTCTGCAATTTTACTTTTAATATGTTGTTCTACTGAGTATGCCTTCTGGTTGACTTTTTCACACTACAGCGTATCGATGTTGGTCCAAATTGACCAGATAATACTTCTGGTACCTCTGTTTTTGTTTCTATTCCGAAGCTTTTAGAGCACTAACAAGCTTAATTTTTGACCAAACTTAGCTATAAAATTTTGACGAGATATTTAATATGATCCGTTCTATAACATGCTATTAATTTCGGCGCTGATTGATAAGACAGTATTTCCGGTATGTCCGATAAAATTATGATTTTTATGCTCTAAAATTCATTATTTTCAATCAATAGGTACGAAATTTAACTCTATGATTATGTATAATCTACACTAACTTTTTGCCAATTTTGGTTGTAGCTGATTTTTGAAAACCTACATTTTCAAGTGGAGCTGTTACTGCACTAGACTTTTTTTGATACTTTATCCTGGAAGAGGCTGTGAAATTGAAAGTTGATGAAAACAGAAACCACTCTCACTGAAAATTAGACTTAAATTTTTTCGTGGTTTCTAGTTTCACTCGGTTACTGTAGGTACCTTGGAATAATTCGAACTCGCGAGTATTCCTTTGCAAGTCTACAAAAAGTTCATTGCTTAAACTACCACATTTGATTCTCATTTAATTATTTTATTTTTATAAATTGAATTTCTTAGCTTTTAAAAAGCTTTCCAACTGAATTTTTAATTCAAGAAAAATAATCATTAAAAAGAAAACAAACATAAAATTGCGTAATGCGCGATTTCTGAAAAGTTAATTAAAAAACAAAGACATTAAATAAAGCAGAAAAACGAAAGTGTCTATGAAGAATCAAATAGGTAGACAATGTGTTCGTCATTTTTATGAGGCAATGTTTGCAATTACCAAAAACCTTTTTTCATTCGCCTTGAATATAATGATATTTGGTGGTTTTTTTTGTTTTTTTTTACCTCCTTTTTCTAATTCCATCATGCGTTGAAAAAACGTTTGTGCAAAAAATTTGAATGTTTCAAAAATAGGACAAAAAAATAAGAAAGCAAGAAAAAATTAAAAGAAAAGAGAAAGTTTTTTTCGCGAAATTACAAGCGACAAAGAATTTCAAATGAAATGAAATGCAATTTTCGTAATAAGTTTCAGTTGTTTGTGAAATTCGTAAAAATTTCTCATGTTGAAGAGAAAAAGAAAAAGTCAGAAATTACTTTAAATAAAAATGAAAAACAAAAAAAAATTTCACACGTTTTTTTCTCTTTTTTCTTTTTATTATCATTCTTTTTCTGTACCTTTCATTTAATACAGTTTCTCTTTGTATACAAGCGTTTTCTTCAAAAATAGTAGCCTTGAGGTAAAGTCGCAAAGAAAGAATAATAATAATAATAATAATAATAATAATAATAGTAATAGAAGAATGTTTCCCTTTTCTTTTTCTAAACTTTCTGAAATAAGATACAGGTTGTAAGGAAAAACTTAAGGTAAAACGGGGGCAAATAAGGGAAAGAGAATAAAAAAAAATAAAAAAATGAAGGGGAAAACCGTAAGAAATGTAGAAGTTACCAACTAAGTTATTCCACCTTCGCTTTTTTTTACTTTTTTTTTTTTTTTTCAACCAGTACGTCTACGCTCTTATCAACTTTTCAAATTGATTCTCTCTTTCCTTTATTTTTTTTTCTTTCTTCCTGGGAGTAAAAAAAGAGAAAAAAGGAAACTCCCCAATATTTTATTCGTTCATCGTTTTCCCTCTCGCTCTCATTCTCTCTCTCTCTCTTTCTCCGTTTCCTCTTTCAAGCTATTTATTTTTTGTAGATAAAACTTTTTAGACTCTTCTCAATATTTACTGTTTGAAATGGAATTTTCGTTAATACGAAAAAGCGTAACTCGAAAATGCTCGATTTTCTTTTATGAACATTAACGAAAATGTATTAAAAAAAAAAAAAAAAATGAAAGCAAAAAGAAAATCAGTGAAAAAAAAATAATGATTTCGATTTTCGATGCACGAGGCAAATTTATTTTGTTGTATAAATTTTTGCCTCCCCTCACGCACCCTACTCACCCATGGTCTTTCACTCGCGCAGAATACATATATATATATATATATACACTCGCACGCACATACAACATAAAAGATAGAAATAGAGATTTGTAAAACGAGTCTTATCTATTTTTCCAACATTTGCAGCACACATAGCCACAGTAGCGATTGGTGGCGGCGGCGGCGGCGACAGCGAGGAGTGTTTATAACCCTCAGCGAAATTCTTGCATGGTTGGAGGAGTCGAGTGAAAAAATGATGAAAATGTTTTTTGAAAAGTCGATTGTGTATAACCGAAACTGCTGCTGTATAATCTGACGGATTTTTATTCCCCAGTGGATAGCCGACCGAAATAAAAATAGAAAGCGGTTATAGGCTGTTGTTTTTACTAATTTTAAAATCTGCTTTAACTTTGTATGAATTCAAAACTTTATATTTTGATGATTGTAAAAACTAGACGAATATAAGGATGAAAGTTAAAGCTTTTTTCATTTTTTCCCTGTACAATTCGATAAAACGAAAAAAAAAATATATATATTATAGTTGCTTTTAAACTTTTGATAGAATCCTCCTGGAACCGAGAAAAATCAGTTTTTAATAGGAAAATTTTTTCTTTTTCGTCCCTTAACAATCTTGATACGATAACAGTTTTAAACTTTTTATATGTTTTGAACATAAAATCAAATTACAAGTTGATTAAAAGTGTAAAATTTTACCGAGTAGGTCGTTTTTTATACATTACAAACAAAAACATTGCTATTTCAGACTTTACAAAAGTGACTAACTCTTAATAAAAGCAAAAAGGACTACTGAGTAAATTGCTGTTGTAGTACGATACTAGTATTATTAGGAAAACATTCAAAGGAATCTCACTGGCTGACCTGATAATTTTGTACTATGCCAATATTTACCCAGTACAGGAAAGCAATCGTGGTAAAATTCTATAATTTTAGATATATGCCAAATAGAGTCCATACTGGTGCCAAGTTCTCAACTGCAAGTACACTGTACAATCAGGCAGGGTTAAATTATCTATAATGCGGTATAACATACGTTTGAATTATTTTAGGATCAAAATGAAAAAAGGAAAATAGGGGATGAAATGGATGAAAACCAAATTTCAATGGTTATATCAGTTATGGTTACAGATTTGATTTTTCTAAATTTCGGTCAAATTCTATGAAGGTTGTTGAAAAGTTTTGTTACTGTTCATATCGGTTATTGTTTTTACCTCAAAAATTAAGGTTATAATTGGTTAAGGTAACAGTTAGTGGTTATGATTCGCACCTCTGTGCATGTAGTAAATTGTTTGTTTTATTTAAGCTGTATAATATCATACCTATATCAAATCTTATGAAAAAAATGAATTGTCTTCCCAACCAATTTGTTCACTCTACGCTAATGCTGCCTCCTCCACCATGCCTCCACCATACTGGACATCGAGGGGCTTGATATCCAGTTCTTAATGTAGAAATGAATAGGACAAAGTAAATAATAATAAGAAAAACAAATAACTATACTACTGCAGATCATGTATTAGTAACAATCACATAAAATTGTTCACTATAAGACAGTCGTCAACAAAAATAATAGAACATAAAACAAAAACGTAGTAAGACTAATACAGTAAATAACAAGTTGTATCAATGTAGCCAACCAGTACTCAAAAAACTATCAATTCCCAACACTTGTATTAGTATAAAATCTTATTTTAGTACAAAGTCTCATTTTAGGACGAAGTTCTATTTTAGTCGTAAGTCACATTTTAGCACCTCCAGTTTTATTTGAGCACAAAGTCCCACTTTAGTACAAAGTCTTGGTATAGTATAAACTCACATTTCAGTACAAAGTCTTATTTCAGTAAATTCACATTTTAGTGCAAAGTAATATTAAAGGAAATGGTTTTCAGTATTTTGCAAGAAAAACTTCCATTTTTTTGTCGAAAAATTTTGATCATAGAATTTACGCTATTTTGCTTCTGGACCCTTAACGAGTCATACTATGGAATAGTGGTATCGATTTTTTTTTCGATCAATCGATAATCAACAGAATCGGATTTTAAAAAAATTATTATTTTTCAATTTTTAGAATTTTGATCACTTTTGATCAATCAGATAATTTTGGCAAAATCGATTTTTGATTTTTTTTCATACGAATGTCTCAGTTTCATTTTCTAATAACCAGGGCAAGTTTTTTTATGTAATTACATATTGTTGCGGTTTATCGTCTTTAAAAATTTTCACAATATCTTCATGAATCAGAAAATTCCGAGAACTTCGAGTCTAACTTTATCCGACATATTTTGACATATTTTACAATAAATGCATAAAACTGGCTTTAAGGCATATTTTGGGAATATTTAACCATTTACGTTCGTTTTGCGAGTGGAAACACTGAAAATTTTGATTTCTGAATTTTGTTTGTGTTGTCCTCAATTTAAACACATGTCCCCTACTGATTTATCGCGATTTACTTATATACCAATCATTTCTTGTGAAGTCGAGGGTTCATGTAGTATTTTTAAAAGTTTACTAGGAGATAATAGGCAAAGTTTCACTACTAACAATTCAAAAAAACATTTAATTGTTGCCTCGAATCGTAGCCTTACTGTTACTGAAAAATAAATTTATTTTCTTCGTTTATTGTTGCTTTTCGAATCTTCTGTATCGATACCAATATACGTATGTATATTTCGACATATTTCGTTTTTGTGACATATTTTGGACATATTTGAACCTCTATAAACGAATATTTTATGTACATAAAATGGTGTTTTTGCTGCATAAAAAAACTTGCCCTGCTAATAACTTATCGCCCTGCTAAATTAAATCGTCCCTTTTTGTGGGTATTTCGCTCTAAATTGATTCCTTATGCTTTTTGTGGGGACATTACTCGTATGAGGTTTTAGGGGCTCGCACCCCTCGACGACAGTCGCCGCCCAAAGGCTGGCAATAATCGTCTCTATGACGTTAAACTAATACACACGAATGAGTTTGTATGTTCGTACCTGTACGTACGTACAGGTAAGATACATCGTACGAGTCGAGATCAATTACCTGATAACGATCTCGGTAATGTCACGACTCGGTACCAAACGCACTGCGTCGTTTCTTATCATCTCAACGGAGACAGGAAACGACGCAACGTATGACATAATTACGTATACATACGTACGTATGTGTGTCCGTGTGCGTGTGCCAAATTCAGTATATAAACTCTCAGAACCGGCTCAAAAATCGCCAGTGTTCGCCGAGGATTTGGCTCTCCCATACTTAATCGTATGAAGTGGCAGAACACGCAAATACTGTTGAAGACCTTCTAGTGTGAATATCTCTCACGACAAGGTATTCCACAGTGGTGACCCCGACGTGATTTTTTGGCTACGTCGTGGGTGTCTAGAGGCGCGTTGCGCTATTTCTAAAAAGAGGCGCGGTGCGCTGGCGAGTTACTCGCTTGTAATACAAATAATTTTTACAAGACCTAGACACCTTTGGCTGTCGAAGCAGAGGTCTTTACTTTGAAAGTGGGAAATTACACCCCCCCTTCCAAATATATTTGCCGGAAGGGAACCAAGACAAGTAGACCTGGAGGAACAAAGTTGCCCTCATCCGCCAACTCCTCCAGCTTTGACCAGAGACTCTGAAGTCTTTGAGACTCCGGAGAAACAAAAACGGATCCGGAGGCCAGAAGCCTTGCGTTTGGGAGCTGTAGTTAACCCGAACGAAACAACAGCTCGTACCCTCAGAAGTGGTCGTCAATTGAGCCAAGACTCCGACCCTTCGACCCCAGACCGACAACCCACGGAGTCTGGAAGACTCTTCGTAGAAAGTACCAATAGAGAAGTTCAGCACACAACAATGCCCAATGGAAACACAAACCTGAACCCATCATCAAACCAACCAGGAGCAGGTGGAAGTGGTCAGCCACAGCTGACCCCCGAAGTACTTGCACAGCTGTTGCAGCTGTTGCAGTTGCAAATATTGCAGAACCCTGTCATCCAAAGACGGAGGATAGAGATTCCGGAGTTCCTACCAAATGAAGTTGAATTATGGTTAACTCTCCTCGAGGGTCGTTTTAAAACAGAGAATCTGCAAAACGACCAAAAATATTCACACATTTGTAGCGGCATGCCCGCAGAAATTATACGCCACATTCCGGATATCATGGAATGCCCTCCGGCGGAAGCAGACAAATACAGTTGGTTCTGCAAGAAAATAAGAAATGTGTTTGGTAAGACTCAAAACCAAATTATAGATGATGTAATGGGCGGAATGAAGATTGGAGATGACAAACCCTCCACCTTCATGGCCAAACTTAGACAAAAGGACGATAATATAGTGTCACCGTCAGTTATTGGGAACCAGTTCTGCAAGCAACTACCCCAACATGTTGTGCAGTGTCTGGCAGCTATAGGTACCACGGTAATCAACAATTCCGAGGACCTAGACTTCCTAGCGAAGAGTGCAGATAGTGCACTGGAACATTCGAGATCAACATCCTCGATCAGTGCAGTATCAATAGAGACCGGAGAACTAGCTCAGCTTCGAGCCCAGATAGCTCAGCTGACTAGTGAAATAAAGAAGAAGAATAACAATAATAATCCAAGAAATGGTAGAAACAACAACCGCTCGAAAAGCAGGAGCAACAATAGAAGTAACGACAGAAAATCCAGGTCCAGAGACCGTAAGAGCAATTCTACCAGGGGTCAGAGTCCAACTCCCCCAAGAAGAACATCGTCCCCCAAACCCCGGTCTCAAAACTGGGACGATAAATCCTGCTTCTTTCACAATCGGTTTGGCGCAGAGGCCACCAAGTGCAACAACAGATGCCAATGGTGGGGTAAATCATACAATAAGTCGTCAAACTAGAAAGAGGGGTCGTCTATGCGGCCGAAGATCCCTCGAAAAAGTACTCACGCCGCCTGTTCATCAAGGACAGGACAAATAGGAGACGTTACCTAATTGACTCGGGTGCAGACTTGAGCATTTTGCCAGTAGATAAAAACCAAAAGGCATTTCCTCCTTAATACTACCTCCGAACTGTGAATGGTCAAAACCTTCCAGCTTACGGAATAGAATCCAGCAAAGTAAGCATCGGTTTGCGAAGAGACATGACGTGGTCCTTCACAATTGCGGACGTTCCAACTCCAATCCTGGGTGCAGATTTTCTCGCGCACTACAGTCTGGTCATCAACCTCAAAAATGGAAAAATCATAGACAACAATACTGGTCTATGGGTGGAAGGCAAAACGCTAGCGTACCAACTGGACACCAATATATCCAGTTGCACGAAAGTCGACGAACAATTCCTACGGATTCTGTCAGACTATCCTGGAGTCACTCAACCATCGATTCGCAGGCATCCGACCTATAAACATGATACCATTCATTATATAGAAACTAAAGGACCGCCTTGCCATGCTAGAGCCCGCAGGTTACTGCCTGATAAACTCAAAGCAGCACGGGAATACTATGATCGCATAATAGGAGAAGGCATATGCCGCCCCTCAAAAAGTTCATGGAGTTCCCCGATCCACATGACCAAAAAAGCCAGTGGAGAGTGGCGAATCGTTGGAGACTACAGGGCCTTAAATGCCAAAACAGTTCCTGATCGCTATCCAGTCCCAAATATAATGGACTTCAACACGAATATGAAGGGTAAAACGATGTTCACAAAAATCGACATCAACTGGGCATTCCACCAAATTCCAATGGCCGAACAGGACATCCCAAAGACAGCGGTCATAACCCCCTTTGGGTTATTCGAATACCTTCGAATGCCGTTTGGACTCCGTAATTCTGCACAAACTTTCCAAAGATTCATCAATGGACTGTTTATGGATTTGCCGTTTGCCTATGCATATTTGGATGACATATGCATTTGCTCAGAAGGCGGTGAGCAACAGCACGAGAAGAATGTAAGAACCATCGTACAACGTATACACGCTGCTGGACTTACTATCAATGTTGGAAAAAGTTTATACAAACAATCCAGGATTGACTTTCTCGGCTATCAAGTCTCGACCGAAGGCATTTCCCCTCTGAAGACCAAGGTAGAGCCCATATTGAAATTCCCAAAACCCTCCAACGTAGCAGAACTCAGACGCTTCTTGGGGATGGTGAATTTCTACAGACGTTGCATTAAAAATGCGGCAGCCGAACAAAGTAAGCTGTTTGCATTAATAAAAACAAACAAGAAGAAAGATAAAACTCCACTCGACTGGACTGAAGAAGCTGAAAAAGCCTTTGAAAACATAAAAGAAACACTGGCAAATGCAACTCTACTCGCTCACCCAGACGAAAGTCTGCCGTTATGTGTCGCAACTGATGCATCCGACTTTGCTATTGGTGCAACACTGTACCAAAAGGACAATGACAAGAAGTTACCACTCGCTTTCTTCTCCAGAAAGCTATCAAAAACCGAGAAGAACTACAGCACATACGACAGGGAGTTACTGGGAATATTCGCTGCGCTGAAGCATTTCAGGCACCAATTAGAGGGTAGATGTTTCACTGTGTATACAGATTATAAACCCCTAACACATGCCTTCACGCAAAAGACAGAACCAGCTTCCCCGAGAAGAGCTCGACAATTGGACTACATAGGACAGTTGACTACGGACATCCAGTATATAAGTGGAGAACTCAACACTCCAGCTGATGCTCTTAGTAGGATCGAAGCTATCTCGGCACCGTCTCAATTACCTTACGCTGAAATAGCTAAAGAACAGTTAAGGGATGCAGAATTGCAAGAACTGTTGTCGAACGATGACACAGCTCTCAAATTGAGACAAAGGAAAATCCCTGATACTAATGTTTTACTAACATGCGACATTAGTACAGGCAAGAATAGGCCATTCCTGCCGACAAAGTATCGCAAATTGGCATTCAGTAGCGTGCACAATATATCGCACCCTGGACCAAAATGCACTGCTGGATTAGTATCATCAAGATTTGTTTGGCCTCGAATGAAGTCCGACTGCAACAAATGGGCTCGCAGTTGCCTGAATTGCCAATAGTCCAAAGTAGGAAGACATACTCGGTCGCCTCTCAAATCTTTCAAACAAACGGAGCGGTTCAAAACAATACACATAGACTTGGTGGGTCCATTACCCCCATCCCAAGGACACAGATACCTGTTGACGATGATTGATAGAGCAACTCGATGGCCAGAGGCAGTTCCTCTCCATGAGATGACAGCTCCCACGGTAGCTGCCAGGTTATACGACACCTGGATTGCCCGCTATGGCGTACCTGAAGTCATCATCACGGACCAGGGTCGTCAATTCGAAAGCTCGCTCTTTCAAGAGCTGTCTAAGAAGCTTGGTGTACAACACAATCACACCACAGCTTACCATCCTCAAGCAAATGGAAAAGTTGAGCGATGGCACAGAGCTTTGAAAGCCTCCATTATGGCTTGCGACACCAAGAGATGGGTTGACATACTACCAACCATCCTCTTGGGCCTTCGATCTACTCTTCAAACGGACACGGGTCACTCTGCAGCGCAGTTAGTGCTCGGCGAAGAGCTACGCCTACCAGGGGACTTTTTCACCCATTCGAAAGAAGTCAGCCCCGAAACGCTCGTCCAAGACATACGGACTGACGCCAACAACTTTTTGAACCAGGCAGCTCGTCATGGCCAACCAAAGGTTTATGTCTCCAAACACTTGGCCACAACATCTCATGTGTTTGTCAGAGACGAAAAAATAAGATCTTCGTTGGAGAAACCATACGCCGGTCCTTATAAGGTTGTATCACGAAATGACAAGAATTTCGTGATACTAATCGCAGGGGAACAAAAAACGATATCAATCGACAGATTGAAACCTGCGTACCTTATAAACGACGACAAGAAAATGCTCCAAAGAGCAACAAGGAAGACGACACACAAGGAAATAATAGAGGAAGAACAGACTGAACAGTCCGAAACAACACAACCACGAAAAGTTGAGGACAATCCAGTCGAAAAAGGTGATAAATCACAAAAATCACCAGAAAGAAAAATAAAAACAAAGAAAACGGTGAAGTTCAATGACGAGATCGTCAAAATACAATACGATCCATCGGCCCCCTTGTGCCCACGAAAAAGAGGCAGGCCCCTTGGCAGCAGAAAGCAGAAAAACCAAATTCCAACTCGAAAATCCGAGAGATTGGCACGGAGAAACTAAAAATATTCACGAAAGTTAATATCCGTAGCGGAAAATACAAACCCGCATAAAAAGACGTACGAGAATCTGGGAATAATTATAACAAAAGAAATTCTTCAGATAAGCAGAGAAAAAGTGCGTACAATAAAAATACAACACGAATAAACAAACCCACGTGCAATACGGAAGAAAAACATTGCAACGTGTTTCTATTGACAAACAATACCGATAACAAAATAGTCAATAGATCGTGACGTCACAAACGAAGAGTGCATTCCTTTGTGAAATACAAAATTCAAAGTACGAAAATTCAAACACGATTAACTCTGCTTGTACTTAACCAATTTGAACCGGAAAACTTTTAAGCCAAAGAATATTCAATGCACTATCCCCTCCGAACATGTCTGAAATAAGATAACGACTTAGAATAAAGCTGCGATCGAAAATATTCTCGCAAAGTTTTTTCATTCGCCTTTCGACCGTCGACTAGAACACACCGAAAACTTTCATAATTTTTCTTTCTTTTTTCTTTTGTACCTTGTCTTATTCCTTCCTTATGTCGTCCTCGACCAATACCCCATTCTCAACTCAACCATTTCAATTCGTTGTACCGCCTGCACCTTTGCCTGTAAAGACAAAGGAACAGGTGGAACATGAAAAAGAGATTGAACGAATTGAGAACGAGTTACTGATGGATACGACGTCGGCGGCGGACATTGTGAAAATAATGTCTGCCCCCCTTCCTCCATTGATTTCGCCCCCAAAATCGCCGGAAAAGACACAGGGAGTGGCAAACCCACCTCCGGAGTCCTTAGCCTTAGCGAAGATGGAGACGAAACAACCCCCGGTGAATGAGGTGCGCATTCCACGCCCTCCCCCCACCACTAGCCTGACCTACAAGCCATCGGGGAACTCAAACTCCCCGATGTATCGAAGGCCAAGGCCGCTACTACTCACTGATCCCTGTCTGTCCAACCGTTCCCGACCCTATGACCGCCCGGCTCCACACCAACGACCGCCGAGAAGAAGGGGACAAACAAGCAGGGACGCCTACCAGGCCCGATTAGACGCAAGAAAGCAATCTTACGAATGCGTCAGGGCCGCGGTAGGGTCTGCCCTCGCTAAATGGGAGCGGGACCAGAGACAGTAGACTCAATAAGTCCCCCCAGGCACGCGACTTATCATTTTCGCGGCGCGAAAACTGGGGGGGAGTAGCTGTGGGGACATTACTCGTATGAGGTTTTAGGGGCTCGCACCCCTCGACGACAGTCACCGCCCAAAGGCTGGCAATAATCGTCTCTATGACGTTAAACTAATACACACGAATGCGTTTGTATGTTCGTACCTGTACGTACGTACAGGTAAGATACATCGTACGAGTCGAGATCAATTACCTGATAACGATCTCGGTAATGTCACGACTCGGTACCAAACGCACTGCGTCGTTTCTTATCATCTCAACGGAGACAGGAAACGACGCAACGTATGACATAATTACGTATACATACGTACGTATGTGTGTCCGTGTGCGTGTGCCAAATTCGGTATATAAACTCTCAGAACCGGCTCAAAAATCGCCAGTGTTCGCCGAGGATTTGGCTCTCCCATACTTAATCGTATGAAGTGGCAGAACACGCAAATACTGTTGAAGACCTTCTAGTGTGAATATCTCTCACGACAAGGTATTCCACACTTTTCTTACATAAACAAAATTTAAGATCGATAAATCAATTTTCATTCTTGTAACAGTCGATCGATCAGATCGGTTATTCTAAGGAAAAAGGTGATCTGAGAACATCTACAAGCCCGTCCACATGACGAAATTTATTTCAAGTATTGTTTTGGTAATTACACTAATAACGTATGCGATGAATTTAGAAATGATGTCATTCTGAGATATCGTTACAGCTACTTCACATTCGTTTTATATTGCGCTGTTTAATTAGTGTAATTTACTGAATATTTTCTGAAACGTTTACCGCCTCTATGAAGTATACACTTTGGTGAAATTTCGTTATCAAATTTAGGTACACGAAATGAGAAAGCCAGTGAAACGTTTATGTTTCGGTTGTTATGAGTGATTTCGTATCCGCAATATCAATTTACTATTTAAATTTTACTTGTTATATAAGTTTTCTGTTGTTTTTTACGTCGCAATAATGCCAATATTCCAGCTCGACACCAATGTTCCCAAACATAAAATTACCAAAGAATTTTTAAAATCGACTGCGAAAGTTGTGGCAGACACTTTGGATAAACCAGCAGACGTACGTATTTCAATATTCAGCATGTTTCATTTTGTTTTTTTTTAAATATTTTTTCATACCCTTGCCATTGCAGAAAGTCGTGGTACATGTCAATCCTGATCAGTTGATTGCGTTGGGCAATGAGGACGAGCTTTGTGGCATAGCTGTTTTGAAATCGGTTGGAAAATTAAGTGTTGCAGAAAACAAAGATCATACCAAAGCCATCAATGAACATTTAAATAAAAGTTTGGGTATTCCGATGGACAGGTAAAAATGAAAACATAAACAACGATCGTAATTAATTCGAATACATATTGGTAACTGGATTGAAAAATTAACCATAATTTCATTTCTCTAGGTTAAAGATTCATTTTATCGACATACCACTATCAGATATAGGCAGCGGTAATACGACGTATCATTATATTGTGAATGGTATTTAAAAGCGTACGTCATCTCCAGACTGAATAATTATGTTCTACAGTACTACGCATAAAAAAATAATTGCATGTAAAAATCGCATTAAACATTATTTTTGATCTACATTTGGGCAATGTTAAGTAGCTGCACGTTATTCAAATAAAATATTTAAAAAATTTAATTTATGAAAAGGACAGACCGAGTTGAATAAACCTGTAGCTTCCTACGAAAGTTTGAGAAAACTAAACACAGAGGTTCCAAAAACAATAATTAAATCACATACGGTTAAGTTTGATGATAATTAAGTACTTCATCACTTTGTGTAATAAACATTTAATTGGCGCTAACTACATGTCATTTTACTTTGTCAATAAAGTTAAAACTTTACCTAATGCTGAAGTCTTCATTGCTTTTTGTAATTTTTTAAAGAAAAGTCATATTTTTTCAACAAAAATTTTTCTATCTTTCCAAGGATGTTCCTTGGAATTTCCGAATATATTTCTCGAAGGAATTTATAGGTACTGACTTCTACCATCCATAAAATAAAGCAATGCGAAAAGCAGTACTTACGTTAAACAATAATTACTTTCGCGGCTATTCGGCGTGGTTTTCAAATTGATTATTAAAAGAACGGACAATAAAATTGATAATTCTTCCAGAGTTTGCAAAAAATGATTTGAAAAACTCCAGTACGTAACATTTAGCTACAGTTTCATGAACAGTTGTATTTACTAAGGTGCAAACATACCCGTGTAAGAAACTACATTCATCTCTGCAATGATAAGCAATGGCGTAGCTAGAAAATTTTCCAGAGAGAAAAGCAAGTTTTATCAAAGTAGAGACCAACCAGAAGGATTAACAGGCAGTAATATAACTAAGAATTTGCGTCAATATGCCGCCCTCAACTGCAATAGGGCTGTACTCGGGATTTACCTCTGAAGGGAGTTTTATAGGGTGACAAAACAATTATTTCGCAAACGGAGTGACCGAAAAAAATTGTTTGTGTTTTCTGGATTCTGGAACATTCATTTATTGGTTGTATTTGTTTTTTGGGTAGGTGGAGGAGTTTTCAATGACCCCAGTGGATACACGATGCCTTTGTCCACAGTGTAATCATTGTATAAATAGTTTGAAAATTAATTTTCATTTGTAATTTTTCCACTCTGAAAACTCAACCACCTGGGAATGAGTATTCCCTTGCCCCTGTAGTTACGTCACTGGTAACAAGCGAACTCGAAACTCCAGTCACAGTCGATTTTACTGGTTGTGCAAAAAGCAGTCATTGAAAATTTTCTAATGAAATTAACGTAAAGAAATTTATAATATTTTCAACAAAAAAGAGTTACCTATAGTTAGCTTTTATTTAATACAAATTTTAGCTTGCTTAACCAAAAATAGGTAGATTTTTTTGAAAACCCGCTTAAAAATTATGCTGATTAACCCAACTTTTTCTCATTATTTCTTCTTTTCTACATATTATCACCGATATTAGGGATAAAGAAAAACATACACATTTTTTTCTTTTTTAACTGACTTTTTTTTCTTTTTTTTTTTTGAAAATACAGGAGGGCAATTGCCACCCTCACCCCATGCTTGCTACGCTCTTGATGATAAGCAAAAGCAAGACCAAAATCAAAACCATATTATAGTCATCTTGATATTGGTCTTGATATTGATGTATCACTAGGTACTCTTAACCATAGTATTAGTCTTACACAATCATTAATCAAGTCTGGTTTCGGGTAAAGGGAACACTTCAGGCACATTTTCATAACTTAGAATGTATTAAGAGGAGAAGGTGATTGTTAGTTGTGAAGAGTAGGTTTAGGACTATCGTATATTACGTATCGAAACCCTTCATTGATGAAAAAGTTCTCAACTCGAAACAAAGCTGCGATAAATTGTGTCTGCACTAACCTACCCGTGTTTTACTCCATATGTTTAACCTTCATTTACTCGATAAGAACTATTTTTACTACAAAACATTAAGTATATTTGGTAGAATTTTTCATTTTCTTTAATCTTGCGCAGGGCTATTCTTCACGTGTAACGAAAATTGATCAAGATATATGCGAAAAAGTATTTTGCTCCACATTTTGAGTCTCCTCGGGGAGGAAACTCGTGTCGAACGCTTGCGCACATCTAGTATGTTGTTTAGATAGTTGAACTTGACATTCGAAATTTCAGCTTACTATGAATTATTTCTACGTCTGCTATTTTCGTAGTCGACATTCCTAGACTAGGTATGCTGGATTTTTCTGCTTTGTTATTTTTCCGCTGACCTCTTAATACCTTCCCCCCGATAAATAACACTGAAAGAAGTAGGTAATTGGGGGACAGAGTGACACGTGGTTTCCATTTCAGACGCATGCACTACGGATTGCAGTAAAATAAATTAGTTTTGGTAAACAATTTAATGTGATTAGGGCCGATGAAACCGTGCTGCCAGTGTTTAGGGGATGAGGCAGCGTGATTGAAATTAAGTCAGCTGCGTTTTCACGTTTAATTTTCATCGATAAAATTTGAGGCGATGTGTATTTTTTTCCAGCTCATCAAACAGTTAAAAACGGTTCGTACATTCGTAGGATGGGAACATGGTGAGAAATTAATTAAATATTAACGAGTCTGCTCGGGGGTACGACGTGAATTATTTTATTGGAAAATATTGTGGGGAGAAAAATTTAAAAGAAAAAATGGTTTTGATGATAGGTACCTACTGTAAAGAGAACAGTTTGTTGCTAATTGACGAAAAAAAACTATGAGAAATGGAAGATAAATAACAGAAGTTGCCGATATAGTGGTAAAGAATGTTTTTGAATGTTATCAAAATATCGCGTAGTTATTAATTCGCTCTACACCCTCTAGCCTTCATCACGTCTCTCAGGAAGCTCCATAAGAAAAATCTCTGACGCAGCAGAACTTCGTTGGAAAACCTGGTTTGGAAAATTCACCCACAATTCAAAATCCTAAGTATATTTATTACTGCAAGGAAATCAGAATCCACACATCACACACAATTTATTATGAGAAAAATTGTAATTTTTTCAGTATAGGGGAAAAACCACTTTTTTTAGTAATTTTTTATTTCCCAATTTTCTCAGGAACTACTGAACCAGTATGAGCCCCAAATTTATACCAGTCCTGGTCCTATTTATGAGAACTACTTTCAATAAAAATTTTAGGGTAGGTAAAATAGTGATAATAGATAGAAATCAGTATTTTTTGTGAAATTGATTAATATCTTCATTGAGCTAATAAATTATTCTTCAGGGCCTAATCATTAAGAAAAAAAATTTGAATATTTGAAAATTTTACAATAATACACAAATAGATTATGTAAGAAGACTTCGTTTTGATTTTATCGGGGGCCCTTAGAGTTATTGATAGATAAGTTAAATAGTTATTGGCTAATAGTCAGTTTGGTGGTAGTAGAACGTTTGAAACTAAATTTATTAAATTCAGTGTCTTCAAGTTTGAACAAGATTTAAATAATTTCAAATTGACAAAAAAAAAAAAAAAAAAAAAAGAATCCGTTATAGTAAAATTCTGGTAATTCTAAATCACTTAACTTACAGATTTAAAGTTGATTCGAAATCCTTTTTTCAACACGTATATTTTCCTCATTTAAGAAAATTCACCGTGTTTAACGTCGAAAATATTCACAACTATAACCCACTTTTTCCTTCTTGCTAATTTTTTCAATATAGTATTTAGAAGCTATGGAATCATTCCTTTAATATGGAACAATATAAATTCAGTTTAACGCAGTAGCTTATGAAGTAAAAACATTATTTATTAACAGGCATATTTCGATTGATTGTAAAAAAATTTTTAACTCTTCTATCCATTACCACAGGAAATTATGCGAACTATACAATATCCTTGATAGATAATAATATGAGTAGGTAAGTATATAATTATACTGTTAAATAATTAAACCTTCCAAAAAACCAGTTCTTTTTCGGGTATAAGAATTTGAATGAAGTTAAGTAAGAGTAAATAAATAGAATCTATCATATTATACTTCCTACGTAATTTCTTATCTTTTTAAGATAAATAATAATGAGCGAACTTTTAACATCAAATATTAAATGAACTATTGTTTATCAAGACTTCAAGGAATCATTACCGCATTAAATCTTCTTCACTAATTAGCTTTGTACTCGTGTACTTTGATTTCTTCACAATATTTTTAGAATTTAGATTTCACCAGAAATAAATTTCATTTTTGTTTTCAGCCGAAAAATGCTTCGTGTGGGTACGTTTTCTTAAAATTTTCCGTCTCATGAAACAATCCTTCAGCTCACATGACAAGGAAAATTCCCTCATGCATAAGATTTTAAGTGTACCTATCTGAATAAAAAATTTATTCCGGAGATTATAATTAAATATATTGTTCAATACCTTAAATTCTAATTAAATTCATACACAAACATTATTGACTATTTCAGGGGAAAACCTGATTTTGATTTCTTTTATTCCAAATTAAAGTTACCTGTGGAATACCTTGTCGAGAGGAAGTATTCTCACCAGAAGGTAAATTCTACAGAATTAATGGCGTGTTCTGCCACTTCATACCATAGGTATGAGAAAGCCAAATCCTCGGCAAACACTGGCAATTTTAGAACCTATTCTGAGAGTTTATATACAGGATTTGGTACACGCCCACAGACACAGAGCCCACAGACACAAATACGTACATGTGCTTATGGAATTATGTCATCAGTTGCTTCATTTCCTGCTTCCATAAGGTGATAAGAAACGAAGCAACGCGTTTGGTATTGGAATGTGACATCGCCGAGATCATTATCTGGTAATTGATCAAAGCCCGTGCAATGTATTGTACTTGTACGTATGTACAAGTATGAACATACAAACTTTCGAGTATATTTGGTTTAACATCACTGAGACGATTATTTGCCAGCCCTTTGGGGCGGCAACTGTCATTGAGGGGTCCGAGCCCCTATACTTCATATGGGAGAGTCCCCACATTACCTATTACCTTGCTGATAAGTAGACTAGATATTAAATAAATGATTGTAACGAATATAGACGAACATTTTCTAAATGTCCGCCTATATTTTTACACAAACGAAATAATTTGTTTTATTTTCTAATTTCTCACACTTCTATTACTTTTCTTCTTCTTAATACAAACCTAACAGGAAATGGTATCGCCTGAATTCGATGAAAATTGTCTTCCATACAAAAAAACAATTGTGGTTGACCTCAGTTAATGTCACACTCGTGTACCTTAATTGAAATATCTGCCTAATACTGGAAAACGTCAATTCTCCTTCTTTTTGGTAACTACCAATCATAATAAACTAATCCCACTATTTCTTAACATTTCTTCTTTTTACCATGTAAAAATTAAATTATAAAAACTGTAACTCTGAAGAACAAAATGTTCAATTCATTATTTTAATTTGTTCAATTCATTATTTTAATTTGTTCAATTCTATTATTTTTGTTCAATTCATTATTTTAATTTGTTCAATTCTATTATTTTTGTTCAATTCATTATTTTAATTTGTTCAATTCTATTATTTTCGTTTAGTTCTTTAATCTTGTTCAATTCATTATTTTCCAATGTTCATTTTATCTATTAATGTGTTGTAAATGAAAAATATTATATTTTATAAAAAGATTTCTGTTGAAACTTAATTGAAGTCTAAATCTCTCAACAAAGTTAAGGTCCACCATAGTGTGTGGATACCTAGGACATTCAAATTTAAGTTATAAAGTTTATTTTATTTAATTATAAATATTTATTTGTGGTCTTCCTCAAATAAATATTTCGTAAAGTGTCAACGTCAAAAATAGGAAACAAATTCAGAACCAACACCTATTTTTTTGCGTTACAATGATCCATTCTACATTTCTACCAAAAAGTTTTAATTATATTAGTTTTGATTAAGAAAAATAAATAAAAAAAATATGGTGTCTGAGGAATCCAATTATTAAAAATCACCATGAGTACCTAAATGTGTAATTTCTTACAAACTTTTATTTTTCTGTTGGCCTTTGGGTACATAGTCATTTCACATGTAGGAACTACTTGGAGGATATATTATGGTCAGAATTTACAATGGTCTCCCCACATGAATTTTTCTATCACATGCTAGAACACTAAAAAAACCGAAGCGAGTGTACCACCATTTTGAGCCAAGAATATGACAGCAGCCAGTCTCGAATTCACAACTTTTTCATTGCAAAGCCGAGCACCGACTCGCTACGCCACGCAGACCACATTTCAGGATTTTTGTACCTTATTTATATAGTGTAACCAAGGGCCACGCCCCGGGTCCGAGATTTTTAGTTTAGGGCCTCGGAATTCTCAAAAACAAGAAAAAAATAAGTAGATTTTCCATAAAAATTTATAGAAAAACCATTAAAAAAATTTTTTGTGGCAAAATAGGCTTTCCTAGTATTGTAAAATCCCTCCCACGGATAAATCATAAACACTGCATCTCAACATAGATGCAATTTTAAATTTTTCAGGAGACCCACGAATTTTTTTCTCCCCCGGACCTGAATTTCCTCTCTACATTCTTGGCCCAATCTGTTGTGAAAATTGAGAGATGTGATAACCTTTTTTTTAAGCAGGTTTTCTTTGAAAATCTGCCCATTAAAATCATTCTCATGAATATACCTGGGTGTGACATCTATACTTCCCTTCAAATAAATAAGAAATTATGTCGTAGAGACTGCAATCACAGTCACAGTTACATAAAGCTATAAAAATATTGGTGTAAACGAAAAAGTTTTGGATACATTGGTCCGGATCGACCAGGTACTTGCGGTACATCCGTTTTTGTTTTTCTTCAGGAAGTAAAATCCTTATAAAATCAATTCGTCTTCTTCTTTTGTTTCCAAACGAAGTGCTTTTCTAAAATCTGCTTTTTCTTGCGCAATTTGTTGCGCAATAGTACATTTTCGCTCTTCATATTAAGCTACCAAATGACGTTTTTCTTCAGATTCTTCTGTAAAAATGGACCAATTACACCCCCTCTTAACAACATTGCTTTGCGTGGCCCCTGATTGTAACCTACTGTTTAATTAGTATTATTTACTCAATTTTTATCAAACGTTCATCGTCTCTATGAAAAACACTAACGTCAACTTTTGTTATCAAAATTACACGAGATCAGTAAACCAGTGAAATATCTACATTTCGGTTGTTACAAGCATGCGGTTTTGTATCCGTATGATAATATCAATATCTCCTTTTTTTTAATCGTTAGTTTTTGTGTTTTTCTATTTTTACATCGTAATAATGCCAATATTCCAACTCGACACCAATGTTCCCAAACATAGAATTACCAAGGAATTTTTAAAATTGACAGTAAAAGTTGTTGCCGACACTTTGAATAAACCAGAGGACGTGAGTATTTTAATTTTTAGTCGATTTTAATCAAAAAAAATTTGTACTATTTTTATACTTATACCCTTTCCATTTCAGAGAGTTGTAGTACATATCAATCCGGATCAACTGATTGCCATGGGCAATAAAGACGAACTTTATGGCATCGCTCGTCTGAGATCGATTGGAAAATTGGGTGTTGAAGAAAACAAAAACCATGCAAAAGCCATCAGCGAACATTTAAATAAAACTTTGGGTATTCCTATCGAAAGGTATAACGAAAATAAGTACCTATTTATATGCAGTGATTAGTAACCAACCAGAATATATTATTAGTAACTTGATTAAAAATTTAATGATAATTTCATTGCTTCAGATTGAAGATTAATTTTATCGACATACCACCATCGGATATAAGCAGCGGTAATACGACGTTTTACTATATTTTAGGTGGCCTTTGATTGCTTTGAATGTGTCTGAACTGCAGATTACCCATATTTGGACAATAAAAATTACAAAATATTTTTTAATAGGCACAAAGGAAATGCAAATGTAAGTAATTTAAGTCAATATAAAAATAAAATAAAATAGGTACATAATTATCTTATCAATTCACACGAATCTTACTCAAATTAATGTAAAGTCTCTATTTATAGCCGTTTAAATGTAAGACTGAAATTTACACGAGGGGCTGAAATTATAACGAAAATTTTTCGATGTTTATGTCCTTCGAAGATAGCTAAAATTAGAGCAAGAACATCGCCTTAAAATTAAAAGAAGAATCCATTCGTAGTAAGTACATATTAACAAAGAGCAACCATTCCCGATTTATGTTTGAGATTTAGCATAAGCCTAGTGATATTTTCATGCGAAAAATATTCGAGTAAATTTAATATGTACGGCTGTACTTGATACGTGACATCATTGCATTTGTTTTATGCCTCAGTGTGTGATATACCTTTTTTACTTAAAAATATTAATTCACCTCATTTAAGCTCCTCCTAAGTTGATCTTCATTCATAAATTTATTCTGTTCCGATGTTTTTTCTTTTTCTTTTTTTTTAAATTGGTCAAAAATGCCCAATAACAAGTAGTTAAGAAATAATAACAAATGACAATGACTTAACGTGGCTCATAGACCGGAATGAATGCAAGAACGATACTTAAGTAATTCTTACATTTTTTACATTATCAATTATATCTGTACATGAACATAATATATAGATATAACTTTGTTAAGATGAGTAATTCTTAAGTCACTGTTAATACTTGAGTATTGTTTTTGCATTTGGGCCGTAGTGTAGTCATCTATTCCTCAAGAAAAATTATGTCCAATTATTTTTTATAGGCTTTTTATTTAACTCGCTTTAGTAATTGTTCATTTTTACTTTGTTCTGGATTAAGTACTCAAGAACCAAAGTGTAGTTTGTTTTGTTTAGGACGTACTATGAGTGTGTGTCTGTGTGAGTACGCTAAACTTTCTCTTCATACATTTTACACTTAAAGAATATCTTTTAAATTCGTTTTTACAAATCTTATTTGTTCCTCTTAACAGCCAATACTTCCAAATTTTTGATGTGTAAACATCTTGGCACTTGGTCTTGTACTCTAGTAGGGACTAAAACAAGAATTACAATCGTAACTCGTTCATCTTATAATATTGTAACCGTTGGCAAGTAGGTGTGTGGTTGTGTGCATGGATGTTGCGCATGCTCATAATCACACAATTATGTTTACACATCAATCCTTCATGAGTCCCCATTGGAGCTCCCACTTTTTTTTTTTAAAGGGAGGGACAGAGGAGGCTTCCCCAGGATTTGAAGTCTTGTCCAAACCATTTTGGCTTTAGCTCTGGAGAATACAATTGACTCTTTTCAAAATTAATGACATTGCCCAAATGAAATGGGTAATAGCGTGAATGCATGGTCATCCATTTTAAACTTCAAACATAGCAGGCATCTTGAAATTTAGTAAACATAGTCGAATTTTGTCAAGGAGGAAAGATATTGTTTTTGGTCCAGATCGGCCGGATGCTGCATTTGGTACATCCTACTATGTTGCATTTTTGGAGTTTTAATGGTTTTAAAATGCATAATTTTTAAGCAATAGGCAAGAAATTTGGTACAAACATTGAATATAATAATTATTATATTCTAACATTCTGCAAAAATTTGGTTTCAATCAGTTGAACGAACTCGTAGAAGTTATGTATTTGAAAAAATCTCAAATTATTTCTAAGAAGAAAAGATAAATTCCAGATAAACCAACGAAGATTGTTTAAGAAAACCTATATTTCTTAGCGTGACTTGTTGTATTAGTGTTTTATTTTTATTTTTAATTTTTTGGCTAAAACAATTGGTTAAGGAATTTTCCCCTTGACTTAACTGCTTTGAAGAACCACTGCATATGATTTTATAAGTAGGTAGGTGCATTAACTCAACAAATATATAGTTACCATTATTGTGTCATATTTAAATTTTACTGCACCGATTCAATGATTTTTTAAGCACTATAACATCAACAATTTAACCTGTGGGTACGCAGAAACAATTTTGGTGCCTTTGAAATTAGCCCACAAATATACCATTTTTTTTTTTTTCGAACAAGAAATAATTTCCTCATGCTCGTACTAAAAAAAAAAAAAATAAAAAAATAACTTACGCATAGGAAATCATAAAAAAATATTCTGGTATGAATTTATTTTATTCTCTGTCAGTCGGTAACTTTTTAGTGAATTTTAGAAAGGAATTTAAGCTAAAACGTGAACCAAATTGCGAAATGCGTGACATTTCATATACCCAAACAGATTTTTTTGGCGATATCTATTGGTGTACCAATTATTTACCGAAACTTTCATTTAACATGTATACGAGAAAAAAATAAATAAACTTCCATTCAATTTTTATTCGTGTGAAAATTTACATTTTTATAATTTTTCATTAATCGAATTTCAAATAAATTTCTCTGAAATTACGTAAATAATATCCAGCAATCATCAAAATTCAAAAGTTTCTTATTTTTATGGTTGGTATGAAACAGTTTAACATATCGTGGCATAGTCGTCCGTTGTTTATCTCACAACTATAGATATAAGTAAAATTTAAGCCAATAATAATAGCATAGTAGACTTAGAGTCTCAGTGTTGAATTTGAGCCTTGTCTCTCACAATTAAGTATTGGTCTCAGTTTAGGTTTTGATTACAAGATTTTTACTATCATTAATTACTAAATTAAGCTTACCATTCATATTTTTCCAAAATATGAAGGTAAAAGATGAAACAATAAATATTGCAGGTAGGGTAAATGCATCAGTTTGTAACAGTTCGAAGTTCAAGGCTCAAAAATAAGAAGAATAAGTAGATTTAAAACTTCATCTGTGACATAGATGAAACCATAAATCAAAGCAAATTCCAACTGCTATGAAAAATGCAAAAATTGCATTTTCTTAAAAGAAACTGGCACAATGGATGATGAATAATGATTAGTTAAATTGGAATAATTACTATAGTATGAATATTTTAATGTTCGAAGATGGTAAGTACACTTAGATATTGATAAAAATCGGTGTTATAGATTAATTTAGCTAAAATTATAAGTATTATACAACTGTTGCAAAATATTTTATTGAATGTCAACATTTCCAATTTGCAACAGACTTTTTCAAACTGGCGTAATAGAAAAAAAATCATGACACCAGTTTGCAACAGGCACTTTTTGCTGCAGTTTGAATGAGAAAATTCAAATTATTTTAATCATTTAGATTTGATAACATGATTTACCATCTCTGAATTCATATTCCTTTTTTAAGTATAAAATTTCTTAAAGAATTCTTGTTTTATGACTCGTATACAAAAATACCATTTTCCCTAGTTTGCAACACTTATACTCCAGTTGTGCAACACTCATGTTCCAGTATCAGTTGGAACATGTTTATCAGCTTTATTTTCTCACAATAAAAATTTTGTCAAGTCCCCTCAATCATATGGAAAGGAAATATTGAAAGTTTTGATTGATACTGCCAGTTTGTGAATAAAATTCACGTTTATTTTCCTATTTTGTCTTGAAATTATTTGTGTGTTGCAAACTGGGACAAATGGTATTTTCACATAAAATTAATAAAAAAATAATATTCAAAACAATATAATAAAAATTTAAAAAGGAAATATTAATCTAAAGATGATAATTCATGTAATGAAGCATTCATATAACAAATACCCTCATTCTACACTGAATTATGCCCCTTCAAACTCAACATTTCCCTTAAACTGTTGCAAACTTGTGCATCTACCTTACCTATGAGTTTTGCATTTGATCACAGTCTTGAGGATGTAGGTATGGTCTTGGTGTGGGTGTCAATCTTGGTCTGGGTCGTGCCCGTTTTCCAAGACCAAATTTGCTCATCATTACTCACAGTCTCAAAATTGTAAACGGGTCTGAGACAACCCAAAATGGCAGTACGTTTATTTATTAGATACTCTCAAGTGTGATTAGAACATTCACGGAAGAGCACTGGGCCAATTTATACCCGCTGACATTAGTGACATCAAAAAAAAACTTGTTAACGTTGTACAAAATTGCGTCGAAACCAAATTGCGAAAAAATTTTAAAACTTCAGCATTAATGAAAATAACACTGGACTTTTTTGTGCATAAAGTACCTCAGTTCTACGAAATCGACTTCATCTCTTTAATGGAAGCCATTAAAAATATACTTACCTGCAAACTCACAGCTGGTCTGATCTACAAAAGTTAAATCTTCCAATTTACAATTGAAGCCGAAATATTTTAACATTCTTGAATGCACATACATGTAAACCCTCCTTTTAATTAGATTTTGAAATTGGCTCAAATTAATGTTTTACCTTAGGGTTAATTAAATCGGCTTATTTTGTCTTCGTTGTTCTGCCTTCTAATCGTTTTTGTTCAACAAACGTTCAAATTGCCTCGAATTTCAATACTTAGCATACCTGCTTACCTGTGTTTTTTTTAGCTTTTTTTTATGTTATCCTTTCTTAATTCCATTCAAATAATAAAGAAAAAGACAGAAAAAAAAGGGAAAAAAAAAATTCTCTCATCGCGTTGTAAGAATAAGAAAATTGAAATGAGTATTCAATTGACCTGTTTTACTCAAAATAATAAACCCCCAAAAAGTCGTCGAAGATTTATGCAAAAGAAAAGTAAAAAAAAAAAAAAAAAAAAAGAGGGATGAAAAAATTTTAGGATAAAAGATGGGAAGAAGAAAAGGGCGAAAAAACCAAAAAAAAAAAGCACAAAAACGAGAGCGACTTAAAGTTAAGACTTTGAAGTTCGACAGAGGAGAATACGGTTTTTCTTATCTCAAAGCGAAATTTTCCCGCAGCTATTTTCTTTTCATTATTTCTCGCTCACGTTATTTTCTATTATTCCTTCTTTTCGACGTGGCTTTACTCGAAAAAGAGGTTCCGTTTTTGTTGTTTTTTACTCCTTTTTTTTTTTTTTTTGCTTTATTTCTCCTTCATTCGTTCGTTCGGTAAATTCCTCTCGTAAAAATTAATTCGTAAACTTATTTATTTATTTTTTTGTATAACGATTTTCAAGCGCTACATCGATATATAAGTTTGGGGTAGAGGTGTGAGGAGAGACAGACTTTAACCACAAACGTACAGAAAGGAAGAAGCGTATCTTTCGGGAGCAGAAAATCGAGTAAAATTTACGATCAGGAAGACGTGGGTGGGGGACTTAAGAATTTTTTCTTTCCCATAAAGAGGTGAAGGAGGTGAGAAAAATTACGACCACAATTTTAATTATAACACGACGGCTGCAGGTTGAAGAGAGATTTTACGTCGTAAAAGCTAAATACGTTCCAAAGGTTTTTTCCTTTCATTCTTTCTCTCACTCGCGCTTACTTTCTTTTTTTTCTTTTTTTTTTTTTTTTCTTCTTCTCCTTTCTTTCTTCCTCTCTGTTTCCTCATTTGAGGCTTGTAATTCGGAGCTTATAGGGTGCATTTTACGGTTACTCCTGCGTAATTTACACGGTCAGTGATTCTGAAAACGCAAGTTAGTATACAGCTTTTTAGCTTAGCTCGGCAAGCCTTATAGTATCTACCCAAATGCTGTAGCCTGCGCGTATATTTCCGAGAACCGACATTGGCTGAGGAAAAATATAGGCTGTATATACTCGTGTATCGGACCAGCAAATCTGCACCAAATTTTGTGGGGAGAAGAATGGTGGTCGTCTTAGCGCGTTCGTATGGATACAAATTGAGGAGAATACGATAAAAGCGACAATTCCGAACTGCCGTACCTCAATGCAAACGTAGAGAACGGTTCTTTGGTTCGAAAGTAACTCGAATAGCAGCGGAGTGTTATCGTAGCTATACTTATTCCAGATAAACCCAACTCAGCTCGGTTGGTATGCGTATACGTACATACAAGCCAATATAATGAATATTCTAAAAATTGGGTTCACGTTTCACCAGTTTAGAGGCCACTGATAAATACGCTCGTATTTCCCGGATATATAGTATAATAATTCATACCTATGTACAGTGTCCGACATACACAAAAAAACAAAACAAAAACTATAGCGCAGTGATATTTCGCTAGAAAACCCAGTTTGCCAATTTTCATTTACAATATTCGAAATAAAAATAAAGAATAATAAACAAATAATTTTTTTCAAAAAATAGAACCGTCTTAAAAAAATAAAAAATGCGCTAAAGAGAGAAAAATAATTCTTTTAAAATTTCTCCAGCTAGATGTAGGTCTAGGGACTGGAATTGTAGAAGTCGACGCTATTTTCCTTCACCACGTAGGCTTTATATACGTCAATTCCTTCCAATTTTATGACAAAACTTTTTAATTAGCACCAACTTCAATAATTCCAGTCCTAGACATTGATCTTGTTGGAGAAATTTTAAAATAATTATTTTTCTCTTTTTAATGCCTTTTTTATTATCTTTTTTTTTAAGTTGGTTCTATTTTTTGAAAAAAATTATTAATTTACATACACATATAATGCTTTTTGTTTCATTTTATTTACAGTAGATTTTACCGTAGAAATTAAAACAAATTATTCTTCTCTTTTCAGTACCTACATTTTTATTCTTTTTTTTTTTTTTTTGATAAAAAAATTTTTCAATGATTTTTTATTTTTACCATTAGCGGCAATATTACTTTAAAACTAACAGTATTTAATTAAAGATAATTCAAAAACTATCACATCGATTCCTAAAAAAATGAAATGGGACCACCACGAAATTATCCTATATAATTTTAAAAAAGTTAATCAAAATCGGTGTCCAAGTGGGGATGTTATGCTGAAACAAACATTGGAAAAAAAAAAACATATATATTTAGATTGAATTGATAACCTCCTCCTTTTTTTAAAATTGGTTAAAAATAAAAATAAAACCTAAATTAACGCAATGTAGAAAAGATGCTCTTAAAGCCTTGCGCCGTAAATAAGAAAAAGATACTTCAAGCAACATCGTCGACTTGCTGTTATCGAGAAATTTTTTATTTTTGTTTTACATTGTTTACAGAAACTATAGAACAAACAGGCACCAATCTTCCACAAAATTTTCAATCGCAGATGATGAAAATCTATCGTGAAAATTTCAGCACGATCCTTTTCGTTGTTTCATCAAAATTCAAATTTTCACTATAAATTTTTCTCGTATTAGTGCGAATGTGATGGAAATTTGATACTTTTTATACACTTTTGTTGCAATTACTAATACAAAGAAATATGACATAATTTGGTACCAGACCACTGGAATCGCTTTTATCGAGTTCGTTGTTATCAGCTATGATTCGGTGCTATTCTGTAAATATTAGGGCAGTTAAAGAGTGTTACGTTTTTATATTTACATAATTTCATCGCGAAATACGTTCTAAACAAACAAAGCTAATTTCAAATAATAAAATAAAAGCGTACCTATTTTTTAAAAACTTGTTTTTAACCTAACTTTTTTGTTAGGTATTTTTCGAGAAAACTGGAAATGAAAAATTTTCTGGGAAAATGGTTTTTCCAGAATTTTGACGAAATTATAAAAAGAATTGGCTTAAAATTTTCACGATAGATTTTCTTCGCATATGTGCAAGTCAGAAAGAAGTTAAATCCCATTTCGTTCAGTAGTTACCTGGAAAATTTGAAAAGAATTTTGGTTCACGGTTTTGAGAAAACCACAAACAGGATAGGGCTGAAATTTCCACGAATACTAGTTATTTTATAGGACCAAGTCTGATAGGAATTCCGTGCCTATTGTTTCAGTAGTTTCCGAGAAGATCGGAACATGAAAAATTCATGTGAAGTTGGTTTTTCTTCAACAGGATCCCTTTTATAGTTTCTTCAAAATTCTGGAAAAACCACATTTCAAGAAATGTTTTTTTCACCAGTTCTCTGAGAAACTACTGTACCAATAGGCACCAATCTTCTATCAGACTTGATCCTATATATAGACTACGTCTTGAAAATTTCAGCCCTATCCCTATGGTAGCTTTCTGAAAACCGTGAACCAAAAATTTTCTCAAGCAATGTTTTTTTTCTGCTTTCTCAGAAACTACTGAATAAATAAGCATTAAACTACTATTAGAACTCAGACTTGCACTAACTTAAGAAAAATCCAAAAAAACCTGTATTTCACTGTATTTTGACACTCCAAAAAATTTTATATTCCCAATGGCTCATCCAAAGCAATGTAGCTATGCCACTGTTACGTATCAAGAGTGCTATAAAAATTGAAAAAATTTTAGCCCTGTCATATGAGCTAAAAATGGACTTTATCAACCTTCATCCTTTTCGTAACTAGACTTCTGAATTAATTTAAGAAAAATTGACGCAACCACTTTCTAGCAAGTTTTTTATTTTTCAGGAAATAAGTACTTGCAAACGAGGAACCATCGTTAACACCATCGTTGATAAAAAAGAATTGAAGAACAAATTTTCACCTCCTATAAAATAATAGAAATCTAATACATAATCTTAAATTTCTATTTGATAAAATTTACTAAAAACCGTCGTTAAAAGAGTACGCTATACTTACCTCACTTTCGATGAGCAATTTGTACAATTTTTAGTCTCTGTTCGACTGCACAGGACTATCTACATACCTATAAATACAAAATTTTGACAGCGTTTCATTAATTAAGCCAATAAAATGCCAATGTAATTTCCAGGACCGCAATAATTTCCTGGCCCATTTCCTGCCGTCGAATCCTGAGAATCTATTACCGGTAGACGATACTTCGAAATAAATATAATCGAAGTCTCGATAAAGCTATTAACAACGACTAAATTACGCTATTAATTTTACTTTTTTCGTTTATCTTCCTTTTTTACTTTTTTTTTTTTTTTTTCAAATAACTACAACAACGACATTCCTTAATTTACGACTTCGACGAGTCAATTTTTTATACTCCATCAGAGTTTAGGACCATTTGTAGCTTTAAACAAAAACCGCTTTACTCAAAAAAAAAAAAAAAAGTGGGAATATTTCTACGCAATTTTTACCTACTTTTTTTTTCTTTTTCAAAAACACTTTTCATCCCCTCATCTGACTATAGTCAGAGAAAGGGTCTAAAAGAGAGAGAAAGAGAAAAAAGACGCAGTTAACGATACTCTAACACCATTAAGAGATGCTTTTGCATTCGCACCATTTAGCAAGCAGGAAAAGTGGAAATAAAGGTTACCGCCTCATTAATAACTAACTACGTATTCTTTTTCTTCTAACCTGTGCTCGCTCTGAACGCTACGTATGTGAGCTTTTTATAAAAGCAATAAAATCTTCCACAACGTTTTCGAAAATTTCACTCGCCATAACTTTTTCTCAATTTATGGACGAGATTTTTAAGAATTTCATTCCAGCAATAAAATGGTAGTGATTTTTAGTATTTTTTTTTCGCTTATGCAAAATAAAAATACTTTTAACGTTCAAATTATTATGAGTTAACGGCGAGAGAGTCGAACTTTGTGGTTCTTAAGGGCGGGTAAAAAAGGGTCCATATATCAAAGGAGATGATTGAAGATTAAATTGTGTTTTGACAATACATTTTTGCAGTATTAGTAGTAAAAGGCATGGAATTATGAAAAATACCAGTAAAATTTGGAAAAATTTCAAACAACGATAACATTCGATCTGATGGAGCTACAGCCTCGCCAATAAGCTCATTGAATTGATTATGAAAAAATACACAATTTTCATGTATTGTTTTCTCTATTTGAAGCAAAATTGGTAATTTGAATTTAGGCAGGTTCATTAGAATAGTGAAAAATTTATAATATTTTCTTTCATACTAATCCGAGATCGCATAGAATCATTAGCAAATTAATACACTTACCTTGCAAATGATGCTGTCGTATAAAATATGCCAAAATATCTTCACCCCATTGTAGGAAATTCCACACCTTCCTTTATGACTATCTTACTTCATAATATCCTTAAATCGCATAGAATCATAAGCAAATTAATACAGTTACCGTGTAAATGATGCTGTTGAATGGGACATGCAAAAAAATATATTCCCTATTGAGAGAAATTCAGATATTTCCAATTTAAAACAGCACTAACTATATGCTGGCAATTCCAGAATTGGTTATTCCACTTGCTAAGAGTAGTTGACTGCTTTATAACTATAGAATACCCCCGAACTAGAACATATCTCTCCCTGTCACTCATCTCTCTCTCTCAATTGTGCCTGTAAATATACACTTGCATATGATAGAGAAATTTTTTGCAAATATTTTCGGACAGATTTCTTCGTCAACATAGAGGAGATTAGTACGGGTTTTTTCATAATTTTCAAATTTTTATTTAATTATGGGCTTTACTCTCAAACCCCCTTTTTTCTTTTTTTTTCTTTTACCTCACTTCACCTGACCACCATTACTCTCGACATCGATTTTTATGAACTTTTTTTCAAGTGATAAATGGTGTTTCCATGGTGGTCCCATGGTGGTCCCATATTATTTGTTTTAGAATCGATGAGATAATTAATGAGTTGTTTTCAAAAAACTGTTTTAAAGCAAAGTTGTCGCTAACGCTAATGTACCTCCGTGGAAATAAAATAGTATTAAAGACCATTTTTATAAAAAACAATCGAACAATTTCAAAAAAAATTAAAATAAAATAAAATAAAAATGCGCTGAAAGAGAAAATGAAACTTTTAAAAATTTTTCCAGCAAGATCTAAGTAGCGACTGGAGTTATTGAATTTGCAGAAAATTAAGCTGCACATCAAGAATTCCACTCTACAACTTTGGAAGACTCTTTGGCAGAATACTCCACTCAGCAATTTCCTACGTTCAGTAAAAGAGGATACCAGCAAATAGGTTGACACTCTTAAATTTTCTCGCCACCACCAAATTGCCATCACTCATCTCCGCATCGGCCACTGTGCCTCAACTCATTCATTCCTTCTACTTAATCTTCATCCACCTGACTGTCAATATTGCAAATCTCAACCTCTCTCACTCACTCACATTCTCACGACATGTCCAGCTCTTCACACCCTTCATAATCACTACAACCTACTAACTACAATAACCACTACTCTCGCTCACAACTCCCCTCACCTCTCAAAACTTATCACTTTTCTTCAATTTATCGACTTCATAGTATAATCTAATTTATAAGCTTTTGCTGGCATAACCCATTTTGTGAAGTTAGATCAGCCACTTTTTTTTATTTTTTTGTATAATAATAATAATAATAAAAAAAAAAAAATGTTCTGTGTAAAATTAGACGAAATTGACATATAAGTCTACCTGTATGATAAAGGAAATGAGCGCCGACTTTAATAATTCGAGGCCCTAGATCTTGCTGGAGAATTAGATTTATAAAAGGGTTATCTACTTATTTTTCTCTTATTAGCGCATTTTTTGAAAATCTTGCAGCACTTCTTTCCATAGGGCAGTTGCTGTGTGCCTACCGTTTATTTCTAATGAACTTTTACGTCTATAAGGCCGATATTTATTGTTGACATAGAGGATTGGAAGATTTAGAAATTTATTAATATCAATAATAATAAATTCATCAGACCTAATATATCCTCGACTTAATAATTTAAGATTTTGAATATTATTTCCATCAATAATAATAATAGTTATAAGAATATTTATTAATAATAAAATTCATACAGATTGAACATTATATCCACCTTTATCAACCCAAAATAATACTTCAATTAATATAGGCTAATTATTTTTTCTATTCATTTAAACGGAATATCATCAATTTTAAGATCTATAAACTTTATAATTTCAATTCACTAACCTAAGTGTCAGTTTAAAACTTGCAGTTCTCAGCTAAATTTCTCAGAGAAACTAAATTTTTTTCAAAGCTTTTATATAGTTTGTCACAAGGAAGCTGTATGTTTCTCATTATTTTCAGCTGAGCTATTATTTTCGCAGGTTCACTTCAGTTTAAAAACAGACCCTTAGATTAGTGAACACCTAGTGTCGACTACGAATACCAACCTGAAAAGAATTTGCTCGAATTAGTGCTACTTGAAGCTATCCCCTCCAAACTGAGTTGATTATCTGATCTATAGTTTTTTGAAAAGCACCGAAAGCATACTTCTCTCTGTAAAGTGCTTACACATCCGATTAAAAAAATTTTTCTAATAACTATATTTACAATTTCTCTTGTGACATTAAGAAAATGTTTTAATTTTCGGTAATCTACCTACTACTCTTCGAGAAGATTTTCAAATATAAACACCCCCTTCCTCGCCCACAGCAAAAACGAAATTCAACATCATAAATCGTCGACTAAAACATAGGTAAAATCCTAATCACGCCGAAACCATAGGTACCTTCATTACACAAAAATGTAAGGTGTTATTCGATTTTTGAGATCTGCAGAAAAAATTTCACACTTTTGTCGAAACAATGGTATAGTGTTTTTTCGTCGTTCGGCAATAAAAATTGAAGAAAAATTATTTCCTAATCGTTTTTCGCAGTCATACGTCTCGAGGTGCTGATATGCAATTAATCGGTTCGTCAGACATGGCAGAAATTTCCCAAAAATTTTACATAAAAACATGCCGAGAAACGCATTTCACAAACGTTTCGACTTCCAATTTAACGCGCCAAATACAAACCCGCAGCATCCACCCCGCGTACAGAACAGCCAGTAATTTTCGCGAGATACGATTGAATTTCGTTGATTAATCTGTCTGTAACAACCTACAGTGAATGCGTTCCAGCCAAACCGAATCGACAAAAACTTTTTCTATTATAATATATACTATATACAACGGCGACAAAACTGCCACACCTTTTCATCAAATGACAAAATGAAATGGAAAATAAGAATGAAGAAAAAAAAAAAAAAGAGGAAAAAAAGAAGATGAAAAAAAAAAAGCACAAACGATGACACGAGAGACTGTCTCTTCGTCGAAGTGTACAAGTAAATCTTTCGTAGGTGTACAAAATAACTGTATGACTCGTGCGACAAATTTATAAAACCTCCGGACACCTTCTTATGTGAAGAAGAAGAAGAAGGGAAAAAAATCTATAAAAATGTTTTTATTAAATCGGTTTAAAGAACGGAAAAGAAAACTCAGTCTAGATAAAAGATAAACCGGTTTACACGCGTTTAAAAAACAGTTTTAACGACACATTGTACGTTCGCGACATATTTAAAAAAAAAAAAAAAAAAAAAAAAACACCTCAATAAGCTTCTTCGTCCTATTGCTACTGTTTTTTCGAAGATTGTTATCATTATTTTGTTGTGGTTAAAGAAGAAAGATGGAGAGAGAAAAATAGAAGAGAAAAACAAACTCCCAAAAGGACGCACCTTGTCTACATTAGAATAAAAATATCGAATTGCCAGGTTCTTAATCGAAGGTATGAAAAAGAAGATGAATAAGGTGAGGGGAAAAAAAACATTACTCAAACACAAACATAACAATGATATAAAGAAAAATTATCGTAATATCAACTGAATTGATCATTTTTTTGAACGTAGGCGTCGTATTGGCCATGATGGCACGAGATAGATAACTCTTTCTTCTTTTTATTGTTTGTTTTGTTTTTTTTTCATTCATTGAGCCCTGTCTTTAGTAAAACAGAATTATCACTTTATCGATCATTTTATAAAATAATAATTCTAAAATATTGTTATTCAAATATAAAATGATCGCGATTTACGCCGATTCGGTTATTGTAAACTCAAGAACTAACAAATATAATATGACGTCACAAACACAGTTTTAAAAACACTAAATTTGTCCGGCAAAGCACAAAGGCTAATATTGCTGAAAACTAAATCTTACCTATGTGGAAATATGAATTCAACATGTATGAGATTGGGCGTATTGCTCGTATTTTAGATAAACTATGAGAGACAGGAGTCCATTACTGATAGTGAACCTAATCCTCAAAGTGTAATAAATGGAAACCAGTCTAATCCAACAGTAAGTACTCCCACTATTAATAAATCTCAGCAACCAACTCTGGCTGGCTTTGTTCGAGTGAAAAAAACCTATTGCAGTGCAGAGATCCCAACTGATTGATAAACAATTGGTTAAAATGATTGCAAAGGGCCACCATTCCCTACGTATGGTTGAAGAAGTAGAGTTTAAAAATTTATTAAATTTGGTTTCTCAGACCCCAGACTATTCTCTGCCTTTAAGAAAAACATTATCCAATTTTCTCATTTCAAAACATTACAATAAGATAGCTGAAAAAATTCAAAACAAAATAAATCTGGCAAAAACAGTCTGTGTAACAACTGATGGTTCGACATCAGATTATTCGAAAGACAGTTACTTAGCTGTTACAGCTCATTATATTGATGATAATATGGAAATGTGTTCTTATCTGTTAGACTGTATTGATATAAAGAAAGGCATACCAGTGAAAACTTGACAGAATTTTTAAGAAATTGCTTTGTACGGTGGAATATTGATAATTGTGAAGTACCTACTTTTCGTAATTTAATAAATAAAAATTTCGCAATATTATCATACAAGATCCAATAGGTAAGGTATATGCTATTCCATATGTAACACCATGTTCTCCTGATAGTCGATCAAGACATATATATTATAAAGTAAAAGAAATGCAGTTTATTAAGTTGATTATCGGATCTTGATGAAATAAATAAAACTAATAAAGACTTCCCCGTTGAATCTGAATAATATAAATTGATCACATCTAACGGTGTTATAAGTAGGGAAGTCAGCCCATTTTTAACCGGCTTTCAAATACAGACACACTTCGTTCACGTCTTAACATAAAGTAATATAAAAAGATGAAAATAAATTAAAAGTTCTTTCAATTTGGGATTGTGTTTCCATATTAGTTCGTTACTTTTTAAAAATAAACGTTCTATAAGTTGTATATTAAAATATCGATGAATGAAACAACTAGATGATCTTCAAAATAAAACCTCCACGTGGTACAGCTCATCAATACAAAACAGCGGATATTCATCATCAAAGTAGTAAGATCGAAACCAATTTATATTAGTTTTACCATGTGTTTGTTTAAACTATGTTGTCTCAAGATGATCAATCTGGATTGTTGGGCTTTTTATAATAACGTAGGAAGATTTGGGTAGGATCTATATGACCTGACCTCATATTCACTGTGGTATGTGGGAAATTAGGTTTTCACATCCTTCCCTTCCTAAATTCGAGGTACCCTAATTCTAAAGATCTGCGACCTTGGGCTGTCTATATTTTATTCTGGCAACTTCAATATTTTAGATCTTCACTATTTTATTTAACCTGATATGTAGACTACCTTGGGGCGTCACATAATAAGGTGACAGCCGTAGTATCAGATAATGCTGCAAATATTTCTACTGCAATTAAGCAAGGTGGCTGGAGATTTATAGGCTGTTTTGCGCATCAAATTAATCTTGTTGTTAAGAAAGGTGTAGAGGAAATTCAGGATTTTGTGTCAAAAGTGAAAAAGATTGTACAATTTTTTAAACAAAGTACACAAGGTAACTATAAATTACATAAAATCCAACGTCAGATGGGGCTACCATAATGAATGTTGAAACTAGGTGGAATTCCATATATGATATTGGTTCATAGAGACCAAGGAAGCAGTTATTTCAGCAACAGCAATTCTACGAAGCGATTTAGTTATTTCATCTGAAGAAATGAAAATTATTGAAAAATGTCTGCCAATATTGAAAATTTTTTACAGCATAATCATGGAAGTATCAACAGCAAAAAGTGTTACTTTATCTAAAATTATTATTTATAGTAAAATGATGAAGAATCATATTAGTAACCATCAGAAAGAAAAAAATTACCCTACAATAATTCAAAATTTACTCCTCAGACTCAACGAGCAGATTAGTAGAAGATTTGAGAATATAGAATCATCGTTATTGCATGTTGAGGCAACAATTTTGGACCCAAGATTCAAACAATTTGGTTTTCTAAATGACCAAATTTATGTGGCCAGAGTTCAAAATGTACAACAAAAAATTGCTCAAGTGGCTGCCTCAATTTCCTCTAAGCAAACCATGTTCAGGTGCAGGCATTGGAAGAGTTTCGTAATATTGAAGATGATCTTTGGGGTGACTGATGCAGAGGTTAAGAGAGCAGCTCCACAAAACCCAACTGCACACTAGGTATAATTGAATTTGACAGATATTTGAAGGAGGAATTACTGGATATAAAAAGTGATCCCTTAAAATGGTGGTACGAAAGGAGAAATGTTTATTCCAACCTGTATAATTATGTTTTGAAAAGATTATGCATAGTTGCCACTTCAGTACCATGTGAGAGAATTTTTGCTAAAACAGGTGAGATACTGAGAGCTTGTCAGTCCCTTTTAAAAACTGAGAAAGTTTCACAGCTTGTTTTTTTACTTAACAATATGTAAGTAGAAATATTAAACTTCCTCAGTAAAGTGAAAGTGAATATGTGAATATGAAAAAAATTGTTTATTTCAAACTTTTAATCTATTCCTTTTTGTTAAACTAATACAATAAAATTTATAATGTTTTCAAAATACCTTCATAAATATGCAATTCATTCCTTTCTTTATTCCACTTACTACTACTCTAATTTGAGATGGGAATTTTAGTTCATTTTGCGGATTTAATTCATTGAGTCTGTTTTACCAAAGTGAACTAGTTCAATTAGTTCAGTAGTTCAGTAAATTTTTCAACTCGATCACTTCAATCAGCTGATTCATGATTGGCTCATATCATTTAAATCAACTGATTTATTATATGATGTGGCGGATAGTTGGGTAGTTTGTTCACGAGTTAGTTCTTTTGAACAAATCCTAGAAGTGAACTAATTGATCATTTAGTTCACTTCTAAATGAACTAGTTCATTAGTTCTTTTTTTTTATAGTTCTCAGTTCTTATCAGTCTACTCTACTTGATCTGTTGATCAAACTGAAGTTTAAGTAGCAGTCGATGAATGAGTCAAACAATTAACCAATAGTTCTAGCATGAATTTATGAATACGAGTTGATCATAATATCATATAATAAATCAGTTGATTTAAATGATATGAGCCAATCATGAATCAGCTAATTGAATGGATCGAATTGAAAAATTTACTGAACTACTGAACTAATTGAACTAGTTCAGTGAACTAGTTCACTTTAGTGAAGCAGACTCAATGAACTAAATCTGCAAAATGAACTAAAATTCCCATCTCTAGTGGCAGCTATTACATACGTTGGTGACTACATACACTTCTCCCTCATTCACCATCACTCGGCACCATGGATGGCCGAGTGAATACGGTGCTGTCTTTTGGTGGCAGTAGTGAGGGAAAGTTTTAGGTATTTCTGTTGGTCGATGGTTCTATTTCCTGGGGCAGTGGAATACCTAAAGTGGTAATCCCAATGTGATGTGGGAGATGGCTATCAACACCATCTCTCCGACATGCGTACAGCCTACAGCCTGTGGTAGTATGTAGCACCTCCACTGCTGGAATGTGACGGCGCTGTAGGGTGTGTGCTATGGTAGGACTGTGATGAGGGGGCCATCACCATGCTCCAGTGTACATACCTACCCATTAGGTGCCTCCGTACAAGTAGTTGTATTACTCTCTGCTATACAGGGGAGAGTAGTGTGGCAGCTACCACACTACATCGGCAGCTATATATGCTTCTCCTTCATTCACCATCACCCAGCACCATGGCCTAGTGAACACAGTGCTGTCTTTTGGTGGCAGTAGCAAGGGCGAGTTTCAGGTATTCCAGTTGGTAGATGATTCTATTCCCCGGGCCAGAGGAATACCTAAATATGATATTATGATCGACTTGTATTCGTAAGTTCATGCTGATTCCAATTGGATTGATGACATAATGTATTGAACTACTGATGATTTTAATAGATTTAATTTATTTCATTTTTTAGTTAGTAGTGGGTACCTCAAATTTTATAATGTCGAAAAAGAGAAGTAACGTATGGTTACATTTCTCTGTTTCATCTGACTAAGAAAATAAAACTAAATGCGATCTTTATGGATCAGTTCTAAGTATTTTTAGTGGGAATGTGAGTAATTTAAACCTTCATTTGAAGTCAAAGCATCCCACTGTAAATGTTAATGAGAGAAATGATCGTAGGTAACCTGGAAGAAAAGATGAATCACCTGATCTTGATGATGTGTTAACAACTCCTCAACCTTAAGTTCAAATACCATCATCAACCTTGTCTGTTTTAATTGAAAAACGATCCAAAACCATTCCAGACATTAGACAATATGTAATTTCTCTTGCCAATTACTTCAGTTAAGAAACTTAATTTGTAATTGTTGAAATTCATCATATTAGAGTATCATCCATTTAAAATAGTTGAAGAGACAGAATTCCAAAAATTCATCGAAGACTTGAATCCCAAATACGAACTTCCCAGTAGAAAAACTCTGTCTACCAATTTACTTACCGAATTATACAATAAATGTCTTGAAATAATGCATGAACGAATAAATAAAGCAGAAGCAGTAGCTTTAACAACCGACACATGGACTTTCTTGCATAATGAATCATTTATTGCCATTACAGTTCATTATATTTTTAACGAGAACAATGAGAAATTCAAACTAGAAAGTATACTACTGGAATGCCAAAAGCTTGATGAGAGATATACAGCAGATAATATTGCTTCTTATTTGAAAGATGTGGCACACAGGTGGAATATTTCAAATAAAATTGCTGCCATTGTGTCAGATAATGCAGCTGTAATGTTAGCAGCATTTAGATTATGTTCATTTTGTCATGTGCTAGGTTTTGCCAATACACTGAACCTTATTGTGCAACGTGCTCTTGAAGATACTGATTTAAAGACTACAATTTCAAAAGTGAAAGATTAATTTTAATACATTACAATTCATAGCAATGTCAAAGTGAAAAATTAATTTTTTACATAACAAATTTAATGTTTGTTTCAGATACAGTTGAATACTTCAAAAGATCTTTATATGCTGGAGCTAAATTGAAAGGAACTTTAAAACAAATGAACATAGTTGAATTGAAATCAATTAATGATGTGATTACTCACTGGAATTCCACTTTGAAAATGCTTCGTTGATTTCTTAAAATGAAAGATGCAGTTGTTTCCACCTGTGCTGTACTTCAATCTGAAATATGCAAATACAAGTAAATCATTATCGCATACTTTTTCATCAAAAGATTGGCGTTTAATTGAGGAACTTATTAAAATTCTCAAAATTTTTGAAGAAGGTAGAAATGAAATAAGTGGAGAACTATATATATAACATCTTCAAAAGTAATTGTGTTTGCCAAAATTATAGTGTTTAAATTACAATCATTCTCAAACAACTCAACAAAATATTTGGACAAAATTCAGAATATGGTGAAAAAAATACAAACTGATTGTAACCAACGATTTTCAAAACTTGAAGAAAATTAGGTATTATCTCATTCCACAATTCTTGATCCTAGATTCAAAAAAATTGGTTTTCAAAATGAAGTAAAATTCAATATAGCTACAGATAATTTGATAAAAAAAGTTGTGCCCATATTACGTCAAGACATCTCAGCAAATGAATTAGAAATACAAATAGAAACTGAAATAAAAACATCAAGCTTATGGGAAGAATTTGAAGCAGAGGCCAAGTTATTAACTGCTCGAGCTGAACCCACAGCAGCAGGACGTATAGAAGTAGATAAATACTTGAAAGAACCATTAATTTGAAGAACAGAAGACCCTCTTAAATACTGGAGTGATAGGAAGTATATTTACCCTGGATTAGTTACCTTAATGAAACAAAGACTTTATGTTCCAGGAAGTAGTGTTCCCTGCGAATGAATATTTTCTAAGACTGGAGCATTGATCACAACAAAATGAAATCGATTAACAGGATCTAAAGTTGAAAAGATTGTATTTCTAAAACAAAATTCAAAGTTTTTAAAATAAATAATTTTATTATTACAAATAAAGTTCGATAACTCAACTTTCATTTTTTATTGTTATCCTTATAAAATATTAATATGTACTTTATGCCTTTATACACTTCACTAAAGTTTATTTTTGTTTTGGATTTAGATCAGATACTGGAATAATAATTTTTTGTTGAAACGTCTACATGCTTTCAAATTGGATATGACATTATTATAAACATCTAAAAAATAAGCAGTTCGCACTAATAACTCAGATCATACATTGTTATCATTATTACCCCACTGTTTATTAGAGTTTCAAGCTCTCGCTGAACTGATGCAGTACTCTTTACATAATCTGCGGTTTTCTTGTCACATTCCTGAAGATATACTCGCAGACTCTGCAAAATATACATTGTCTCTTTCATATAATCAAATTATTTCTTACCAATTTTTCAATGGTTAAAACCATATATATCCCAAACAAATTTTAGAATTTGCTTCCGTTTCTTTAAGGATATTGATAATTTGAAAGCAGTGAAAATAGTTTAGATCTACATAACAGAAAAAAATAATTCAAGTTTGAAAATCATCGGCGTGGCTTGAAGAAATTGAAATTTACAGACAAGAGCAAGAGATTAACTCACGATAGTTCAAAAGAATTTCAACTAGCTCATAATACAATTTAAATAATAGAAAGAACAACAAACGATACATCACCAACCATAATAAATAGTGATAATGATCTACCTAATAAAGCATCTTTCAACTCGTTATTAGTAAGGGTGGAATGTTTTGAGGTAGATATGACTGGACTTTCGATATTACTAGAAAGTGGATTGGGATCTGCAGTGGTATTCTCGTTCAAATTTAACAGAAGAAATGAAATTAAAATTGAATTGAAATTTTGAAAATTTGATCACAACAAGAAATAAACAATAAACAGACTGATTGACTAGTGACAAGTACTGATTCTAAACTATTGGTTAATTGTTTGACTCACTCATCCTGCTACTTACTTCAACTTCAGTTTGATCAATGGATCAAGTAGAGTAGACTGATGAGAAAAAAAAAGAACAAACGAACTTGTTAAGTTAGAAGTGAACTAAATGGTTGATTAGTTCACTTCTAGGATTTGTTCAAAAGAACTAACTCGTGAACAAACTACCCATCACTACATGGAAGTAAGTTGGTAGATAGATGAAAGTAAGTTGATAGTAAGAGGGAAGTAACATGGAAGTAAGTTGGTAGTAAGAGGGAAGTAACATGAAAGTAAGTTGGTAGTAAGTGGGAAGTCAAATGAAACTAAATTTGTAGCAAGAGGGAAGTAAATGAGCAGCAACAGAGAACTAAGTTGGCAGAAAGAGGAAAATAAATTAGCAGAAACAGGGAAGTAGGTTGGTAGCAAGTAACTGTAAATGAGAAGTAACTAGGAAGCAAAAATGGTTAACAATTAGGCCGAAAATGGGAGGCAAACTGGAAGCATAAATGGATAACAAGTTGATAACAAATGAGATTCCAGAAGGCTGCAAAAATTGGGAGTAACCTGGCTGCAAATGAGCAGTAAATGGGTAGTAACTAAGTGGTAAATGGGGAGTAACCAGAAAACAAAAATGGGGACAAATAGGCTGCAAACGTGAATTAACAAGGAAGCAAGTAAATAGGGGTAGCAAGTAGCTGCAAATGGGAAGCAACCAGGAAGCTTAAGTAGGTAACAAGTAAAAAGAAATTGGGAATCAAGAAGGTAAAAAAATTGGCAGTGACCAAGGAGCAAATGAGCAGTAACCATGCAGTAAATAGCTAGCATCCAAGCAGTAAATGGGAAGTATCCAGGAAGAAAAAATGGGGAGCCAGCGAGCTGCAAATGGGAAGTAACTAGGCAGCACAAATGAAAATCTGGTTGGCTGCAAATGGGAAGCAACCAGGCTGAAATAAATGTAATTTTACATACCAATTGCTGCCTGTTTGCTTCCCATTTGCTGCCCTAGCACATCAAGGCAGCAGCAAGGCTGCAAACAGGAAGCAAAAAAATGTAATTTTAAAACCCACTTACTGCCTATTTACTTACCAGTTACTTCCAGTCACAAATGGGCAGTAATTGGTAAGCAACTGAGATCATCAGAATAAAAAGGGCGTGGTCTAGTCTGATTCCCAGTTACTGCCTACTTATGATGGGAAGTAACTGGGTTCTGTGCCAGATTTTGCACAAGGGGAATGAAAGCATGAGAATTATTTTTAGCAGGTTTAATAAGCAGTAGATTTTTACTGAGACTTCAAAAAGTTGTATCAAGTTTGATGGAAACTGTACGCAATCTTTAGGGTAATTTTAATTTATTTTATTATTTGAACAATTATTTTCAATTTTGTATGAAAAATAAGAAGATTTTTAATGATTTTTGAAAACTATCTTTTCTGGCAGATCTTGCTAGCTACATTTTTTTTAGATGCAAATTTAATTTAATTTGGTTTCAATTAGTTTATGGTGTATAAAATGAAACATTTGAAAGTCTGAGGTATTCTCGATTTAGGTAACTACTGAAACAAAAATTACATTTTTCGCACAACTTAACCTGTTTTTAAGATTAAGAAAAAGAACTTCGTAAAAAATAACTGCACTATCTTCACGAAGGGGAAACATTTCTTCAATCAATAAGATCAATATTATTAGTGAAGTTTTCCATTTAGTAAACAATATCTCTTAAATTTCTCAATGTTTTAAAAAATTTGGGAACTTTCTGCGCATGCAGACTATCAGAAAGAAAATATAATTATGATTGAGGATGTTTTATGAGGTGCTTGGTTCAAATTCCACACTATTTTAGAGAATAATAATCAAAGAATTTTTCAGTAAAAATAGGTACAGACTTTACTTTAATAACTACGTAGACATACACTTTGTTTTTTAAAAAAGCTTGGGATGATAAATTGGTACCACATACCTACAGAAAAAGCTTACACTAGTATTCTAGAATGATACTTAAGTAAATATTCGCTACTTATTTTATCTGTGACTCCCATGAACAGGTATAGGATAAATCTGGTCGAATAAGTACTTAAGTCTTTCTTAATATTAAGAAATGTTCTAGAATACGGGTGTTAATAACTCAAACTCGAAGGAAATGAAATAGTGCTTCGACTTGACGATCTTAATTTGTGGAGGTTTTAAAATAAAAGGATTTTAAGGGCTAAATTGCTAGAGTATTGGAACAAATATTGTATTACCTAATGATTTTAAACAAAAAATTTAATTCCATTTCATATTACACAATCTATTTTTTTGTGAATAGACTGTTCACTAATTTTCACACTTTTACTAAATAAGTTATACCGACTTACTAATGTTACATTGTCGAAGAATATTAGGACCATCATCATCTCCAGCCACCAGTCGCAAACGCTATAAACGGAAGATAAACTTTTTGGCCATAAAACAGTTTTCAACTTTTCCAAGTTGTGAAGTGCAGTTTAACCCTCCAAAAAAAGATTTCAAACAGATAAAAAGGTCGCATTCACGAATATTTACATTGCTCATTGTATACGTGATAAACCCTTCCTCTTTTCTACTTCTTTTTTCTTTTTCTTGTTTGTCTGTGCGTAACAATATAACGTGTAGCAACATCACCGACGAATATATCGACCATATTTCGAAAACTTTCAACCATACCCTTGAGATTTATCTCGTATAGCTTTGACAAGATAAGAGTTCTCTATACTATAGATTAAATATTACCGCTTGGGCGACTGAACGGATTTCTATTGTAACTTACATGCGAGGGGATTTTGTTGAAAAAAAGCCATTGTATAAAATATTCAAGTTTGATCAGATGGGCACCAGAATATTATGTGAAGTTGGAAAATTATTGCCGAACAATTATCCGATTAGGATGCGCTACTTATTGGTGGTAAATGCAAATGACCAAAAGAAGTTGGTAACTAATTCCAATGAAGTTGATCGTAAGGTAGATCCGGTACATTTCATAAATTATATCGACTTCATAGTCCAGTCAAATGAGAACGAAAAAATACTTTTATTCGGATAAATTAGAATAGTTTTGATTTCTTCCCTCGTCGGTTGATTCGAGTGTCTAAAATAATGTAATGAAAGTCACATTCCGCTCGCCAAGAGCGCCCACAGATATGGGTTTGAATATGCCCCCAAAAAGGGTTTTTCACGTTTATCTCAACAAATATCGATTTTTTCGAAAAAGTAGTACAGCGTAGAAATGTTTGACACCAAATTTTCTACACAAAAGCTCATATTCATTTTAGTCTTTGATGATCCCCTTGCCTGTTAAACAATTGCCAAAGATGGTATTCATTCAACACTGGAAGTGTGAGTACAGTTGTTATTATATTGACGCAATAACTTCAACTTATAATGGACGCAATACCCATGATACATTCATTTTTGCATGGTTGTCAGAATTTGAGGCAAGGTCTAATGCCCTCACTTTTTAATTTTTTTTTTTTTATGTGTAAACATTTTAGCACTCTGTCTATGGTAGGAACGAAATGAGAAATACGATTGACAGATTTGCATAACTGTAAGTCTTACAATTGTAACTCTTGTTTGTGTGTGTTACTTGATGTGTATATGTGAGATTGTGTGCATAGCCAACGCACATCAATCCTTCATGAGTATAGCCTATACTCGCACCTTTTTCTTTTGTTTTATTAGATGAAATGAAAAATTGAGAGAAAAAAAAGAGGAATATTTAGAAATTTTTCTTCAGTTTTCATATTTTCTTGGGACTAGGATAGGCCTCTTATTTTAACCCGGACCTTAAGACAGATACCTCTGCCACACACTTCTCTCATCGAACCTGGAAAAAATTACGAACAGAAAGTTTTTTAAATATCCGTAAAAGAAATAAAAAACTAGGGCTAATTGCCCTTTTATTCAGACACACATTTCATACAAAAATGAATGCATAGTGAGTATTGTATTATGAGTTGAAGTTATTGCATCAATATAACATCTATACCTGGTAATGGTTTCAGTGCACAATGAAAAGGTACAGTCTTTTTCGCTCCTTTGGCAAGAGAGGGGGATGTCAACTGACTAAAATGTACATAACCTTTTTTAGTGGAAATTTAGTGTTAAACATTTCCACACTGTAAGTTACTAATTTTTCAAAAAAATCAATATAACCGTTTTTGGGGGCATATTTATTTCCATATCTGTGGACACTCACGATGAGGAGAATGTAACTTTTAATATATTATTTTAGACGCCAAAACTGACAGATTAGTAAAGAAATCAAAACTATTCTAATTTGTCCGAATAAAAAACTTTTCTTGATTGGACTATCAATGAAAATTTATAATTTTCCATTTTCTTGATACACAAGATTTAGCGATGTTTAATTCATCGTCAGTAAAATTAAAATACGTAACTTAGCCTATCACCTTTACTTACTCGGACTCAGCTACTTCCAGTTGTCCGTAAGACCAGAATAAGTAGATGTTAGAATATAAATGAAATTCGGTAATTATTATAGATACCTTCATGGGATAAAAATATTAGGAAATTTTTCTCAAATGTCTCTGAAGACGTAATTTTGCCCAAAAACCTGGACTGATTTTGATAATTCTGGTGCAACTTAATTTGAAAGTACTTGAAGTGTCTGCTCAAAACTTGTATTTTTAATGTTACTTTTTATTGAACCCTCATTGCGATTCAAAGAAAAGAAAAAGAATTCTCATCCAAGTTATATATTAAAATAATCACCAAAATCGGTTTAATTTTTACCTAAACTAGAATATCTCAAGACCTAACAAAGCTACAAAGACCTACTAGGTCTTAAAACACTCTACAAGTTAGGTGACGTTAAATGAACTTTTATTTGCTTGATTTCGTCTATTTTGACCAAGTTTATGATGGAACATACGAAATGACAGTCTCAAATTCCGTTCATTTTTATGTTTAATTGTTATCAAAACTGAAGAACTTAAGACCAAATAGTGCTAAAAATAGTAATTTGGTCCAAGAACGCGCGTAGGTGGGAGGATTAAGCACTATCAAATAAGCCTTAATTTACTTAATTTAGTCCACTTTTATCAAATTTAAGTTAAAAGATAGGGAGAAGACAAAATAAGTTCACTTTTTCATTCAATTGTAGCTAAAACTAAAATATCTCGGGACGGAATAAATTATTCAACTTTTCTCTTAATGAAGTTACTGGTGATGATGAACAAAACAGAGACTTAGTCTCTGTCTTGGTTTTGCACAGTCAATTCTTGGTCTTGCTTACAAACTTTTATATATAAATGATGACCAACTCATAATCAAACTTAGGCCTACCATTTACGTCTATTCAAACTTTGAAAGAAAATAATCGAACAGAAAATACTGCAGATTATTTGAATGGTAACATTTTAAACATTTTAGAGTTTGTTAATTTTTTTTATGTTTTGTCCTTGGTCTTTGTCTTATAGCATTGTAAAAACTAATTAGACATCATTCTTGAGTTACGAACCAAAAATCGCTTTACGATTATGCGTATTCACATATGGATTGCAGGTTGCATAACAAAGACATTTCAAGGCAATCTACGACTGGCATTCAAAAACGTATAGCTTACAAACGAAAACATTAAATATTAATAATCATCCAAAAGTACGACGAGTTAAAAAAAGCGCAAGAAAACAAAAAGAAAAATTCGAATGGAAAACTGATTACATCGAGCTGAGAACAGCATTTTATATCTTTTGAAAATCGTCAGTGTGAACTAGAAAGTTGCAACCGTAGTTTCGTTGCGTTATTTTATAGTAATTTTTTCATAACTTCAAAAAAAAAAAATTTTCCTACGCTAAAACTTTACAGTCGCGTTCGTATGATATTTTCTATTGGAAAAGTTTTGTGCGTTTCCTGCAGCAAAGGCGAACTGATTTTTTGAGCAGAAAAAAATGTACACTCATCGAATAATCACCGGTCTTATCGTTCGACGAACTTATAAAAGTTCGTTGTTTCTTTTTACTCTCTCACTCACTTATTCTATACTGGTGCTTTTTCTGTTAAAATAAGTTTTTTCATTTTTTTTTTTTTTTTTTAATGTAAAGAAGTAAGTATTGAAAATACCAGCAAAGGATATCGATGATATAGGTTTTAATCAAGGCACATTTTGATGCTCCATTTTTTATAATCTTCAACAACAGATGGAGGTTAGAGTACACAGCGCAAGGGAGAGAGAGGAGAGAGAGAGTGAAAGAGAAAAAGATAGGTATAAAGTTTACCAGGGAACTGTGTTATAATATACTATGCGTTGAAAATTTACGTAACCCTGGGTCTGAAAAGACATTACGAGTTTGGGTTTTCCCTCGCTTTTGAGGCGCTGCGGTTAGAAAAAGTACACAAGGGGGCGCGGTTGCTGGTAGTGTGGGTTCATCTGATTTACATGCGCTGAAAGGTACCTCTAATCTCCGACCATTAAATGTTGTATGTGAAAATTCTTCCCTTCCAATTTTACGTATACCCTCACGTATTTTTTCTTTTAACTTTTTAACCTTCTCTTTTATTCTAGGCTCATACAATTTTTTTCATACGTTTTTTTTCTTTGCACTTGTTATGCGTAATGTGCCTAACCATTTCGAATGTGACGAGCAGTTTTTTTTTCCTTTCTTTTTCGTCTGTCATAAATGAGAACATTAATTTTATTATATATTTAACAATGTCAAGTAAATCGTCAGTTTGAAAAAAAAAAAAATGTAATCTTGAAACTTAATTTTGAAAACCCATTTAGAATTTGTATCGTCGCGGAGAAAAACACGTGGTGAATTTTAATTTTTTCATTTCGGAGTTGAGAAAATTGTTTTCGGTATTGTCCTTTGAATCCCTTCACGGATTATAAACAATTTATGAAGTTGGTCTAACTTAGTTACAAAGAAAAGAGAGTATGGAAAGAAGAAAACTTTCGTAATAACTATTTTCACGGTTTCAAGTATGTCGTTAATTAGCACAAGGGATGCAACAAATTACAACCACTTAGTGGTGTAAATGAAGATCGAATATATTTTTTCAGATTTTAGTGAGTCTATTTAATTATATAAAACTATTTTGAGGAAGGGGAATTAATGACGCTGAATTTTCCCGAATAGAAAATCTCCCCTTTTTCAGTCTAGGAAGAAACCAAATAGGCCATACCTACTCCAGATTATGGTCTTGCAGGACAGTTGTTCAGAGACTCATTTTATTTTTTCTCTCTGATTTCTTATAGGCACGCTTTTGTCGCTTGATTATCCTCTGACATATGTTTTCAGTGTTTCGAAATCAAGAGTGAAAGAGAACTTTAACTAAATCATATTCAACCACCTCTTCCGACACGTAACTTTTGATTTGTAGATGAAATTTTAAATATTTTCCCAATAATTAGCGTACAGAATTTTCCAGAATATAAGAAACAAATTTGACCTCTGACATATTTGGATTGTTGTATTTTTTTACTCAGTTTGCTTGCAAACGCTTAGGGATTTGAATGATGAAAATTATCCTTTTCATTAGAAAAGAAGACAATTGGTGCAATTTTCTCATTTTCGCCTAATATTTTTTTATGTAGGTACTCGTACACATTATGTATCACTCAAATTTTTTATTAACAGTTTTGAGAAAACTGCAAAAGGGATAGGACTGAAATCCTCACGAAAGGTAATCATTATATACCATAAGGTCTGATAGGAGTTTAGTGCCTATTGATACCGTAATTTTGGAGAAGCTGAGAAACGAAAAATTCTCAGAAAAGTAGTTTTTCCAAAAAACGACGAAAGTGATCAAACTGAAATTTTCACAAAAGCTAGTCCTTATATGTAAATAAGTCTGATAGAGGTTTATTGCCTGTTAGTTTAATACTTTTCGAGGAAACTTGAAAAGAAAAAATTTCTGTAGAAAATTTAATGTTCATGGTTTTGAGAAAAGTACAAAAGGAATAGGGGTGAATATTCAATGAAAAGTACGCTAGTACTTATAAAGAACCAGGTCTGATAGGAGTCTGTTGCTTATTAATTCAAGTAGATACTTTTCGAGAAAACAGGAGAAAAAAAGTTTCTGGAAAAGTGGCTTTTTCAGGATTTTAAGGAAATTACGAGTACAAAAAAGATAGGGATAAAATTTTCACAAAATGTAGTTCTTATGTGGAACCAGATCTGAAAGCAGTTTGGTTCCTACTGATATTGCAGTTTCCAAGAAAAATGTAAAATAAAATAAAAGTTGTGGAGAAAAGTAAGACGCCTGTGTTGCTTGAAGTATCTTTTTCGTATTTACGGTGCAAAGAGTTACAAGTGTCTTTTCTGCATTGCATTAATTTAGGTTAAACTTAAATTTTTTTTTCTTTTAATTGTTTATGAAAATTGGCAACTGGATTTTCTAGCGAAGTATTGCTGCGTTAATGTATTTTTTTATTTTTTTTAAATCGTTTATTACTCATCCTTTCGGATTATACCCTTTCGCGATGATTTTAAAGACCCATTTTTCAGATTATTTTGACCACAGTGGTATTTTATAGTTACTCAATTTTACTTTTTACAGAGATAAATGAAGAATGAAAGAAATACATTATAAAGGTAGAGAAAAATAAGCCTTCTCGTACACCCGAACATCGACTAGACTGCTCCAGAATATTTTGCATATAAAAGTGACAAAAATAATGACAGTCTTAAATACAAAATTGCAGATAAAAAATGCCAAAAAATTATTAAAATTGCACTTTTTTGGTATAAATTAGTATTATCAGTAGGGATGTATCGACAGAGCAGGTGAGGTGGGTGAGTCAACCCCCACTATCCAAAAAACTCAGTCGGCAATTCGATAAATTCTGAAAGCAGTCCACAGATTCGAGTATTTTTAATCGACTTTAAAAAAAAAAAAAGTTAAAAGGAGGTTATCAATTCAATCTAATATACACTTAGGGCATTTTTTTCTTTTTTTTTCGTTGGAAAATTTGAACACATTAACTCCCTTGAAAAATTCTTTGGGAACGTCACTGATTATCAGAAATTTCGCGTGAAATTTACCCAAAATCTAGGTAGGCATACCAAAACATCAAAAGACTTCATAAATTAATGAAAAATTTATAATATTATTTTATTTCGATGTAAGTACGTATTATACATTCTTTGCACTTATTTGTCTGCATACATTAGTCTTTTCATGAAAACTTTTAGAAAAAAATGAGAGGTTCGACGCTTGTCTCTGGGAAGAAATATCTCTTGAGATATGGCTCAACGGTAAACCAATAAAGAGGAAAAAACTAAAATCGATCTGAATTTTAATTATAGCCTTCGTAACAAATGTCATTCGGAAAAATCCAGGATTATCTTATTTCCACGTACATTAATTCAACTCTGAACTCTCTACAGACATGCAAAAATAGACCAACTCCTCTCAACGAGACTCTGCATAAATATTACCGAAACATCAACTTGGTCGTTCCTTTGGAAAAAAATGAGATTATATTAAAGAATATAAAACTATACTTCAGTATAGACCTACGCACGTTTTCAGTTTACGCATTTATACTCGATGGTAAAAAAGACGCAAATGCAAATCTCTCCATGACCAGAAGTAACCTAAAACCGAAAACTCGTGAAAATACCACAGTAGCAATTCTCCAGTGGCATTACACAAAATTTCATACCTGAAAATTGTATACAGCCGACCGAGTAGGGATACAAAAATTATGTTTTGTGATTTAAATTCGTCCTTCGAACGTAGCCTATAATGTGCAAATAAAAATAAATAAATAAAAAACAAATCAGACAAAACTAACCATCCCATCAATTCTCGCGAGAAAATGAAAAATGAAGACAGAATAAAATAAGAATACAAAAAAAATTCGATAGAGAAACGCAAGTAGATTTTCGAATATGACAAAATTCGTGTACACTATTGGATGGAGGGATTAGGTGCGGTATTGTTTTTTTATTTATTTTTATTTCCATTTTTCCTTTTTTCCTTTTTCCTCTTTTTTTTTTTTTTTTTTTTTTTCATCGCAAACGAATATGTGCGAGATTCTGATAAAGAAGGAAATCGATGCTCTCTCTGTCTCCATCTCACCAACCCCGCCAATAGGAGATACGTTCCAGTATCGGAGTAGCTAGGCAACCAGCACGACAAAAACACCCTTTTCATCCGCGACTATATACATGTATAATGTGTATAAATATATATATATATATATATACACTACAAGCGTTGAAACCGCCATTCCTTTTCCGTATCAAAGTCACTAAGCGCATAGAATTAACGAAAGGGGCTTGAACCCTAAATTTTATGAGTTCAAGTTCGATGACGTTAACTTTAATTTATTGCTCGAAGTTTCGCTGAAACGATCCTTATTTTTTCAGGATTTTATTTTTATTTTTTTTCTTCTGAAAAATACGTGAATTATTGTGCAATTCATAATGTTTTTAAGGTATACGTCGTGTTAGGTAAGGAGAGAAAGGAAAACTTTTTTTCAAGACAGCTTTAAGTAAATTTAATATAGGCTACGTATTCACAATAATTGTTGATTTGTTTGGCAGTTAATTTCAGTTAACTGGTGATTTGAAGAGTTTCACGCTTATTCTGATCCAAATCATGACTTAAAAGAGGCATTTATGAACCTTAAAGCATAGGTAATACGTTTTGAATAACAGTAAGAAAAATTAGATTATTAAAAATAATCCCTCGCATTAATATGTATACTTTTTTGACATCACTATTCAAAATAAACGGACGAGTCGAGAGTCGCAATGTGTTTCAAGAAAAGTACAACGGCATGTCAAGTGGGGGTGATTTAAGTGATAAATCACCCTTCTTTAGCTTTTATTTTCTTTATTTTCAAACAAGGCCGGTTTTAGGAGGAGATTTGAGTTATATTCCCCCCGCGATACCAAAACAAAAAGTCAATTTAAAACAGAGTTATTCGGTTTTTAAAATTTTACGTCTATGAAATAATATGTAAAAAATTATGAAGCCGTCCCAGAAAAATTCACGAATATTATAAAATGTGATTCAATCCTTCTCAAAAAAGAAATCCTGAAACTGGGCCTGTTTCCAAGAGATTATAAGAATAAGAAAAATATACGACGATAGAAAAACTATCATGGGAATTTAGTTTGGTCCTGACCATACCTCTTGGTAAATTTCTAAACGCACCACTGGAAAAGTCTATGAATTAGCCTTTGTCTATCATTTAACCAAAAAAAAACTTGCTAACAGCGCAAAAATTAATCAAATCAGACGTCATCGCAAATTAGGTTCTATTAAAATTAGTTGTTACATTTTCTTCGTTATTACCTGCGAATTTATGAAATAATAACGAACTAAAATTTGAATACTATACTCTTTTTTTGCACTGACGAACACAACAAAATGTGACGTAGTTCTTGTACTAACGTCTAGGGTCGCGAAAATCAGATCTGATCTTCATCAGTTATCCCTTATCAATGTGCTTGCTTTTTCTACACAAGTGTCGTCAAATGCCTGCATTCGTCACTATGGCGTCGAAATACGACGTGTCCTTTCACGTGAGATACCCTGAGTGTTCAAATCTGTTAAGGATGGAAATTTTTGTGTATTTTTTTTTAAATTATAAAAGCTAAACTCTTTTTATAAGCTTTTATTCTGCTCATTATTGCGATTTTAAAATATACCAATAGTGCAGCCAACCTCCCGTAACGAAATAAAATTCATTTCGCAAGAAGCTAAAGCCAAAAAATAAATAAAAATAAAAGGTTATCTAGTAAAAATTTATTTTTAACCTAAATTTATTTAATCTAAACTTATTTACAAAATGGTTTTTCGTCAATTTTCTCGTCAATTGACTCTTAAGCTGGGTTTACACCAAACGAACATTGGCTGTTCGATCTTTTCCTATATTCACAAGGTTACGGTATCATGGACGGCAAAACCGCCGGTGCACGCGAGCGCAAGAACCACTTGAAATTTTCATATTGTAATCTCACAAAAATGACCTTCTGGAAAAAGTGCCTTATTACTTCAAAATTTTTTGCACCACCTGAGAAAATAAAAGTTTGCCGACCATGTACAGTAGGTATGTTCGTTGCAATTCGCTCGAGTAGCAAATTTCATTCGTTCATATTGTTTTATGTGATTGCTGTTTGCAACGAGCAAATAGAACGTTTGTTATTCGCTTGTTCGTTTAGTGTAAATGCAGCTTCATAGATAAATTTGTTAAACTATCCCACATGAAATCTAGATTATTTGTTTTATGGATTTAAATTCTCCTATTGTATTTTACTCAGTTAGTTAGTAAAACAAGTAATTGTTGATGAGTTGCGTAGTTGCAGCACTCACCTGTGGCTCGTGCTGTAATTGCAACGAGTATAGGTTATTATATATCAATTGAAACTTCTACATGAACCTTTACTAATCAATAATGAAATGTAAAAAAAGATATTTTAGATAAAAAAACTACAAGAACTATAAATAAAATTAAATTATTAATAATTATAAAATTAAATAAATAAAAATAAACAGTCAAATTAAGAAAATAAATAGAAAAAATAAAAGGATAAGAAAATATAATTATATAAATAATTAAATAAATAGAAGAGTTTAAACGATCATTCGATGAAATAGGCGAACTCTTTGACTACTTAATACTGGACAAGTAAAGCTCAGTAAGTCCAATGTACTTTTTAATGTTAATAAATGTCGACATAAACGTAGAGTACTGTGTACTTGGTGTGTATTTTCGATATTTTTCTTAAGTTCACCAGTTTTGAATACAGTTGATAAGGATCATTCCTTAAATTTACAAGGATAGCGTACATAAACACAGTTTAAAGTAGGTACATCAAGTGATACACTATGGTTCCCTATTTAGCGTTAACGTGTCTAATCAAAAATCATTGTTCTTTACTGGTGCAGTACTATACAATCAAATTGTGAACTACTTTACAAACAGAAATTTAGACAATAATTGAATAATTGTGGAGAGGTTCACTTGGTTGTTCGTAGACATCACCATGTGAAACAGCCCCTTTTTCTGAGTTACATTTCGCCACTTACGTACGTGTAAATGGCGCTGTGAAGAAATAAACGAAAAAAACATTCAAGTAAAAATTCTATTACTACCTAGATTACTACATGAGTGAAGTAAATGAAAATTATTGTATTTTAGAGGTTTTTATCAATTGAATATTGAGTAGATAAAGAAGTCGATGAAATATCAATGAACAAATTACCTAATGAATAAAGATTCACCACCAACATAAAAAAACAAATCTAAATACTGCACCAACGAATAATATTTATTGAGAGAAATACAAAGAAATGTTTATTCCACAATGTTTACAAATTGGAATGAATTACAGAAAGTAATAATCGAACATAGTAGACTGGTGTACAGAAGAACAGTGTTGCCAACTAGTACTCAAATAATATATTCAGTTCCAACAAAAACCATTATCGAACATTCGGAATTGATATAAAGTGAACATAGGTACCTCCATGTAAAAACGTGAAGCATCTTTTTATATGGAGGCACATTTAGTTTACATCTCGTTTGAGGTTACATTTTCTAAATGAAATGTTAAATCTGCCAAAATTAGGAGGTTAATATTTCATTCCGTTTTTTGATAATTTTTAAGAAAAACTCATCACTAAGTTCTATCGAAAGTTAGTTCTCAGTTCTACCGCAGAGTTTGAGTTTTGTATCTGTTCTACAAATGCGAAAAAATACAGAAAAATTTAAATCTCAAATGAAGAAAAATGTTTTGTTTTAAAAAAGGGCAAATAATGCAAACGCGCTCGTATCTTTAGAACAGAACTTTTCATTAGAACCAATACACAGAATCGGGTCATAAAATTTGATACTTTTTAAGGAAAAACTTTTCTTCTTTTTTTTTTAGTTCTACCTAGGAAAATTAAGTAGCTTCTTCAGAGAACTAAATATTGCACACTTTTCTAAATCCTAGATCCTAAATCCGAAGAACCTGTTTTTCACTTGAAAGGTGTCACATTTTTTGCCGTATTAAACAGTCCTAATAAGTGCGCGGTATTTGAAATATTCATCGTGAAAATCAGACATCGTATCTTTGTTTTCAAATCTGAAAGCGGTAGACTCTGGAATTCAATCTTTTCAGATCCCGTCCTAAATATTGGCTGGTATCAAATATTCATTCTTAGTGGTACGCGTGGCATAGTGGTTCGGTTTTTTGCCTTTCAATCAAAAGTTTATGGATTGGAGACCAACTGCTGTCACAATCTCGACCCAAAATGGCTCGTGATTGAAACATTCGTGCCGGGAGATCATTGACCACCGAATCCTGACCATCCCTTACCCCTTCGTCGGTATCAATAATCTACAGACTATAGGTAAAATGGCTGTATTTCCAGAACCCAATAAAATTCGGCAAGAAATTTCTTTCTCGATATTCTTCACTGTGCCAGTATTTTCTGTACCAAGTTTTTTTTTTGGGCTAATATTAATCTCCAAAAAAAAAGAAAAAAAAATCTATTTCTAAATAATACAACTGAAGTCGAAGTTTATAGATAGGGATATTAGGACTTATCTTACAGTAGTAATTATTTAGCTATACCTATTGTAAATATCGTACAATAATAAATAATTTTAGTATTACAACTAAAGAAATAAATTTAAAGATATTTTTAATATATATTAATTATTTTTATTTTATTAAAACAAGATGAATAAAAAATTCTTTAAATGCAATTTAAATAATTTTTATAAACCTTCCGCGAAATATATAATGGCACGTTCAAGTGTATAGTATTTTCATAGTAAGTATTTCGATTTTTTTTTGGTTTTTTTTTTTTTTTTTTGGTTTTTTTTTGGTTTTTTTTTTATAGCTTTCACCGTACCGCATCTTTACTGGAACCCCGTTTCTGAGCGAAATGAATAACGTTTTCGTAGAATTCGTAGACAAAATAATCGCATATTGGAGCGGACACTTTCCAAACAAAAACCACAAAAAAATTTGGCTATTAGGCTAAATAACCCTGTATTCCGTGATGGCGAGAAAACACATTTCAATTTCCATAATTAGCGCGAACGCCATCTAAATTACATTTGTATCCGACTTTTAATCGTAACCAAAATTAGAGATTAGGGTGTAAGCTGAAATAAAGTATCTAAATTTAATTCACGCTTCTGTGTACGATGTAGGCATACTGAATGCGAGCTTTGTGGAGGCTCCTTTGGTCATCATATATGTGTTGTTACAATATTTACGCTGGGTACAGCTATTTCCTTCGTTATTTATACATACTCCTATACTGTAGGTATACGAATCTCACACTTTTCAAAATTTCTCACACAACACACGATTTCAGCACCTTTTCATATTAGCAGCAGCCCACGGTTACCACGTTGTATCCTAGGCATGAAGTCGAATATGCTATATAGTTGATCGTCGAAAGGTACACCTATAGGTATAAGTTATAGTGGGAAACGTATACGTGATTTCGGCTACGTGAACCTCTTCAACGATTTTAATTAAATTTCGGCTCAGATTGCATTTTACATCGTTCGTATGTGTATAGATAATAATATGTAGGTAGGCAGCTACAGCCACCGGTACCAAGGATTTACTAAAAATTTTACGTAGAATATGTTTTGCGGTGACGAAAATTAAATGAAGACAGCAGCGTATGGGCTTTTTGGACGGAAATTACTGTAGGTACCTACGCCATCTTTCTAACTATACCTGCCTACACCCATACGATACGAGATTAACGTCTGTCTTTTCGTCGTGGTGACGGTTTAGAGGTCGAGTGATGAGTTTATGGCGTTGTTTCACTATCCTTCAATTTCCAACTTTGTTCTGTATACGGGTGTATATGCCTACGCGAATAAAATGGCCCATTTCTCCATATTCTCCTGTAATCCACGTATCACGTTTTCAGCTTGTATTACTAATCATTTTTCGTTCTTAAATTTCTAGTCTCGTTTAGATGCTGAATTCCTAAAAATAGAAAGCAACATTTTATTTTCCATACCTACTTCCGAGAATATTTTCAGTATTTTACGGAAAGGTTTCCAATCATTTGGAGAGAGCAAATTGAAGAAGGACACTTTCACCAAATTTTTCTTCACATTTCAGTAAGGACGAGCTCAAGTCGTGCGTTATAATCAAAAATTCTAGCGCAGCAATACTTCGCCAGAAAACCCAGGTCGCCAATTTTAATTTACAATTCAAAAAAACAACATATAGGCCTAACCCAAATTAATGCAATGCAGAAAATTTCCACGATTTGCATTTCTTGCACAGTCGACGATACATTGGAAATGATGTTTGTATTTAATTTTCGTTTTGTTAAATAAACGTTCACTTCATTTCATTTTTAAGTAAGTTTAATATTGAAAATCTACTTATTAATCTTTGTTTCGAGGAACGATCAGGCGATGGGGGTGGGTACGTTTTTCATAACTTAAGGAAAATTTTGGCACTAATAACACCAATTCATATATATAAGCCAATTTCTTGTTACCACGGTATAGGCCGCAATTTTTATCTGATAGTTACGAAATTTAGAACCAACATTAGTAATAAGCCAAAGACTTGACCTATTAATTTTATTACGGACCGGTACTTCCGGTATGGCTATTTTCGTTTTTTCTTTAGCTATAAAACTTCCAGTTTTCCACCATGGCTGCGAAATTTGAAACAAATATTCACTATAATTCATTATAACTTACAATCAATTTTGGTCTGGATCGGGCGAACAGTACTTCCGGTATAGCTGTTTTTGTTTTTGTTTTGACTATAAAATTTTCAATTTTTGATCAAAAGCTACGAAATTTGAAATAAATATTCATTATGATTTATTATAACTTGCTATAAATTTTGGTGAGGATCGGTCATACGGTAAATCCGGTAACACTATTTTTGTTTTATTTTGGCTATAAAATGCCTATATAACTTTGGACTAATAGGAATGTAATTCTAAATAAATATTTATTATAATAATATATTGACAACTTTTTAGCGACAACCTAATTTTATAATTTTCTAAAATATACTTTTTCTCACGGAGCAGCTGCTGCGTTAACGTTTTCATATTTAAGTAACACTGCTAAATTGTTGAGTACTGGCCACTAGGTAACAACGAATTCGGTTTTGTGTTAATGTGCGTGTGTTAAATCATGAATACAATCAAGTACATACGCACACTAGCGAAAAAATTATGGTTTTTTGGTTCTATTTACATTTTTTATTTATCATTGCACATGACGTCATGTTTTTTTCTATATACCTCAAGTTAATAAACATTTCCAATGTTAAAAGAAGCTCGTAACCCCTTGTGCCACAAATATGAAAAAGATACTTCAAGCACAACAGGCGACTTGCCTTTCTCAAGTAATTTTTTTCAATATTTTTCTTGGAAACTACTGAATCAATAGGAACCAAATTCCTATCACACCTAATCCGACATAAAAACTACATTTTGTAAAAATTTCAACCTTATCTAAAAAATTAACATACTTTTTTTCATCATTATATAGACTTATTTTTTTTTAACTTATATATTCATAGTAGCTCAAATCATGGAAATAAAATATCAGAAAAATCATGCGAAAATTGTAATTTTTTCATTATTTTTGTGAATGTTAATTTCCTTTATTTAGGGCATCATGTACCTATACATACGGTCCTGAAGTATTTATGTATAATTCATATAATGATATAAAATATCAACGTGCTAATTTCATTGGCCATCCTTACGTCTGTATTAATTTTCAGCTTCTCATTTAGAAATTAATGTAGATTGTTATGATTTTGAAAAAAATGCTCTTCTTCACCACCCTGTATCTCAGCACCTATAAGAGTAATGAAAAAATGCATTGAAACTTTTTTGTCTTAAATTTTATGCACATAATTTTTATACAGAAATATTTTTGTTGTATGACCCTTGGTTACTGAAGAAATTTGAAAGTTCACACCTTCCAGTCCATCCAGGAGGATGCACAGCATATAGGGATCGAGTATTTTTATCACTTATTCAAGAGCCCGCCCCATCACATTTCAAGCATAAAACTTTTCATTACTTTTAATTTCAGTCGACATTTTGAGACTAATTTTACTGGGGTATAAAACTGTATTTTTCACACACACACACACACACACCTATTGTTTTTTGTTTGTTTTTTTTTCTAATATACTTACCTACATAAAACTATCCAACTGCCTCTTATCGGAACCAATTAATTATTATTTTTTCCTTGAAGACACCTGGAAAAACATTTTTTTGTTTTTCAACGCTGTAAAAACTATCTACAATCTGAGGATGCTCACAAGTTTACCACTATACCTTTTTTTTTTGCTTTTTTTTTTCATTATAAATGCGTGTGAGGATTAGTCATTAAAACGTTTTTCTCCCATAACTACTTAATTCCTCTTGAAATAGAAAACAGAAATCACAAATATTAATTTCTAATTGAACAGTCTACTAATTCTGAAGAGAAACCATGAAACGTCCCCTCGCACACTTTTCATGAACGAAAATAGTTAAAAATCAATACACCACTATATGTATTATTAGCCTATTTGACCATCAAATTACAATAGCTACCGTGTACTGTATTAAACGTCAAAAACCTCAAAAAGCACCCATCAGTTACCCAAAATTAGCGATTTACTCTGCCCGCGTTACACCAGCTCCGCCCTTCAATAAAACATTTTCATCCGTTAACAAAAATAAAATAAAGCAAAAGGAAAAGAAAAACTTGTCATCATATTTTGGCGATACAAAAATCAAAACCCTCATACACCCAATCTGCCGTAATACATTTATCGTGCCAATTACGCCAAGAAAGAAAAGAAAAAATAGGCAGGGAGTAAAAAACAAACACCCACGTTTCAATAATTTCCTGCAGTAATCGAAGTTAAAATTGGATTAAGAATTGGAAAATTAAAAGAGCCAAAAAAATGTATATATATACATGAAAAAAACTAAATAAAAGAAAAGGGTGAATATTTTGAATATAAGTACCCTTGTTTTGTGGGCACATAACAGTTGCTGGAAAAGTGGGACACACTATCCTATTCGTATACACGGGTAATAAGATTTTGCGTGCATTTTACATTTCCCTCCTGAACCACCTCCTTCACTCCACATCACCAGCACCAACCGCTTTGCGATGCCTTTCGAAGGCATTCAGAGGAAATATATGTATACATATAAGCAACCACGACACACAGAAGCAGTTTAACAGTGATATATAATTCATAGTTCGTTAATGAAGAGGAAACAGCCGTTGTCGGAGGACGTTTTATTGCTGCAAAAACCAAAAAAAAAAAAAAAAAAAAGTAAAAAAGAAAAAAAGGGAAGTAAACAAGGCGATCCATCACAGGTCTCCGTTTCCTCCGTTTTTCCAAAAGCAACGCGAGACAGTGACGCTGCGACGAGGGAGTGGAAAATTTATCTCACTCAAAAAGTACGGTGCAACCGTACCCACAACTGACTCATACCATCATCAACACCTGTCCTCTTTCTCATTTCCAAATCGTATATACATATATATATATATATGTGCGATCGTTCGTTCTTCGTTCATTCGTTCGTTCCGGATCACTGTCAACATTTCCTATATGTTTTACAGTTTGTCTGTCTTTCACTATCATAGGTTTTTATTTTTTATTTCCCCCTTACTCGAAAATTACATCAAATTTTACTGACGACAGTATATTTTTCGTACTTTTTTTTTTTGTAAACCTAATTAGGTATCACTTTAGAAACATTACGCATTTATTCGACTATGTTACGACTTCTGGCGACTCGATTCGTCTAAGCCTCAAGCTCGAAAGTTTAACTTTTAAAAATTTAACTAGGTATTGATTATCCATAAAAAATGAAACTATCCTCGCTCTCCTCCGATTAAATTATACGCTTAATTATCACACTCATATATTTACTCCAACGACTTGAACTCGCAGACTGTCCACTATGCGAAAACTAACCTCTTTCCATCCACCGTATCCTCTCTACAGGCCCCAAAGCCCGACAACAGCACATTGCCCTCATTCTGTCCCTTCCATTAACCAACCTTCTCGTTGACTCTCCTCTTTTCATAGATCAATTAATTTTTCAAAATTATGCAGAAAAAACAAAATTATTCAAATTTACCAAGCATAGGTACTAGGTAGCCTAGACGAAATCCGAGTATAAATTCCTAAGCTTACGAGCAGCTGCATACAATCGAGAAAAAAAATTCAATTTGAGCGTATGGACTACGGAGTGTAAAGAAGCGAGCAAGTGAATCCTTCTTATGAACGTCAAAGACACAGAAAAAGTGAAATGAATAAGGCCACTTAAAATCGAATGGAATAAAATAATTTAAGGGGCAAGACTGCCGAAAAATGTAAGTATTGTTCTGTTATGCCTTATTTTCAAAAAAATCAAATAATTATTTTTATATATGAAGATTATAGGTATGGCTAACCTAAACCACAATTCCTTTCAAAAAATGGAATGATTAACTAATATTTTGAAGAGAAAATTTCTGGAGCAAGCCAGTAATCACTTTGAGAAGAAAATCCACAAGAGGCCAACTATTCGAAAAAAGCGTAGACTGAGCAGCAAAAATGCACTCTGAGATAAATTCATTTAAAGTTTTATTTCCAAAATCATTTCCATGTTAGTGTACTTGTGTAGTATGTTCTGGGTTTTCAAATTGAATACCCGCACATATTTTTCACTCGACATTTTGATACCAGTTTCATATTTGGATGCTGTGTACCTTCATCCTGAAAATCCTATTCAACAAAAGACAATAATTTTTGTTATTGTTAAATCAACGCACTTTTTAGTCATCTTTTCATCAGGTTTCTCATAATTAACCATAGCTAAAAATGAAAAAAATATTGATTCTAAAATATTACCACCACCTTACAAAATAGTTTTAGGATTAATGCTAAAAATAATTAGACCTTCATTTGTGAAGAAATAATTTCAAAATAATAGGTACTGTGGAGACATTACTCATATGAGATGAAGGGGCTCGGACCCTCGATGACAGTTGCCACCGAAAGGCTGGCTAATTTTTGTCACGATGACATTAAACAAATGTATAAAATATATTTGATTGTAATTACTTGTATGTACTTGCAAGGAATGTACAAGTACCAAATTGTGACTAATCAAACAATTACAGTGATGTCACAATTTGGTACACAAACCAGTCTGCCATTTCTTATCTCTACAAGAAATGATGAACCGCCCTTATACACTGATGTACGTATATACTACATATGTGTGTATGTGTGGGTGTAAATGAGCCCCTATATAAAATCACCAGTGTTTGCCCAGGTTTTGGCTTACCCACATGTGTGTACATATGAAATGGCAGAAGAGGCAATAATCAGTTGATTACCTTCTTGTGTGAATATTTTTTCACAATGAGGTATTCCACCAGTACCGTGTAATAAGTTATAACAAGTAAATATAAAAGTTACAAAATATTCTGCATTATATCTATTCATCATGCTGAGAAAATGAATATTATTCATTTCAAGGGTGTAAATAGCACTGTTGCAGGGGAGTCTGTATTATATTCACAATGGCCTCTTTTGACCCCTCCCCCCCAAACAAAAATTAGCTGAAACCAAAAAAATACACAATTTTTAAAGATCTTCTGTTTTTTGTTTTTTTTTTTTGCTAAGAGGATCAGTCCAGATCTCCAGGACCTTGCTTTTTTGAATTTAATTTTGCCTTAAAATTAACTTATATAAGATTATACAGGTATTAGACATAAAATCAAAAAAATGATAAGATAATCACTTCAACGCATCGAGAATGTGATGAGTAGTAATTGTATGATAATTGATAATAGCTTTGTTCAGACGCTACCAGTAAAACCAGTATTGGCCAAGTACTGCCAGGAAAGCATTTAGCTATTTGCACACTCCCAGTAGACTTACAGAAATCAGTGACTGGTGTTACAGAAACCAGTAGCCCAAAGCTCCTGATTCTCCTACCCGTGAAGTTTTTGTTTAGAATTTTCGTTTTTTATTTACAGTTCATTTCACATTTTTCTCTTTTATCACAAAACTGCCCTTCTGTTTTTTGATTCGAGAGGGGGCTTCATCCTCCCACAATCTTCCCCCGGTCGTGCAACCGATTTTTACTTAGTCATAAATATTTTATGTTACACCAATCCCTCCACGCAGCCCGCATCATGTTGGACTTTGGGAGGGTGCAGTGAAATCTGGGAAAGCCCCATTAATCAAAGCTATTGGCACTCAGGTTCTCAATTATGACGAACTTACCACTAAATTTTCTAAAATTAAGACAATCTTAAACTCTCGTCCATTCTATCGTCTCACTGGTAATGATGAATTTGCAGCACTCATCCCTGCTCACTTCCTTATTGGAGACACTCTGCACTCCATACCATCTATCGATTCTCAAGGTGTCTAACTATCACAACATTTCGAACATATCTAAGGAAATGTTAAATAATTTTGGCCCCGCTGAAAATCCCATGGCCTCAGAGAGAAATTTCAAGTCCAGGAGAAATAAACTGAAGGGCCTCTCAGCTCCAGCTGCAGGATTTGTCTTTGAAAAGGGATTATAAATTCAGAAAACAATTTCGCTCGCTCTTCTCACGAAATAAATTTTTTGGATACGTTTTGGGTTCTAAAACATATATTTTAGTGGATTTTTTTTCAAACCTTTGGAAAATTTACTCCTAAAAACCTCATCATGGATCGGTCCTGACACCCTTTTTCACCGTTTATACATAAAAATTACAATTTATTTCTAAATTAAGGGCATTCCGGGCCCCTTAAAGATTTCTGGACCCGGTACCTTTGGTACCCTTTCCCCTCCCTCTCAAAGGCCTTGGGAAAGCCTCATACCTATCTCAACTTCAGACTCATCCCAAATGGCGTAATTTCGAATCCAATCTAAAAGAGGGCGATTTGGTTGTGCTGAAAGATTCAAATTTGGAACCTCTACAATGGCCTTTGGAAATTGTGGAAACCACTTACCCCGATTCAACTGGTAATACACATGTTGTCAGTGTCTATTCAGCTTCTGGATTGTTCCACCGTTCCATTAGTACTTGCTCAAACTGGCAGCTTCTTAAGTCGAATTTCATTGTAGGAGATAGTATGCGATGTGCGTCGATCTGATATCAGCTAGGCTATTATGTTATCTTTTTTTTTAATCACACTCGTTTTTCTTATCGCAACACTAGTTCATGTAACGGTTTTTCGTTTTCATCATGCTAGTTTAGTAGGTAATGTTTTTTTTTACATCTTTCTCTTAATAGTTCCGCATCCTAATATCAGTATGTTAATACAGTTTGTAAAGCACAGTTTTCTCTTTGATTTGTCACCGAAATGTTTTGCAACATGAGTTTAAAGGTCTAGGAATTCGAAACTTCTGGTCTTGGCCCTACTTATTCTCATCACAAACACCAAGCTACAAATTTTTCAGATCGCTATGCAAAACATAAAGATAAAAGCGATAATATTTTCCACGAAGCGTATTAATCGTAAGTTACAAAATATAAAATTTCGAAAATGTTGCACGTTTGATACCCTATACATGGCACGTAGGCGCATATATAGGCGTACGTTATTTTAATCTATTTTCCACACTCGAATCACTCGACATCCATCGAAATACTATTTTCAAAATTCAAATCAACCTGTCGAATCCCGTTTAATTAAATGGCTAAAAACAAAATCCCATAACGCCGCCACTTAACATACGTTCGCTTCCATCCAGGATAGCGGATTGGCAGCGCCTTACATCCTTGATATTCCACACGTCCGAAGGATTTAGCGGAACCCGACGCAACCGCAGCAACCGAGTGAGACACACAAATTGAGTGACGGAGACAGACCGGCGGAGTGCGTACCCAGGCAGATCCGGAAATAAAATTATAGAAAAAAAAAAAAAAAAAAAAGAGAGAGAAAAACTGTCACCAACCGGAGCACCTACCGCCTTTCTTCGATAGACCTACGTATGGCTGCAAAGCTGATTTCGAAGTTGCTGCCAGCGTCACTCTATGGGTGACGTTCTCAAACAAAAATTTAAATTTTAAACTCGAACGACTACTGGCTGCAGCAACAAGATACGCGGTATATTTTTTGCACGCAGTTACTTAATCTGATGCACGTGACTAGCACGTGCGCTCGAAGTTGGCGTGCACCCCATGGAAACTAAAAAGTACAAAGAATAGAGGACAGGCAAACAAGGAGAGGCGGAAAGACAATGTCGTCGATTGCGACACCATCGAACTTACAGACTTCTGTAAAAACTTACCGGTGATGCAGAATACTGTTGTCTGCGAAGACGCTGCAAAGTGAGTATTGGGGTACTGCGTGTGTGTATAGTCGCCTGGCAAATGTCTTTGGCACCGCATCCATTCGAGGAAATCCCTCTTCTCGAACGTCGTCGCAGGGTATAGATGCACGTTGCAGATACCAGAGAATGGGAAAATTTTTGATCCTTCTCACTTTCTATAGCCTCTCCTTTTTTTTTTTTTTTTTTTTTTGTTAGAAACTGGACGACGGAAAGAGTGAAACGTAATCGCACAAATCAACTTTTGACGTATAACTCAACCGCGCCTCTCTACAAGTGACATGTAAAGGCCGGAATCCGTAGAGTCTATTTTTTTCCTCACCCTACCTACATTAGTTCGTCGGCTATACGCATATAGGTGGTTTAAAATTTAACTTGTTTGTTATACTTTTCCAATTTTTAAACAGCCAAAATTCGATGAGAAAGTTTCGTATAAGACTTTGTTCCGCTGTACAACCTCGAGGGACGGACGGGACGGTTACAGCAAAGAGTTATGAAGTTCGTTCTTTTTTTTAACTTTTTTTTTTTTTTTAAACCCCTTATTCCCTTGGTCTGTCCTTTCAAAACTGGCGAAATATTTGAAGTTGTTTTTCACTCAGTTTTCTTGAAAACGATATATTAAAATTTACTACACAAAAGTGTTAGTTATGGGGATGTGGAAAATTATCCATTTAATTGAGAGAAGAAAATAACTGGTAGCATTTTCCCATTTTGAACTAATAGTTTTCATGTAGGTATTTATGTTTATGTATGATAATTGTGTATGTATCGCTAAAAATTTTGTGTTCACGGTTTTGAAAAAAGTACACAACAAATAGAGTTGAAATTTCACAAGAGATAGTTCTTATCTGGAAGCAGGTTTGAAAGAGGTGTGACGCCTATCGGTGCGGTAGTTTCAGAGAAAACTGAAAAACAAAGCATTTCTAAAAAAGTAATTTTTCCAGGGTTCTGAGAAAACGACAGAAAGGATCCAACTTCAATTTTCACGATAGATTATCTTCATGTTGGCGACGCCGGTTAATTTAGTAGTTTCCGAAAAAACTGCATTTTGTGTTCACTGCATTGAAAAAGCTACAGAAGAGATTGAAATTTTCACCAAAGATATTCTTTATACGGCACCATAGGTGTGAAGAGAGTTTGGTGTCTGTTGGTTCTGTGGTTTAGGAAAAGAAACTAGAAAATAAAAAATTCTTGGAAAATCGGTTTTTAGCAATAAAACATCGATGGTTCACTATTTTTGGTAAAGATATAGATTACTATCGATAGTTTTTCGTAATTTTTTTCCCTGAAACTAGTATAGAGGTTGAGGTTAACAGATTTTATGAAGTTTAACAAAAAGAAAAGATGTTGTCGAAGTTACAACTCAGAAGTGTATAATTGCCGGAAAGAAACTACGTAAAGTACAGAGTATTGTGGGTGGGAACATCCACGATCTCCTGCGTGCCTGGCGGGTGTAAAGGGAACTCACCTACTGAAGAAATGTAGGTAGGCGAGTGACTGGGCTGAGGAGGTCGCCGTAGTCGTTACGGATCTAGTGAGCGAGATAGGTGTGTGACGACGTATATTTTATAGTCCTATGGACATTAAACACACATTAATTATAAGTGCCAAACAACTGTAGTGTCTCTGCCACTACATGGTAGCGAGAGCATCGGGGTTTTCTCGGAGAAACAGATACTTTTTCAAGCATCTGCTTCACATAAAGAAACTCTGAAGTTGGAAATATGGGTATTTTCGATTTCGTTTCGATGAAAAATGAAAACTGAATCTAAATAGAATCAGTTCTCACTGCTACAAAACGCTTCCACTGGCAACTTAAGTCAATATCTGTAATTGAAATTGATTTAACGGCACTTAGCGTTTGAAGTTGATCTTAGCCTCAAATGCCTAATTAATTTGCACTCGAAACTGACGGTGGCTTCGAGCGCATGAGTGTAATCACTAATTATGTGCAAAAATAATTTCTCCTTGCGTTCGAAACTTTAATTAGCCTCAAACACATACCTACATTGTCCAGAAAAATCTTTTTCTAGACAAAATGTTTCTGTTTATAGTCAAAAGCTAAAAATTAACATTTGACTATCCACAAGTACACGATCTTCATTTGTATATAGGATCTTGTGCAAGTTACATAGGAATGCGAAACATAATCATGCATCGTATTCTCGTAGCAAACAAATGGATTCAAATTTACGGCTAAATTTGAATACAACAAAAGTTTAATTTAAGACTATACCCGGCCTCAAATACACGTCAATAAACTCAGGCCTATGTATTTTTTCTTTCTTGAATGAAGAAAGAAAAAACCTATAGAGAATAAAATCTCAGCCGACAAAGCCTAGGGAAAATACTCCCCGGCAACATACGTATATGTGAATCTATGATAAGCCTCACATATAATAAACAAAAGAGTATATGAATCAAATGGATTCGATACCATTCGACTCTCACTCTCCAAAAAAAATATTTTTTATTATATTTTTTTTTTTTAAATATTATTGCTTATTCATCGACAGATTTCGACGTAATTATTATATCGAAAACTAAAATAATCCTTGAATAAACAAAAAAATATAAAAGAATACGGCAAGTTCTCTGCAACATGTCATGTTCCCTTTATTCATTCAAGGCTAAAAATTATTCTCACGAAAAATTTTTAGCCACCCCCAGCAAAAAATGCATCGAAATCTTTGTGAAGAATTCGATACAAAACCAAGGTCACCACATCTTGATAGGCCATCTTGCATATCATCTACCCTACGTCAACAACCATTATTACATATTCTTCGAAAAAAGCACATTAAAAAAATGGTTGACGTAAGGCTGTATGCAATTAAGGCTGTCGATCCGTAAAACAGAGATCGGCACCCCATCGAGACGAAGCATTGCCTCAATAAACTTCATAAATGTCGACAAAAAACTATTACATATTTTGTAAACACGCGAGTCTGGAAAGACGAGCAAAAAATCTAAACAGGCAAAGGCTCGCGTAACCTTTTTTGTCTTACACACATTTGGATGTAAGACAATCTTATGGCGAAGATAGTTGTATGTGTATTGCTGGTCAACACACACACACAGACTGCGATGCTTTTTCCTTTGAATTTTGGAAAAAATATCGCACATACACACGCACACTCAGACAATGGTCCTTCCATTCCAGTCAAGGAATGAAAGAACGTCTGAATCAATCATGTGATCAACAAGAACACCAATAGGATCTGCAAAAATGACATTCACTATCGTGTTGAACTGTCATTCTAGCAACATCTCCATGTTCTGTCGATTTGATTACGAACTACTCCTGTGCGTTCTAAGTGTATTAGGTTGTCTTTTAGCTTTTCTCTTGGTGTGTTTCGTTATTTTTCGTGCAATTGTTTCGGCATTGTTAAACTTTTTGAATAAATTAACGAAACAATCGCGTATTTTTGGGCAAGAAACTCAAGCAGATTCTCGTCCACGTTGGCGCTTCAACTCCTACTTCAAAAAGTTGAAATCGAAGAAGAGTTTTGGAGTTTTTCGCCAACAAGAATCCACTGCAGCGCCAGTAACACGTAAGGGGTTTTACTGGTCCTCAATCTTCCTCAAAGAAAAATACGTCAGCAATAAACGGTAAGTCAAAACCTAACAACATCCATTAATTTCCGCGACATTATGGGTATGAAAATTACTTGTAACTTTCACACCACGCCCTTCGGCAACTTTGTTAGGATACCATTTTAGAATGCTTTGATCTCCTCATACTTCAAAACATCAACGGCGGAATGCATTATTTTTGGTAGATCATGGGATCCAATTATTCTAATAGTTGGAACCCATTTTCGAAAAACTTCGTTGAAAATACGAAACCTAATACTTTCCCCCGACTACACATGCTGACCACGAACAAAATTCATCAGAAAAAATTGTAAAGAGACCCCAAAAACATCGATGTCTTTGGAGCCTAGCATTATGCAACTTTACATAAGGCAAACTCTAAAACTTTGACGCCATTTCGAGTGAATTAATTTTAATATGTACTGATTATTTTTCAAATGCAAATTTTGGATTTGAAAAATATGTGCATGACCCTCGATGAATACCCTTCATTGCGCCCATGGGTCACGCCCAATTTTTAAAATCTGTTTTGGACTTTGAATATTTTTTGTATTTTTATTTGTTTTTTCAAATGCAAATTTTGGATTTGAAAAAGATGTACGTGACCCGCGATGAATACCCTTCATTACGCCCACAGGTCACGCCCAAATTTTCAAAATCTGTTTTAGACTTTGAAAATATTTCGTCTCTTATCGGACTCTCTGTTTTCACAGAATTTGAAATGGATCCCATCCAAGAAGCCGATTCACCTGCTTCCCCTCCTCCACTGCCAACTATACCACACTGGCAGAAGTGTTCGGACCCGATGGCCAACCAATTCCCCAACCGTCTCACCAACGTTTCTTCCCCATTGGGCAACCACTACCACCGGTCATCGCCAATGCGCCACTGGCCAGAGAAATAGCTCAACACGGCGGTGGCCTTCTACACCAAAATGTAGAACGCCAGATGGAAAAAAGGGAAAGAGATTCACAACCGATGAATCTCTCACCACAAGACCTGTCCGAACAATCCTCCATTGCAGGATCGAGATACAGCTCATTGTCCATGGGTGCTGATGATGAGTACGAGACAAACATTGAACTATATTATGATGCCATCGAGTCCACTGGTTACTACATCATCAAGCTTAGTAACCCCATAAGCACACCCAGCCTTACCCTAGTTTAAGGGACAAAGGAACTGCCGGTGATTGCTACGGTTATAGAAACTCTGAATCAGCCGCTGCCTGGAGTATCGAAACATAAAATTGTTCTCGCACGCTCCACCATACTGCGCCTCCGCTCCAGCCAGGGAGAAATTGAGGCGATGTTCCCATTGGCCCCTGTGCCAATGGTAACACCTGAGCCTCAACTGCTCCCCACTCCATCTTCCTCTTTGCAAGGGAGAGAGGAGGAAACTGAAACACAGAGAGGCGCAGGACGTGGAGCAGGGCGTGGCCCAGGATGTTCACCTCAGCAGGAAGTGGAACACCGAGAGGAGCTCCGCCTCCAACAGCAGCTGGAAGAACAGGAACGCAAGCAGATGGAGGAGCTGCGTGGTCTCACGCAACAAGCTGGGTGAGACCAACTCAAGCTGGAACACGCGAAATCAGTCATAGACAGAATCTGCCAGAATTGTTCCGAGATGATCCAGCATGTACAGGAAGTCTACGGAATGCGAAAGGACCAATTCCGCGACGAATTTGTCTGCCTAGCCATCCAGCAAGGTAATGGTCAGAATGCTGGTTCGCAACACTGAGACAGCGGAAGGAAGCACACAGGCGGCTGCGAAACTAAAATTGCGCAGGCCATTGGAACGGTGCAACTCAGTGCGGCCCAGAAGGAGTGCTTACCGATGAGTAGTGAGTATTTTTCATCATTTATTCGCACCAAGAAGAGTTCAACTTTTCTTGTTTTTCAGGCGTATGCTCAGTCACTACACTTGCAGAGGGCAGTCAAATTACGAGGGTTTTTTGATTGTGGCAGTGTAGACACCTTCATTACTAAGTCTTATGCTTTCATATCCTTAAAACTAAAAGAGTATGAAATAGAAATTATAAGACTTAAAGGTGTACAAAATCAGACGTCCAACATCTTTAAATCATGTCTAGTAGACTTCGAAATTCTGACACCGAAGAGGGTTAAAGGTTCCGATTACTGCGAAGACTATTAATAGTATCACGCAGAATCTGAAACAACCCGATTTGTCAGAATTTCATAAAAGTTTCCCGGAATACTCTGGAATTGAGTTCTCCTAGATAGACAATGAGCATATGGTTGACTTATTGTTAGGCAATGATTACATGTGGTTGTTCGTGACAAATGTACAACATATCTCTCCGACTCTAACTCTGATAAAGACAGAGTTCGGATATATGTTGGGAGGCATCATCCAAAATCACAAACAAGTGGATAATATCTTCACACCTATCTTCTTAACCATCCCGCAAGAGGTTGAGAATTTATGGAGGTTGGACGCCATCGGTATCAAATCTCACAATTTGGTAGAAGCTCAAGCGGAAGCTGACGCTCTTCAACTCTTTTATAAGAATGTTGAATTGGTAAACAATCGTTACCAAATCAGATGGTTGTATAAAAACTATCCACCCCCATTGGCGGATAATTTTAACCTGTCATTCAAAAGACTTGAGCATCAGCTCCCCAAGTTACAAAAGTTACCTCAGTTCTACCAACATTATGACAAATATTTCAACTTACTCATACAGTTGGAAATGATAGAGAAAGTAGATCCAAAATCCAAGCCAGATATTGTACACTATCTGCCACATAAAGGGATCTTGGACCTAACGAAAAGCACACCGCTCAGGGTAGTATTTGACGGGTCAGCAAAGACAAAACAATCAAAGCATTCAATCAATGACTGCATGTTCAAAGGGGCAAATCTCTTACCAGATTTGCTCCAGATACTTTTGTCTTCCATAAGGATAAATATGCCATAATAGCCGACATCAAAAAAGCTTTCCATCAAATAGGGTTACACCCCCTTGATCAGGATGTAACAAGGTTTCTGTGGGTCCTGAATCCACAGAAACCGCTAACTAGGGAAAACTTAGTAATTTTACGATTCCAACGTGTTCCTTTTGGAATTGTGACAGCGCCATTTTTGTTGGCGGCTGTTCTGTCGCATCACTTCCAACAGGCAAATCCGGAATTTTACAAAAAACACGCCGACAATATATATGTGGACAACTTAGTAACGTCGTTGCCCACATATAACGAAACTAAAGATTTGCACGATCAGGCTAACAAGTTGATCGGGGACATATCAATAGAGTTGTCACAATGGGGCACAAATTGCACCCCATTACGCAATGACTTTGCCCCCGACCACGCAGAAAACTACAAGTGGGATGAATCCTTACCTCTGCCACTGCAGAAGATAGCGACAGAGCTAATACAGGATTTGTCCCAGTGCACAACTTATTGCCTTCCTTGCCAGATATACCCGGGTACATATAACCCAAATGGGGCGCAACTGCACGTGTTTGTGGATGCATCCCAGGTAGCCTTTGCTATGGTAGCATACTTACGCTTCTATACCATAGAAAGCAACAAAACAATAACCAGATTTGTCATAGGGAAATCAAGAATAGCACCAATGAAAACGGTAACAATCCCCAAGTTGGAGTTGTTAGCAGCATTGATTGGAGCTAGAGGAATAAAAAACATTAGGAAACCTTTAAAGTTAGAAAACTGTCAGACCTACTTATGGTCAGATAGTAAATGCGTTCTAATATGGTTGTTAGAGCGCAGAGTGTTAACGCAATTTGTCTTGAATAGGGTTACTGAAATAAAATGCGTTCCCAATTTGCAATTTCGCTATGTTCCGACAACTGAAAATCCAGCGGATGTCGGATCACAAGGGGCAATGGTGAATGATTTATTCAGTACCACGTGGTGGTCAGGACCAGCCTGGTTATCTGATCACCCAGACTCATGGCCACAGACTGACTTACAAGTAATTCAGTCTCTACCAGACCTATCAGAGGATGAGAACACTATATCTGTATTCTCAACCTTAAAGGAGTCTCTCAAAATTTCTGACAAACTGTCCAAAATTATAGCAACTTCAACCGACCCTATATTTGACAATCACAAGACTGCCAAATTAAACAGACAGTTGAAATCTTGTAAGGTAACTATACCAAAGTTTGTTATGAATTCTGTAAACCATGTTTGTGAAGTCAAACTGTTTGCCACACCAGTTGACCAACAGGCTGTAGACCAAAATCAATCTGACTCTGATCTACCACAACCTCACGAACAAGCGAGCTCACAACAACCGCTGGATCTATCCCACAAAAGTCGAATAGACCCACTGGCAAATTCACCTTATGAGAACTTTATACACGAACCGTTGAATACACCATTCAACATCAATATAGACAAATTTAACACTCTCATCAGTCTTAAGAGAATCTTTTACAATTGCTTAACAGCTCTCCGAAGATTCTCGAAAAAGCAACTCACTCGTTGTAGGTCGGTTTCTCCTTGGGCAATACTGCCCAACAATTATCAGTTTGCACTGCTTTGCTTCATCTATGCAGACCAGAAAAAATATTTTTATGACCTACGCAATACACTTCTGTCTGATAATCCACCGGAATATGTGGCATACGAGAAGTTTCATATCACCCTTGACAAATCAGGACTCCTGAGGCTGAGAAACTATTTGCCTGTAACACCGTTTACCAAAGACATACTGTCTCCGGTGTTGTTACACCCAAAATCTCACCTCACAAAGTTAATACTGTTGAATGTTCATACACTCAATAGTCATACAGGCATTAAGTTTACACTGGCGGCCTTCCGTAGGACATACTTCGTACCAAAAGCAATGAGGATACTTCCTAAAGTATTAAAATCCTCTTGCTTAGTGTGTAAAAAGCTCAATAAGTAGCCTTTTACGCAGCCAACCCATTCTGATATCCCTGATTTCAGATTTGTACCATTCACACATCCTTTCACCTATACAGGTGTTGATGTATTTGGTCCATATTCACTCTTCAATGAATATTTACCAAAAAAGAAAAAGGCTTTGGCAACTCTAACATCCCCTCCATATAAAACATGGATTCTGATCTTTACCTTTCTATCCACAAGAGCAGTGTACTTTCTCTCTATCTTGTCTCTAACCACACAAGAAGTGTGGACAGCATTCCAGACATTCTTTGCAGATTGTGGAACGCCAAAGGCAATCCTGTCTGACAATGCTGCCCAGTTTAGGTTAGTTGCAACCAACTTACCCCAGTTCTGGGAAGCAATCACGTCAGACAGTTCCATAAGTGATAAGCTTATGCAAAAAGGCATAACTTGGCACTTCACTCCACCTAAGGCTCCTTGGTATGTTGCGTCATACGAGAGACTCATTGGAATCTTTAAACTGGTTTTTGAAAAGGTCATGGGCCCCCACTCTCATCATTGCTTCAATTTTCAAGCAGCGCTTAAAAATATACAAGTGATGATGAATGAGAACCACTCTGTCCTGCAGTCGATGAATGTGAGCAAGCTACTTTGACACCTGCACACTTCCTGCACGCAAAGTTCAGAAATTTTACCCTTGACCTAGACAAGCCATTTGACGAAACTACCATAACATCTAGAAACCTTCAGGGCCTCTGGAACACTGACAAGGACAACCTTAATAAGCTCTGGGCTGTGTGGAAGGGACTCTATTTCACATACTTGTGGGATAGAATCCCCAAAGGGGTAAGCAACGCTTACCAAATGGTTAGCTTCAAACCAAAAGTTGGAGACATTGTCCACGTGTTGGACATAATGACAAAACTAGGAGTCTACTAGTTAGCCACTGTAGTCAACCTGATGACATCTCGCAATGGCCTGTACATCACGCAGATGTTAGGTTACCCTCACATAAAATAGTGAGTAGGCCTATTAAGTTCTTAGCTCCATTGGAGATAAGTACTGACGGTGAGGACTCTAATCCATCGTTGGATTAGAATCTATCTGATTAAGATCTGTAAAAGCAGGCATACATGCACACACTACCTACAACTCCTTGGCTGGTGGCACCACTGGAGTTGTGCTATCTTTGAAGTCATGAAAAGTCAACCTTGCCAAATACTTACTCTATCATCCAGCTACCTATTCAGATCAGCGGGTAGAGGTGATAGTGGATCGCGATCTACACACACCGAAATTGTGATAACCTTGTCAGTGTCACAAATTCATTTAAAAAATTGCTAATTCTTACTTTTCTCCCTTACAGAGTCACTCCTTTATAGCGCTGACACCTGACTGCCCTTCCAATGAATTGTCCGGCAATTTTGTTGGACCACAAGTCAGAAGATGGGACCCACATGTGGATCTCAACTTCAGAGGAAATATACTTCGTTTTATTATACTTATTTTAGATTTGTGGCCCAGATTATAATTGGTAGTAACTTGTACCATATATGTATATATTTCTTGTAAATAAATATCATTTGTGTACTTGTGTGTGTATGCCAACTAATCTCTTTTTTTACAGATCTTGTAGGGACGAGTGAATCCCCGAGGATTCACGATGGACACTGCCCCCAGTATTGTGGGTGGGAACATCCACGATCTCCTGCGCCCCTGGCGGGCGTAAAGGGAACTTGCCTACTGAAGAAATGTAGGTAGGCGAGTGACTGGGCTGAGGAGGTTGCCGTAGTTGTTACGGATCTAGTGAGCGAGATAGGTGTGTGACGACGTATATTTTGTAGTCCTATGGACGTTAAACACACATTAATTATAAGTGCCAAACAACTGTAGTGTCTCTGCCACTACACAGAGTACGAGAAAATATGTATAAAATGAAGATGTACGAAGTCTCACAAATAAGTGGTGGAACAGCAATCACTATAGTTGCGAGTATAAGTTTGGAAAATGTGTATATATGTTTAAAGTCAAGTGTTTGAAGGAGTGTGAGGGGAGAAGAATTGGTGGTCCCAACCAGGAATGGTATTCAACGCTTAGAATTCGATATTCTACATTTGTGATATATAATATGTAGAATATGTAGAATATGTAGAATATGTAGAATATGTAGAATATGTAGAATATGTAGAAAACGTACAGAATATAAACAAATATGAAGAATATATAGAATATGTAGAATATGTAGAAAACGTACAGAATATAAACAAATATGTAGAATATATAGAATATGTAGAATATGTAGAAAACGTACAGAATATAAACAAATCGATAACTCATATTAATGTTATGAGTATTATTTTCTACATATTCTACGTGAAATTGGATACTCTACTTTACATATTCTACACATAGAATATGCGTGTAAATGTAGAATTCAATTCTACATCGCCATCTTTGGTTCCAACAACTAGCAATGAAACATCGATATATCGATATATTTGTAAGATATCGATAACTATCGACAATTTTTTGAAACTTTTTCAACTACGTATTTAGAAATCTGAAATTCGTTTTTTGAATTACTGATGAAAATTGGTAAACTGGGTTTTCCAGCAAAGTATTGCTGCGCTAGATTTTTTCTTTATTTTTTTGTTCTCCCTAACGGAGAGAAGAGTTTAGATGAGAAACGAATTTTTGTTTTCTTCTTGGTTGTTTCAAAGATTTATGGCTTAATTTTGAACCGTTAAATTGGACAGTGCAGTTTATTTTATCTTCTTCAGCTCACCTAATTACTCGTATTCGTACGAAATTTATAAATATTACCTTATAAAGCTACAATTTTAAACAAAATTAAAACCAAAGACATAATATAATAAGTCAATCTTCCAGTTTCATAAAACGCCATAGTGCCTGCAAATTTGGAAAAACCAAACTCAGAAAATGAAGAATCTATCTTAACTTGCTCGAGTGTAGTGGTCGCAGGATCAGTTCACTAGAGACGAGCGAAATCAAGATTGCATGGTCAAGTCTTAGTTTTGGCTTTGGTATTGGTCTTTCTCTCCCACACAATGAATCTGTGGTTTTTGTCTCTGCCTTGCTTACTAGATTTTTACTACTGCTGATGGCTTAATTTGTTCGACTATTCGTATTTCATATTCTTCAACAATATAAAATAAAAATAATTAAACAGTAAATATTAGGAATTATGAACCCAAAAACGAATGAAGTAACCGGAGGTGTAGATATGGAAAAAGTCTGGAGGTTAGAACTCCCTTCGCTTCGTAAAAAAAGTTCAACTTGAAAAAATAGTGTGTGTTTGTTAGTTGTGGTGGCCATGTTGAGGGGAGTCAGAGGGGACGGTCAGGAAGGAGTGAAACCCCTACAGTCGAGCTATCTACCCCCTTAAAACAGATCCATAATCCAGTGGGAAAGAATTAAAGAAAAGAAACATTTCTTATCAGTTTAAGCTTGTTATTTGGGTTTTGAATAAAATTAAAAATATTCAATAGTTATGATTATGTCTTAATATACGATTTTAATTTATTAAATAGATATAAAAATTGTAATTAAAAGTTTTGCTAGCCGAGGTAAGTGAAGTCGCTTGCCGAAGCAATGCCTCTATTTTCTCTCTAGAGATTATGGGCTTGAAAATACAAAACAGAATAATAGTGATACATATTTTATGCCATATTTGCAAAGGAAATGTGTTTTGAAGGAAAGTAGTAGACTTATTTTTAAAAATATGGGAGAAATGAGATAGATAATTATGTTAGGCAACTTTCAACTAAAATTGTGAGCTAAGGAGAGGTGATAAAGTAATTTAAGATAGCATGAAATGTGAAAAGACTCGTCTTCTTTGACGTGCTATATCAAAAAGAAAGTTTCAAGGTCACATTTAAAAAAAAAGCAAGATTATGAAAATTTTATAATTTGTTCATATTTATTAAGTTTTGCGTTTGATCATGATCTTGTTCATCGTTTCTGGATCTTGATCTTGGTCTTGGTTTTGATAGCAAGACCAAAACCAATTCTTCTCGCCAATAATTTATATAAAAGTGGGAAATTTTCTTTATAATAAATCAAAACTCACAATTTCAATGAGCTAAAAAGTTCAGACAATAACTTGTTCCTCCAACAGCAAACGTAACTCACAAACAATCGTCAAATAATAACCAAGTACAGGTAAATTTCTATTTGTATTGATTTTTGTTTTGTTTTATTTTTAAGACCTCGAAGATGGGGACTGTGTCAAACAATGAGTTCAAATCTAGAGCGTTCTGAATTCACTGTTCAGTAATAGAGAAGAATGTTATACTTCACACTCTACAATACCTACCGAATGTTAATCATGTATAAAAGTAGTGGCCAAAGCCTCAGCCAATGTTGATAACGATAACACCAGCAATAACAGCAACAACAACAACAACAACAACGTCGAACTGCGGAGACTCGTATTCAAAGAGCAAGTAAGCAATTGCTATTGCTTCCGATTTGAAGTTTTATTTATTTTTTCTCTATTTTTTCTCTCTTCATTTTATCAACTAAAACGATGATTACGCTATACGTATTGGTAGAAAGCAGGTAAGTACCTGAAAAAACCTCTAAGGCATACGTTTCCATGGATTTCTTCTCTTTGTGTTTAAATTGGCCGCATCCGAAAGAATTGGAATTAGAACGTTCTTGTAGTTCCGAAAGATGAAAAAAAAAAAAAAAGAAGAAGCAACTCTTGTTGTTTTTGTTGTTGTCGGATAACAGAGAGAAAAAGCGATACTTTACGCGTAAATAATTAGTTTTTCGAAGAGCAGTTTCTCTAAACGTTTTGAATTTTTATCGGATTCGAACTCGAAAAACGACCAAAAATACCCTGTAGCCACAGATGGGACCGAACGGCCTCTGTGCGAAACATTCACATTTCTTATACATCGAGTCCGGTGTGCAGTTCTGAAGGCATTGAACAGTAATCCATTCGCGATCATTTATTATCCAGCCATGGAGTTCACGTCAACATTGGTATAACATATTATATTCGCGATTCGGCCTCCGGAGTTTGCTGGCAATCAACCGCAAATTTACTAGAAAACACTGCAGGGCACGTTTTATGTATTTTGCAAACTAATTTTTTTACTTTTTTTTTTAGTTGTAGATTTTGGCTTTTTTTTTTTTTTACAAGTCATCAAGTGCAAATTATCTAAATGTGTTGTAATCAAAAAATTAACCAAAAATTATTCACATAAGCTATTTGATCAACCAATTGTTTTCTCAGAACTGGGAAAACCGATTACCTAGAGAGGGGACATTATCCTGTTTCATCCTCTGTAAGGGCTCCTTTTGTCAACAGAAGGAGTCACAGATCATTTCACTGTTCCTAACTACAGTGCTCAGCACATTAAACAAAATATATCGCCTGCATGAATTTAGACAGATGATGGACAGATATACGAATGATAATACTCTTCACACTTTTCGTACTTTTCACCACTTTTCTGAAACGTAAATACTTTTTTTATAATACGAGATTAGAAAGGCAATGTTTACACTGACACATTTTGCAAACGAAAAGTAACGCTTATCATTAGTGAAGCATAATCTCGATATAAATGTGCCTCTTTTACATGGAGGTTTTACATGGAGGCATATTCACTTTACATCGAAGCATGAAGATTGAAAGGTAACAAGATTATCTTTCTTTCTGACGCAACGTTAATCTAAATAAGGCTGCAATCGAAATGACGAACTCCAACTTATAATATTTTTATTTTTATTTCAATTGTAATATTATACCAATCTTTTTTTCTTTTTTTACGTTAAAAAAAGACACCAAATAATATTTTAAACAAAAAAAACAATAAAACAATAAAACAGACCCTAAGCAGAAATCGAACCTAATACTTCTTGCATGACAATGTCACGTACTACACATGGTATCACAATTACTAATGCTGATTAAGGTATATTCATTGAATTCTGTCATATCAATAGTAACACACCACTAAGAATATTTTTGCAATACCTGTTTATAAACTGCATTTTTATACGCACCTTGACGACGTATAAAGCGGGCAATTTTAAAACCATTTAGGACTAATGTATAAAAAACTTACTTTATACATCGATATTTACATTATACATCGCCTTGGGCGCATGCGTCATTTTATACACTGATTTTACTGCTGCACCTAGCCTACATTGTCATTTTCTCTTCTTTTCTTTTTGTTTTTTTATTTATTTATTTATTTTTAAAGTTTCTCCACTTCAGGGATTTGAACCTCTGATAGCAGCATTGAAAGGCCAGCGCCATAGCCCCTATGCCACAAGGTTTTTCTGAAATGATGGAGATAGTTTGCGCCTATATGTTTCCTATTTGCAAAAATATTTATTTTCCTCTTTTTTTTGCAGGGGGAGGTGTTGCAAAAAATAGTGTGGGACACACATGTATATAATAGGTGATTGATGCTCGTGTGATTTGCATCACTTGTCTTTGGCTTGAACTGCAAAAACCACGCTTGGATCAAAATCACCTACTTTATACACTCGTATCACAAATAACTATTTTGCAACACTTGTTGATTTCATTTTTATATGCAAATTGACGATGTATAAAGCAGGCGATTTTAGAACCATTTAGAACTGATGCATAAATTACAGACTTCATACATCAATCTTTACTTTATATATTGACTTGGATGCATACGTCACTTTATACACTGGTTTTTGGAATAACACAGCCTATATCATTTTCTTTAATTTTTAATTTCTTTACGAGAGTTCCGCTGCTATGGGGATTCGAATCACTAACTTCTAAATTACCAAGCCAGCACTGTAATCACTATGTCACAAGGTCTCCTGGAGTTGAAGGTGATATTTAGGTCCTATATATTTGTCAATTGCCAAAATATTTATTTATTTCATTTTTGTTTCGTTTTTTAGAGGAATGGGGTTTTGCAAAAAATAATATGTGACACACTTTTATATTGTTGGTGATTGATACTCTTGTAATTTACATCACACTCAAATAAAAATCACCTACTTTATAAACTTGTATCACAAATAACTATTATGCGGGATTTACTTAATGTTTCGTCACTTTCTGATTATTAATTTGCTATGAGAAATATCTTCATCAAAAATATTCAAAAATAAGTTTATATGACTCAAGAACTGCTCACTCATTGCGCTCATGCTGCAAATTTTCCTTTGCATGTAAACCACTCAATTATGAGCCTTGGTGTGTAATATTCTTGCTATTATTTCAAAAAATTACTTTTTGGAAAAAACTGGCCATCATAATTTCATTTTGAATGTAATAATAAAGTTAGAAAATGACAAAGTGTAATTTCCTATGTACCACCAGGTTCCACCATATCTTTGATTAAAATTCACCAAATCAGTAAAATGAAAGCCCATATAATAATGTCAAATATCTTAAATGTTTCAAGCCCCCATATACTATTATAATTAGATATGCGTATGTAGGTAATGATTGTGATGATAGTAATGATTATTTAGACTCCATTATGGTTTTTTTGTTTTTGTTATCACTCCATTCCATTTTGTAGTCCATGAATCATAATCACAATCATCACATGCACATAATCGGTTGTAATATCGCCTTATTTCAACTCAATAAGGCCTCAAGCTTCTAGATAATCCACTTGCTGTACAAAATGAGAGTTTCATTTCATGTGTTCCTCCTTAACTTTGATCCCAATTTTAATTGGCAATTTTTAACTTTCTCTCCCCCTAAATAAGTCATTCACTACCTCCACACCAATTTTTTATTTACTTCAGTCGACTCGAGGCCGAATGCAAGAACAAATAATTCTTAAATTTTTTTCCATTATCAGTTGTATAGGTATTGTATTATTACATAACAAACTCAAGTAATTCTTAAGACCCTGTTGATACTTAAGTATCCTTCTTGCATTTGGGCTTTAACATTGAACGAAACATCTCTGGGTAAGTCCCTCCTCTCTTTCTATTATAAAAATAAGGATCGATTTTTATTTCAAAGGTTAAATCTAACAGTTTGGTGGGTTTAGGTTTTCCCATAGACACACAGCTTAAGAGAAGTTCAACGCTCCATATGCGCCTTGGTTTAAAAAGACGTAAAGGATAGAAAAGAAACAATTTGATTTATAAGCACCCATATTTCATTGTGAAAACCGAATTTTCTATACCAACACACACACTATCAAGCTATGACCCATGCGCAGCAACAAATGTTGGAATTCAAAACATTTTATAATATTCTATCTTTGACATGTTTTTGATCGGGCTTTGGACTTTTCTTTAGCTGTATGTCTCTGGGTTTTCTACCAAAATGTATAATTACGTAAATCTATCATAGGTTAAGATATTATCTCCAGTGTCATGTCGAAAAGTCAGGTACCTGTAATGAGCATGATTTTGGAGAAAAAATCCACGAAAAATTGACACTTATTTGATATGTATCGATTTGATTTATAAGATAAGTAGCCCATTAAAGCCATCATTCATTAAAAAAGTATTTTTGTCGCTTTATAGCTACATCGTATTATAAAAATCATCTAATCTAATACAAAAAAACTGTTCGTCACTTAGCTGTCTGATCACTTGATATAAAAATCCAGAAAGAAAAAAAAAAACAACATTTAATAGGTACAATAAAAGTAGGTGAGGACACGTTGGGAAAATGTCGCATAACGTTGAAATGTTTATCTGAATGGAACAAAAATAAGAGCGAATGTATATATATAGCATATATATATATATATATATACATATATATACACCTATAAGTACATATACGTATATTTTAATACCAGACTAAAGGGAGACGCAGTCACCGCGTTATAACTGCAGTAGGACGGAGACAGAGTGGTAAGAATTGTTAAAAGGGGGGACAGTGTGTAGGGGAGCGAGAATAAGAGCAAGAGAGGACATAAAAACGGATCTGTGTCTGTCAGTTAGCGATTACATTGTACCTTTACTGCTGGATATTCGACGAAGTAAAGATGCATTTTGTGCGGTACGATAACCCGCTGTGCCCCCTTTATCAACTTTCGGCGTGTTCCCGTTTATGTAGCCTAACTGTACGTAGAATGTGCGTTTGCTGCAGGCTGTAAGGGTGTTGTTGACATGTGTTATAATGGTGAGACATACAAAGCCATTAATTTACCCCAAGCTGGCGACTTTTTGTGCCACAATTAGAAACAGATCAATACATATCTAAATGCTACTCAACTTTATTAAAATCGCTATTTAACTTATTGTCAACGATGAAGATGTCGAATGAGTAAGAATGGAGAGACATAGTGTAACAGAAAGGGGGAGTAAAAGTGAACGGGGGCGGCTGAACAACCGTGTATATTTTAGGGGTTGCCGGTTTTTGACAGAATGAAAATGTTTTTTTTTTCTTCATCATTTGGGATATTTAGGACTGTACATATGATGGATAACTTATTAATGGAAGCCTTTAAAGTTTAGAGTTCTTTTCTTTCCTCTACCTTTTTAATGTTATGTAGGTACCAGTTTTGGACAAGAAGTATTTGCTGTGAAGTTAAAATCTTTTAAATCAGGACTAAGAATGAGCAATTTTCGGAAGGATGTAACTAACCAATGAACAATATAGTGACTTTCAAAATTTACGTTTTCAAATTTTCCTAGTTATTGATAATTCAAACTCATTAAACTTCAAAGTTGATACCTGAGGGTCTGGACCACCCTTAGCCAAGAAAATAATCCTTGACGTCTAAAAACTGTGTATTTTTATCAATTTTTGTGATTTTTTGTCGTGAAGCAGGGTCAGAAGAGACCACCGAGAACGTGTAGACCCCCTCTTAGACGGAACTATAACATTAGTTGTAATCTGCTGCGATGTGCTATCCACAATATCTGAGCAATGTTTTAAACACAGCTTAGGTGAATCGTTTAAGTGGCCTCATTCTCGCCATTTTACCATCAATTTGGCAACATTGCACTAGCGACCCTTAAAAACATCGGAGTTCAACTTACTTCGGTGATACTTAGGTACGTTAGTTATTATCTGTTGTGGTGTGTGAACCACAATTGCTGTGCGATGTTTAGAGCACAGCAATTAGGCGAATCGTGTGACTGGCCTCATTCTCGTCTTTTTACCATCAATTTGGCAACATTTCACTGGTACCCTCTAAACATCAGAGTTCACCTTACTTCGGTGCTGACTCTAAAGACATGTTCAGCCTCCGAATCTGCTTTCTCTTACACCTTCAATAATCGTCGTTCTCTTCTGCAGACGCATATTTTTCACTTTCCACTGAAAATATTCATACAATTGCCTGCATATCTTGCACATCTTGCACATCGCCTCACAAGACACAAAATGGTTATAAGCTGACCGTAGGCTACAACGTAGATATTGTAGGTATTGTAATTGTAGCGCATACTTCTTAAAGGGTTTTATTCTTCGGTTTCTCTCTACAACTTATCAATTAGGTGTATCGCCTACGACGAATAAAAATGTACACACTCTTACGAACACAACGAACAACAAACACCTCATACAACCAACGTGTATACGCGTCCGCAAGATCACCATCTTCCCGCAGTTTCCACACAGGATGCGGCCAAAGATGGGCCAAAAAATTATCGCGTCGTCCACCGCGGCGGGTCGGCTCAGTTGCACTGCCAAATTTCGAAATTTTCGTTATCCTCGCTGGCGTTGTCGTAATGCGACAAAACCTGCGTCAGCAGTTCTCGGTCCGCGTTACGGTGGCGAATGTGCGATAATTTGCGTTTAATTGTATGCAAATAGGCTCCCGGCTCGGGAACGAATTTCTTCATCGCGTCGTAGTCGCAAAGGCACATACTGGGCACGTCCGGCTCGGCCAGACACGCGCACACGTCGTTCGACACCTGCCTTTTCGGACTTTTGACATTATTGGCGCTGGTTTTTGATTCGTCCAATTTCATGCGTTTCATGTCGTTGACCGCCGACACGAAAGACGAACTTTTGGCGTTGACCGTATTGCGGAACGGAGGCCGCGTCTTATGCTTGGCATTGTCGACGATGGTGGTGACAATCTGTGGAACAGTGGCGGCAGCGGCTGCGGCGACCGCGTTGGCTGCACCGATCGCGTTGACCGCATTGATGACGTTGGCCGCGCTGATCGCGTTGGTCGCGTTTACCGCGACCACCGCATTCGTAATCTGTTGTCGATTTCGATTAGACGCGCAGTGATTGTTCACCAGATTGGCGTTGCCGATGGTACCCTCATTGGTGCACACCACCTGAACATTACTCTTATGGATGAGATCCGCCGAAATTTCTCCCCTTATGTAACGTCCGATTTTCGATTGTATGACGCGTGTCGATCGACGATTAACTGCTGGTTCCGGTTTGGTCGATGGCTGGTTCATTCTTTCCACAGAAGCAACAAACGTTTTACCTTTCGGCCAAATTTCAGGTCAACGCGTACTGAATGAGGGGTTTTTTATTTTGCCTAGAAATTACGGAACAACGCTTCGCGATGACACGGATTGGGCGACTTGTGATACGGAGGTTCAATTGCGACCAGTGCGGGGGGGGGTTTTATGTAGGTTTTCGAAGAAAATCTACATACCTATATTAAAAATGATCTTGTATTGAGAAGCAAAGGTGAAGGTAAGTTCGTTTTTCATCGCATGACCTAAGGGAAATTTCGGCACTATTAACTGAAATTCATATACATATATATAATTTATTATATATGTACTTATATACACAGAGTTAGTCACTTTCACTCGAATCATATAGAAAATACGTTATGGTGCGAGTGAAAATGAATAAGCCATAGTATAAACATAATAATGGGACTTTGAGATGCACCAAAAAAAGAAAGGAACCACTGAGATTGAATGAGGTTTTTATTGTCATGTGCAAGTTCAAAGATTACAAAAATTGCTCGAAATGACCACCTTCTGCCAGGACACAGTAATTTAAACGATCGATAAAGTCAGCCTGGATATTCTCCAGCTGAACATGTGTAATATTTGTCCAGCTATCGTTGGTGGCTGTGAGGTGTCTTGCCACTGTGGAAAATAGTCCATATTTGTAGACTCCAGAGGACATGTAGCCGCACCAAAAAAAATCCAGAAGATTCAGGTCTGGGGACCTTGGTGGCCAAGCCGGTGGTTCTTCATATTTTCCAATGACTTTTCAGGATAACAGTTGTGGAGAAATTCCATGACAAGTTGGTAGTTGTGGGTTGGACACTCGTCATGCATGAACCACAGCTCTGAGTTTCCAGAAATTGCAGTAACTTTCTCACTTATGTCATTTGCCAATGCACCAGTAAGCGTTCCATCAATCTGAATAGGCCCAAGTAAGCTTTGATTGAGAATTGCAGCCCACAAGTTTTCTTTTTGTGGATACTGTGTGTGGCTTGGGTAGATCTCATGTGGGTTTTTGTGACTCCAGATACAAACATTTTAGTAATTGAGTGCATGGTGCAAGGAAAAGGAACTCTCGTCCTCAAAGATAATACTCCTTGCAAAATCTGGATACTCTTCACACATTTCCAGTGCTTTTGACGCAAACATGAATCTTTTATCTCGATCCTGAGGATGTAATTCCTGGAAGAGATTTGGCTTATAGCACTTGTACCCATACTTCTTCAGTTTCCACACCTCTGTTGATTGAGACACTCCAGTTAGCTGAGACATCTCTGTGATACTGGCTTGTGGATTAGCACGAACACTTGCCACTACTTATAAGTCACTATCTGGCTCCTTAGGGCATGGGTGCGGAGTCCTACAGTCGTACTAAACATTACCTGTTCTTTCAAATCTCTGAATACAATGCATCACCATGGTGTGATGTGATTTTGGGTGATCTGGATGAGTTTCATAAAATACATCACTTACTTCACAATAGGACAGTTCAACACCATGTTTCTTCACACACCAAACTTTTTCAGAAATTGTGAACATTTTTTACAATTTCACAAATATTTTTAACCTTGGCATATTTTCACAGGTACATGCTCAAACTGCAACTACATATCAATAATTTAATTCTCTCTCACGTTCCAATAACGTTGCATTCAACTTCCCTTGTCTTATCTCCAACAAGCAGTCCCGACTCGCGCATCATTCCAACATTGGTACATCTCAAAGTTCCATTATTACGTTTATACCATGGCTTATTCATTTTCACTCGCACCATAACGTATTTTCCCTATGGTGCGAGTGAAAGTGACTAACGCGTATATATATACCCACACATTTACTTTGAATTAGAAATAGGTCGCAATTTTTATCCGATGGTCTTGAAACTTGATAGACTTATTTGGATCTACATAAGGAAAATCTCTATTGTTTTTGGTCCAGATAAGTTCTGTGATTCGTTTATTAAGTACATATCCTAGTATGTCGTATTATTGCAGCCTAAATCGTTCTAAAACACGTAATTTTCAATCAATAGGAACGAAATTTGCTAGACATTGAATGTATTATATTCCATCATTCTGCCAAATTTTATTTCAATCGGCTATAAAATTCATCCATGGAGGTGATTTAAAAAAGTCTTCAACTATTTCTAAGAAAAGAAGATAAATTCCAGGTGTGATTGCGATAAGAGTGTGATCCTTGCAGCACGAGCCGAAGACGAGTGATGCAAATCACACAAGTAGCAATCACCTACTTTACATACTTGTATCACAAATAACTATTAGATAATTTCAAAGAGAATTAAAAACTGTAGAGTCCAACAAATCTGTTAAAATCCAAAAGTTGATATTTTGGACCCATAATCACACATTTTTACACTCATATGTCTCATCTGTCTTTTTTACCCTTTCCGCTCCCTTAAATTAGGAATAAAGATGTTGATATACTCGGGTAAAGTTTCTCAGCCTACGATTCACGAACCATCAATTAAACGTAGAACTGGACAAACTATTGTTTTTCGTACAACCAAACAACCAAACAACCAAACAACAAAACAACAGCCATTTTCATATACTTATAGCCTAGGCTTATCATCAAAATTGTCTCACCGAATTCTCGTCGTAGCTGATTAAGGCAGTGGCGAAAAGGGTCGCCTACAGGGTTGGTTAATTGGCATTTAATAATTTTGTGTAAGCGCACCATCACACGATCACGCCAGTTTAAAAAGTCATTCGATACAGCAATAATTGTAGAGAGAATATATTTTTTTCAAACGTCTTTTCATAATCACGCGAATTTAAAAAAACCCCAACTTCCGGACCGTGACGAGTCTCAATGTCACACCGCGATTTAGATGTAATATTGTTGATTTGGCTGCCCAGAGGAGAAATAGAGTGAAAAAAATAAAGTTATAGGGTCGTAATTTTCCTTCTTTTTTTTTTCTTTTTTTGTTTATGTGTGTGTCATTATAATTGCGTTCGCATAATCCCTCGCAACGTTAGAGGGTCGAAAATATGAATTCAAAATTTGATAAAGTTGAACGAATTTTTCGTCTCGCATGAAATGCTGTATTTTCGTTCATGAGCTGGGAAAATTGTAGAGTTTCGACGCTTTCTAATAGCAGTTACACTAAGGGAAATGTGGACGGCGAAAAGGCTGCTGGCTGGACCATGTTATACAGAACCAATTTTTAAACGAAAACAAAAAATAAACAAAAAATAAACATTTCAAATTGTGAGAATAATTTTGTGGGCTGTATATAAAGTTTATGCAATACAAAATAAACTTGCGTAATCAGTCTGTGCTCACCTTTACTCTTTGCCCTCCGATTTTAACTCTTCTACCCCATTTTGGAAAATATTATTCGTATTCTGGCCACATGTATATAAATTCCTTTCCATTAATACCTTATTTATTAAAATCTTTCTACCTGTTTGGGCGCAAAAGGGAGAAATAGACTGTGTGACCTAATGGTAATAATATACAGGTAATTATGATGACAGATAAATTTAGTTTAGATACTTGTCGAATACTGTGAGGCAAAGAGATAAATTTTTAACTGTAAAATCAGTAGGTATGTCTATTTGTTATGAAAAAATTCAAACACGGATACACGCTTATCCTGTCGTTTAAATTTCGAAGGTTTCTATTTCAGAGATAGTGAAAATTGCATAAAATAATTTTTCCGACATCTTCATGAAATACAATTTCCATAGAAAGATCATCGATCAAATTCAGTCGACTTCTCCTTTGTTTCATTTAAAAAAAAAAAAAAAAAAAAAAAAAAAAAAACAGAATTTTCCAATATCAAGATTTAAGACGTTTCTTACTCTCATGCCCATAAATGACCAAATTGTCCTTTAGAAAGTTCCAATCTTCATTATTTCCAGAAAATGTGTAAATTTCAACTACATGGGTAGCTTTAGAGCACTTTAACCTTCGTCAGTCCTTATGGTTTTTTCAGGCAATAAAACTTCCTCAATTTGGTTGAATTTGCGCAAAAGTAAGGATTTCCATCTTCTATCTTCATATTATTCTTTTTCAAGTAGGTACTCGAGGATTTAAGAAGGAAAATTCCAAAAATTTTAACATTTACTTATTAGGTACTTTTCGTAGGTACATGATTTTCTTAGACGTCAGAATCACCGTGAACGCCGTTTTCACATACTTCCCATTGTGGTAGAAAGTTGAAATTTGGCACGAGATATCTCAACTACTAACTCCAGACACTTTTTATTTGTCCTGAAAAAAACAATGGGTCTAAGATATGGGCCAAAAACCATTTTTTTCTTGAGAAGAAAGAAATGTAAGTAGATACTCAAAAATGTGTTTCAATTTTAATCAGCTGGAATTACACGTTTTCAACATTCGAGCTTCATAACTCATTGACGTCCAAAATTAGTGAATTTTAGCATACTATTCTTGATTATTATGATAAATTTTATTTTCTTGAACTGAATCTCAAACAACTGTTAACAATAACAAAGTAATGTATTGTAAAAAAAATTCTAATAAAATCCCTGAAAAAACCTGAAAATTGTTATTTTCCAAATAAAAATAGAATATCATCTTGTAAGTGCCAGTGGGAAATCTTTTTTTCATTTAAATGTTTCTAAAATCTTTGACAAAGAAGAACAATGCTTACGTATCTGAAACTTAAAACTTCAACGGAATATGATTTTAAGTTGAAGAAATATGCAGTAGAATTCAGAACTATGTGAGTTTTGAGAACCAAGTATTTTCTCAAAGGGTTGAGTTAAATTCTATGAAGTGGTGAATGATGAATAGATGCGGACGTGACTCCAAAGTAACATTAATAAGTAGGCACCTACTGAAAAATGTCAAATCTATTTTCAGTAGCTCTTTGAAATAGTTCAGACAGGGAGCTAAAATTACCAACTTTGTCAACTTTTTTCCAAGAAAATTTCCAACTTTCGAAAAATCGATAAAATGACAATAAAAAAAAAGTCGTCAGTTACACGATTTTGCCAACTGCACCATAATTTTGTCAACTGAGCTCGAGTCAGTGGGTGAGATGCCCCCACAACCACCGCTAAAAGTGTCTCTGCCTATTCTGCTTGTCTCTGTTACGTTGTTTTCTCGCGTAAGTGATATCTCCATCAATTTAACTACCAATATTTTCGTTTATTGTCACCATTTCACTTGATGTTTCATCCAATTAATTGTAAAACTAAAACTCTGATAGATCATTTAGACATCCAGTCTAAATTATTGTACTTGTTTTCTATACCTACAGCTGCAGGTGTCATTCTTTTCATTCTACATGTTTTTCTTGGAACTTGGAAATATTTCAAATTATCAATTTTCCAATTATAATAAACTAAATATTGTGTCACTATTAATTGGCCATATCCTCATTCTCCTTTTTTTTTTCATTTTAGCTCATATTTCAATTAATCCCGTCATGTTTCTTAGCTTATTATATATTTGGCACAACTTGTTCTTCTATTATTTTACCAATTATACATTTGTCAATCGCAAAATATTTTTCATACCGCAACTGCATTAATCTTCATTATTTTATTATTTTCAGCATCAACGTTAAGACATTGAATTAAAATTAAACTTCGCTTCTATTTTCCTGCCCATTCGACTGTTAATTTATTCATATTTTCTCACGTTTATATCAATTTAGTCAAATATTTTCCATTATTTAATGTTCGTTAGACCTAATGTAAACAAAAGAAAAATATTGTTACCTATGCTGAGTACCTATGTATCGATATTAAATATTACAAAATTTATTTATAAAAAATATCTTAGGTATTAATTCTATCGAATATAATTATTTTCGTTACAATCGTCACAATCATCGTAAAAATTAGCTACCTACTTATGTAAAAACGATCAGTTTTCAATTTTCTTCAAAAAAAAAGTTATCGTCCGTTTCCGCATACCATACCACACTTTTCACATGCAGTAACAAGCTGGGTGGGATGAGTTTTTAGTAAATATAATTCTTAAGGTTCATCTCCTACCTATATATTTATGAAAAGAAAAATTTGGTGCCAATTTTATCGAATAAAAAGTCTAAAGTGCCTGGACTATGTTTGATTGACACCTTATTTCGTTGATTTATCACCCCCTGCGGTTATGTACAGTCTCGCTAATCTTATATAGGTACAAGAATTCTTCATATTATATACATTTACCTTTTTATAGTGACGAAAAGAGAAGGTCTGAAGATAAGCCGGCTTTGTGGTGTAGCCTACGCAGTAAACCGAGTTCATCGCCACATATTTTTGCTCTCTACCAAAAAAAAAAAATATATATATATATATATAAGGTACCTACAAAATAGATATAGGTAGGTACCTGGAAAAGGCAGACCACACCATCAGTTTTTCGCGCTTCAAAATTTCAGATAAAGAAGAATGTCAAAACGAATTTGCTTACTTGTTTTTTTATTCGACGTGGATCTGTTTCAAAGCATGCGTTAGCAAAATAAAAATAAAAAAAGGGGGAAAAAACAAAATAAAAGATGGAAAAAAGAGATAGAGTGAAAAACGAAGAAAGGTGAAGAAATTACAGAATTCAGCGGCGAGTGTTTGTAATTGATCCGAAGAGTATTTAGGTGGCCGGCGTGTATTGCAGCTGTCGAATAGAAAATAAATAAACCTATTACTTCCGCGATGCGAAAAAGTTAGAACAACAACGGTTTAAGCACGTCAGGGTATTTTACTTTTAAATCGAAGGGGTAACTTCAGATAGAGAGGAGGGAAAGAAAAGCAATGACACAAAGAGAGAGAGAGAGAGAGAGACAGTGAGCAATTGAAAACGAAAGGGAGAATATGCGAGTAATTCTTGTTTATAGTTTCGATACGCAAACGAAAACGAATTTGATATCGTCATGTCGTTTGGCCAAGGGTGTTAAAAACCAGTAGGTATCCTCTTCAGTTCCCCTAAAAACGTCTACAGTATATAGCCTATACATAGTATAGTGAAAGAAAAGGTGATCTGTCAGCTTAGTAAAATTTGATACCATAACTGACCCTCTTTCGCCTTCTATTTCTGATTCGAGCCTATAATGGGAGTCTTATGATATGAAAATCTGTTGGGTGGAAAATTCTAATTTTAGGCGGAAAATAAACCTGGTGTCAAGTGGTTGACGAAGCAGATTCGCTAAATGCGTTATTAATGATATTTTCGAAAGAATGAGGAGGGAACTCGAATGGAATTTTGGTATCTTAAGGTGTTTTCGAGCGTGCTCAAAAAAGAAGACGTATATCTACCGTTACTTTTGGCAGAAGAGAAAGGTTAAATGGGAAGTCACGAAAGCAGCTATCTGTTTTTAATCGAGTATTGTATTTTTTTACTATTCAAGACCACTTCCCAAATACGAGAAAAAAAATGTTCCTGAAAAATGATATTTAAAGTACCTACCCAGTGAACGAACAACCAGAGTCTACCACAGTCAATTTCGAGAAAAACAAAATTTAAAATCTTCGTTTTCCTGAGAACCAAAAACACTGAATAAAACTTTCAGAAAACAATATTAATAAAATTTCAAAAACAATTACTAAACGGCATGGCCTATTGAATAGATAAAAATACGATACCGTACCTAGGCTACTTGTTAACTGGATAGGATTCGAAGGTCGTAAACGAATCCCAGAACCATAACTAAAGCGAAATTGGTTGCTCTCAACCAACGCACCTTCCAAAAAAAGTGTACCTGGGCCACATCACGCATGTTAGAATTGAAACATTGCACTTCAATAAATAAATCCGACGATATAGCACCCAAAAAAATGGTGAAAACTTTTCCTAACTAATCATTTTTTGGTGAAGGGGGCACAATGAATGGTTAAATCCAAAAATTAACTGTAAATTTGAACTCTGTGCCTCAAAAAACATAACCGACGATGTATTACTGAATTTTTTAAGAAAATATCATCCTAATCCAATTTTGGGGTCACAAGGACCCAATGAGTAGTTCCATTCAAAAATGAACTGAAAATTTGAACTCGAAGCCTCAAAAAATATAATAGACAATGTATGACTCAATTTTTTAAGGAAAAATCATCTAAATCTTTTTTGGTGGTCGCAAGGGGCCACAATGAGTGGTTCAATCCAAAAATGAACTGAAAATTTGAATTCAGTGCCTCAAAAAACATAATGGTCGATGTACCACTCAATTTTTCAGAAAAAAATATTCTAAATTCTGCCCATCAAAATTCGGAATATGAAATAAAAAAATTGAAAATTTCAATAAATAATCCTGCGACGACGATTCAAATCGTGGTAGGGGCACAGACTTTTTTTTTAATAGATCGAATTTAAAAAATCGGGTTCAACTTGAAATAGTTATTAGAGAAAATTGGAAATTTTTGATTTGGCCATCTATGAGAAATTTCGACATCACAAAAGTTATTCTATGAGTGGGTACATAAAATAATAAGCTTTGCTCATCTCCGCCTCATTCGCTTCAATTAGGTGAAACAAATTTAAATTTTTAAAATGTGTGAACTGATAACGTTCTTTCCATAAAAATTTGGTGTCCATTGATAAGTCGTCTGTCTATCCGAGTTTTAGTGATTCTGCCCCAATGTCTTATAAATTTTGAGACTTCATTCATTCGAACTGAGACTTTTTCCGAAATTATTCTTCAAACGCAACGACGTGACATTAATAACTCATTTTTGAAAAAAATTGAACTCTTGTCAACCTTCCCTAAGCACCTTCTTTGTTCTCACACCCTCGAGACGTGAAATTTCTTTACGTTCAAATACTTTTTCATTGATCATTAATTTATTTCACCAACTCCATGCGAGAGGCTCTTCATACGTAATAATCTAGAAAGAGTAATAAATTGAACATCGACTTTTTCAGCACCCAGAATACTTTCAGCTAACTAAAAATATGACTATTACAAGTATCTAATTATGCAACACAAAACAAAATAAATTCCAACACAGCAGACAGTATTAAATGACGTCCCAGAGACCATCTTTGATGATAATTCATGTTCCAAAAAAAAAGTCACTTGGTCGGTAATTTTAAATCTAAAAACAAAAAAGAAGTCCTCATTTCTTTCAATTTTTGCAGCAGCTTGGGCTTTGGGGATATGTCACGCACTTTGATTCGCCCCTCGCGTGACCCCTGGGACGGAAACTCAGTTCCTTTTAATCAAAGCGTTTAGTGGACTATTCAGATTTCATTTAGAGAAATGAAAAAATAAGTTTCCAGTTTCTTATCCATTTTTCATACCTACTGACGTAATAAAAACTATTTACATTGAATTATTGTAAGATTAAAGATAAAACTTTGAAAATGTGTCTTGGAAAATAAATGTTACTACCAACGTAGGTGTATCTACAGATATGCCAGTTTTATTAGTTTCCAACACCTTCGTAATACTAACTAAAATAAGAATTGAAATAGTGTTATAAAAATGAAAGTTTGATATTATAACAGTTTTATACCTTCCCGTGACACTCTGTCTTCTCCCCCCCCCCCTTAAAAAAAGATACGTGAATTTTTATATTTTTTAAATGTATTTATTCTGTAGTTGAACGTATCAATATTGAAAACAATTTTTAGTATTATGTGCATTTGTTCATAATAACACCAAAAATACAGTACTAGGCTATACCTATCACAATTTTATTTGCACATCAAAATTCCAGTTTTTTTCTGTGAAAATTACAGTATAAACAAATTAATATTATATGTAGGTTTTGTCAGCTCGGGGAATCGAACCTGGGACCTACATATTCGCCAGCTAAAAGCGGTGAACTTGACCACACGGCCATCTCACCGCCAACTATAACTGGCGAATGTATTTTATATTAGACAAGGTATGGAGGTTCCCACACACTCCCCCCCCCCTAGAGAGACTCAACACGAGTTGAACGACATTAGATACTGTGGGAGGTTAGGTGGAATCAGAAACGCTTCTTATACCTATATGCACAGGCTTATACTACCTATACGGGTTCTATTTCCACTATAAATAGGGGGCCATCTATTGGCGACTCAGGTTAGGAAGGAGAGTTGTAAGTTCCACCATACATCACTAGGGTGCGTGTGTGTCCAGCACACGTCAAGGGTCACCAGATGTAGGTTTTGTCAACTCGGGGAATCGAACCTGGGACCTACTACATATTTGCCAGCTAAAAGTGGTGAACTTAACCACACGGCCATCTCACCGCCGACTATAACTGGCGAATGTATTTTATATTAGACAAGGTATGGCGGTTCCCACATTATACTTACACTGTGAAATTTTATTTTCTTGCCACAAAAAAGAATCACTCAAAGTTAATGTATCTATTATGAGATGTGGGAGTTAGATGACTGATTACGAATCTTGGGTTACCAATAAGATCTATATCAGATTTATTTATTTATGTAATTCAAGTTTTTTAATGATTTCAAATAAAATATCTAGATATATATAATTACGTTCAACAGATAGTCAATAGACTCCTTCTAGAAAACCTGCAAAACCTTATATATATAACAAGAAGTCACTAAAAAAAAATTGAGTTTTTCATATTATCTAATTATTAATCTAGATCACCACTAAAAAGGTACTTATCTAGATCAAATTTTACAAATGGTCTATAATTTCAATTTCCATAATTTCGAATGCTCTTACTTCCATCTTTGATTAGTGGCCTACAATAATTTAACACCAAATTACGTGTGAAGAAATAAGCAGAATCTATGAGAGACTTTGCGTCGATGCCAAAAGACAGATAACCCGATTTTCCTCTATTCATACTAATTTTTTGGCATGGAGTCGCAACAATTTTGAAGGTTTTTTTTTTTTTTTCAACATTCTTCAATGCATTAATTTAATCTCTATCTTCTACATCAAACTTACCTTTAATTTTACTCTCGTATATATTTCTCAATTGGCGATAGATACTCTCTTTATCAAAAGATAATATCGAGTAAAAATTAATTGAGGAATTCTAATGTAACAAAGGGTATCAAAAGAATTATAAAAATTGAATTAAATTGGAAAAGTGAAAAAAAAAAAAAGAGAAAAAGAAGCAAGACAGAAAGAAAGAAAAAAGGGCCGACTCTTATCCAACGTTTCTGGGCGACAGCGGATCATCTGCACGGTGCAACTCGTTCTCGCACCTTCTTCCATCCCTCTCTTGGGGGCAGCAGCAACCACCACCGCATTCTGTTCAACCATAAATTCTATTATTTTGCTATAAATGGGATATCGACCCGTTTTCTTCTTCGAGGGCTGTTTCTTCTTTATACAACTATAGTGAAGCCGCTTTCGGATGCTGTTTCGTGCTGTTCTCCCATTTTTTTCACTCACCCTGTCACACTCTCTCTCTGTCTCTCTCTCTCTCTCTCTCTCTCTCTCTCACTCATTTTCTTTTCTCGTTCTCCACGTTTTCTCCTTCTGCTTCTTCTTCTTCTTTTTTCAACCCAACTTTCTTTCTTTTCCTTCTTGCGCTTTCTCAATTGAGTAAATCTTTTACCACCTTCGTGCTGCTGGGTTTAGGGCGACATGCGCTGAAAATTTTTTACGATTTCGTTCAAAGTTGAATTCGTCTCTTTCGTTTTCGAAGATTTCCTCGTCGTCGTCTAAATAAACTTGTTTCTTATTTTCCAAATTCTTTGTGCCGATGTTTTGCCTATTCTCTCTTTTTCTCGTCTCTCACGTCTTTGAATTTCGCGGTTCAAAAGTAGGTGTTTTTATTTGTTTGTTACTAGGCGAGGAGGGGAGATGAAAATGTCGACGAAAAGCAGTCAGAAAATGCTTCGAGGAAGAAACGGTTTTCTTTTGAAGAATCATCCAAATGGGAATGGAAAAAAGAAGACTGAAATATAAAATTTTAAAAGCTTACGTAAGTTTCGGCGGGCGCTCATCTTCGAGACCTTCCATCGCTCTAAAAACAAAATATTATTCAAACTTCCAGATAACTTTCTAGAAATTGAGACTAAAACGTATCCATTGATGAAATCTGTCAAGAGGGTTCCAAAAATTTTAGAAAAAAACTCGCGTACATAGATTTGTAGAACTAAAGGAGGGCGGTTGCAACGCAACTCTGCAGATTACATAGAAAAGAAAAAGTAATTATTGAGAAAAATTATCAAAATTGCAAGTTACAGTTCATCGTGTTGAAATTCTGTCACTAAGCAGTTTATTACATATGTATTGGCTTAAATACCATTTTTAGTGAATAAATCTCGTAATACATCACAGAGAAAACTTAATACAGTGATAATATTAATAAGAAAATCAGTCTTGGTCTTGATTTTGTAAATCTCTGTAACACCAAAACCGAAACTTGAGAAAAAATAAAGTTCAATTACGTAACCATCGGTAATTAATAATGAAAATCTTGTATACAAAACCAGTGGCTTAGCCAGGAGAGATTAAGGGGATGAATCCACCCTTCGAATTTAACAGGTTTTCACACAGTGCGAGACCGTTATAGTTTTTCATTTCATGACAAATAATGACAATTAACATGAAAATTAGAAATTCATATAAAGCGGGGGTTCGCGGAAAGGAGAGGGCGAGGGGTGAAATTTTTCCCAATCTAATCCCTTCTCTGAAGAAAATCCTGTCTATTTCACTGTGCCAAACCGAAATTAAGATTAAAACTTAGACTAAGTAAGACCTTCAAAACAAAGACCAAAACTACCATATTCTGGGTTTTAGACTGGCCTTTGATTTCGATTTTTCTTGTCATTAAGCATATACTCGGTAATCATTACTAATCCTGACGAAAATGAGATCATAGTTCAGAAAAAGATTGATTTTTGACATGAAAAATTATAGTTATTGTAACATTTAACGATATTAAGTTTTGCTTTTACAAATATGAAAATTGTTTTCTTTTTTATTTCATAAAATTTTTGTTGTTGATTTTTTCAACCCGAAACTGATACCCTGCCGAACTCTAAATATTTCACCAACGCTCTTGGATTAAATTTCATTTACCCGATTCGTTCATCACTGGTTTCTTCTAGCAGACACTCGTTTTCTCCAAAATCGCAGCCAAAAATCGAATTAATTTCAAACCTAGTCGCCTTGTCGTCGCGGTGAATTTATTGTGTTTTGAGGTAGGCCTACCTAAGCACCGTAATTTCTGTTCGATCGCAAGTTCATATTAAAATGTGGTGAAACTAGCCGTTCGTTTTTGTGGGTAGGTAATCCGGCCGGAGGATCACCTTAATCCGCGAAGACTGCTGGGAACACTTTCCCCTTACGGCGGTTTCTGGCCGCGCCTACATACAAGGGTGTCAATGTCAAATACTAAAATCCGCTGAATAATCTGTAACCTTTAAGCCTCGATTCGATGCCTGATACGTTTTTACACTCGGCTGATCTTTTTACATGAGCGTTCGCCCACAAAATAATCCTCCCCATTCGTCTATCCTTTTTACGTTTCTTTCCGTCTACACATATACGCATAGCCTAGCCTATATTATACCATACAGTGGTACACTTTGTATAGGCTTAACGTACGCTGACGCATATGCATTGGCGCTGCATATCGTACATATACCTATAGCCTATACACATACACATAATAGCCTTCTGTAAGTACAGCATACCACAAGCCTATTGGACTTGCCGTTGTTATGAATTCGACGAACAACACAACAAACCACAGACAGACTGATATTATGTTATGGCAATATTTCGACATCACTCACTTCTTCACGCATCCCCGTCGCCGATGGGAAAACACCATAAAAATTATCTCGCCAACGTGCTACCGGTCGATTGTACATATTTTCTGCCTCGTTCCATCTCACTCGATCACATATTGAATAGGTTTCAAAGATCGAATGCTGGACTATTGTGATAACTGGTCGCGGGTTGTGCGGAAATTAAATATTCCTACATAATACATGCTATTCTAGTTCGGATAGGGAGGACATAATTATTAGATTTATTCTGTTTACAAACATCACTCGCAGATTCTTGAATTAAAATTTTAGTTTTATAGTTTAGGCTATGTCTGAATCGTGGAGCTTTCGTAAAGGTAATAGAGTGTCTACCAAAATGTGAGGTCGGAAGTAATTACCGGTCTGATTTTTCACAAATAAGTGAACTAGAAAAAAAGATCCATTGATTTGGCATGAATTTGGGTGAGGTAATCTAGCGCTTGGCCGTTGACTGTGAATTTTGTCTGAAATTGAATCGAGGAAATGTCGAATATCTTTATCGATATTTTTTATAATTTTTCCCAATACAAACCACATACCTGTCATCTGTTCGTCTGACACATTTTTCAGTGAAATTTCGAGTTAGTACAATTCGCCTATCCCGACATAAGCTATCTACTATGATTACAACATATTTCCATTTTCTGTCGCCAGTACCCACGATCACGACGATGTTCTATGATCCAATAGAAATCCCCTACAAGGAGCTCTCCGATAGTGTTGAGATGTCGAGTCTGGAGCAGTGGTGCAGTAGTTCCCAACTTTCTTCGACTGGCGCCTCCTTGTGCATCGTTTAACATCTTCGCGGGCCCTTATATGCTCTCGATATCCAACTGATTCCCTTCTACCTTGAAGATATCACAATTTTCTTCAATTATAACCATAGGTGTAGCTACGGGAGACTGGAGGGAGCTTATCCCCCAGCAAATTTCTCAACCACCCAGAATTTTTCAAGAAAACATTCCCAATAAATGCTGTCAACAGCTTTGCGTTAATAATAAAGGCCGATACCCTACTAAAATGATAAAACTGTAACGCAGCAGCAGCTCCGATAGAAAAAATATATTTTCAAAGAGTGGAGCATTAGTGGCTAAAAAATTATTAATAGATAATAATTGCGATGATTGTATTAAATTTTGTAATTGTTGACATTTTTTCCATATTTCTTTGTTACTGGTTCAAAATCAAGCTTTTTATACCCAAAATAATTTCCAAAATAGCTGTACCATAAGTACTGTCCAGCTGATTCGCGCAAAAATTAGAAACATATTAAAAAATAGATCATAATAAATATTTTTTCCGAATTACGTTCCTATTAGTCCAAAACTAGGCATTTTGTAGCCAAAATAAAAGTTTTGTTACTGAAGGTTAATTCGCACCAAAATTGATAGCAAGTTATGATAGATTTCCAAATTTCGTAGCTATTGGTCCAAAATTAAGAATTTTACCCTGAAAATAAAAACAAAAACTCGAGCGAGACTTGCTGCGTTAGAAAAAATAGGTTTCGAGAGAAAGAATTATGAATTTTGTCCAAAGGGTAGAAAGACAAATGTATCACAACATAGAACATCACAAACTGAACTTCACAATGAAAAAAATTTGAACAATGCCTATTTTAATCATGTTGAAACTCTCCCACATAATCAAAACGAACTGTGACCCAGTTGGTTAAACTCAAAGACAGAATTCTGGTACTTCAGGGATATAGGGTTCGAATCTACAGAACAACTGGGGCGGGTAGAAAGACGAAATTGACTTCTTGAAGTAATTCCGTTTTTCTGAAGGTAAAAAAAAAATTTCACCGTTTCAAGCTTGAAAAATGGATATTTTAGAGCTATTATCTGAAGAGTAAAATGGAGAAAATCATACTGAATGACTTATAACTAGGGAACAAATCGACCAATTGAAACCAAAATTGGTAGGGCTTTCTCTTATGTCAAATGTGCTGTTTGTACCAAATTTCGTGACTATTGGATAAGAATTGAAAGTTTTAGTTAGTCACTATCGAAAATTAGCCCTCCAACAGCCCTAGGGCATGAAACATAAAACCAATCGCAACCAAACTTGGAAGGGTATTAGAATAGGTTTAAATCAATGTCTATACCAAATTTCGTAACTTGCTTCGAAATTACGTTTTTTAGAGCCATAAAACTGCCAAAACTGCAACATAATCGCCCATCTCTGACGTAACGTAAAACAAATTTTCTCCAAATTCAAATAGTCTCATACTCGACTTAATACGAATGTTTGGTCCAAATTTCGTGACCATCAAACAAAAATTACGCCCTGTATCGTGGTAACAAGAATTGGACATTCATATATACGTACATACGTACATACATACATACATACATATGAATTTTCAAAAATGATGTCAAAATGTTCCTTGGGTCATGAAACGAAAAACGTACTTACTCCCATCTCTGGGTCTTTCCATGAGCACAAGATTAATAAGTAGATTTTCGTAGAATACCTACTTGAAAATAGCAATACCGGAAGTATCGTGTGGCTGATTCATAACGAAATCAGTAGGTCAGGTCCTTGACTTAGTGCGAATGTTCGTCCCAAATTTCATGACTTACGGACAAAAATTACAACCTATAGGTACAGTGGTAACAAGAAATTGGCTTTTATAAATAATTATATTTATTATATGTAAACTAACAATTACAAGTTGCAGCTTCGCATACAATTTTCACTTTTACATATTATTTTTTAGTAAAATAAATACTCATTATTTTGACGCCTAATAGCTGGAAGGTTATGTAACTATTTTTACATTTTTTAAATAGATGTATAAAGAGTTGCCTATCACCCGGAATTTTTTTGGTTTTTTGCTCAAAATCCACTCAAGTTTTTGAGATACAAATTAGCATATATCCTATGCCAGGAGATACTCTACGTAAGTACCAAGTTTCATTCGAATTCTTTCTATAGTTTTAATGTGATTGGGTCACAAACTTATACGCACCACTCATTAATACTATTATGTTAGGATTTTTACGTTTTTACATACATGTAAGAAGAGCTGCCTAGTACCCAGATTTTTGTTTTTATCTTTTCGCTCAAAAACCGCTCACGTTTTTGAGACACAAATTAACCTATATCCTGTGTTGGGAGATAATCTATGAACTTACCAAGTTTCATTCGAATCAGTTCGGTAGTTTTGGTGTGATTGGGTCACAAACTTACACACACACTACTCATTTATAATATTATTAGGATTTTATGAATTTGAATTTTTGGTGACAAAATTTTCTTTGAGTTATGAAACGAAAAACGTATCTACCCTCACCCCCAGGTCTTTCTATGACACCAAGACTAATAGGTAGATTTTCATAGAAAACCTTCTTAAAGAAGGATGAATTTAGGTACTATCTACACACAAACACGCCTTATTATACCATAAACTTTCAACAGGCAATATTATTTGTTAATAATGAGCAGAAACAGTCCATATTCATGAATAAACTTCCCCAACCTACCACTGCTGGGATTGGTGACCCCTTAAAGAAAAAGAAAGAAAAAAAAAATGTAAGACTGCCTATAAGTAGCCTACACGTACATTTTTTTCAACTTTGCAACATAGATACCAAATACATTTCCACCTTAATAGTTTTACAACTGACAGGGAAATGTGTACATTCAAACATTTTGAAGCGCATCTTTAGAAAGATTTACCATAATCTTGTTTTTTCTTTTTAACCAAAATTTACCTTCAAAAATTTCATAATTATTAACTACATTGAGTTCAGAGAGCATAATTGAGGGCTTAAGGATGGAAATGAACGAGGTGAGATGATTGTATAAAAAAATTTGTAACATTTTAACTTGGCTTATGATCATGGCGATCATAATAACCCCATATTAAACATGAAATAGACCTAATACATATTTTGCTAATTTTCAAAAGTTCCCTGCATCTTTCTTAAACTAATCTCACTCCCCCAAAGGGAAGCGTGTCCCGGGTTATGAACCAAATGACTCTAAAGAGAAGCAGGAAACTAGCTGAGATGACCTTTCTGAGAGACTTAAAGCGAATTAACAGCCAAATTATAAAGTATAAATTTAATCTTCTGATACCAACCTTTAAAAAACGAAATACTGATTTGTTTGTGGTTGACAGTGCTCATTTATTTTCGCATCAGTTACGTATACGGAATATCAAGATTCAAGACTTAACAGAACCTTCAAGCTATATACCGATATATTAACCCGCAAAAATACAGAAAAAGTTGTATCTCATACGTACAGAACAAAGTGTATTGAGACAGCTCGTAAAACACTCATAATCCAGGAAATTCGATCTGTGAACCACCACTTCCATGCCACTTACCCCTTCTTAGCTTCACTGCCCAATTAGAGTTGGTAATTTCCTATTAGAATCTTTTCCAGTGGTTAAAGAAACCACAATTCTCTATTGTGGTTTGCTGCGCTACAATTTTCTCCCTTTTTTTTTTTTTTTTGCCTACTATACTTACCAGAGAATTTTATTATTTGTAGTCTACTCTTTCAGTTAGCTTTTTTTAGGCTATTGGGGGCGTGAAATTGATGTAATTAAATAAATAAATAAATTACCCATACCGTCCTACACCACTGTCTATTAAAGTTAACCATCTCCCTACCATCCCTGTTATCATTACCTTCTTTTATCACGTCTTATCGCCAATTTCACTTGTTACCTTAAAGAAACCCAAAGTTACCTAATTCTTTCACAGAGAAACAGAACAATTTTTTTCAGTTCCATGAAATTACTTGTGTATCTTTGACTGAAGCTGTGATTCAACTCGTAGTTTAAAACTAAATCCTGTTTAACAAATATAATCAAATGTTGAGATTTTCTGTTCCTACAGTCGAAAATCTTTAACGATTTTTTATAACCAGTAGCTTTCTTCGATTGTGCGAGCAATCTAAACATTGCACTGTGACATGGGACAATTTTTTCACGCATACCGCGATAAAATCGAACCAAAAACATTTCAATTCAATTAAAAAAAACTTTAGAAATTTTCCAGACAAACTATACTTACCTATACACATAAAGAACTTAGGCTCACGAATAATACACAAAACCAGACGTATCTTCGGTAAAGACGTTGAAAATCGTCGAGTCGTCCACAAAACGAAGAAAGTCATGGTTAGAAAATCAGTACCTAAAAGCTAAAAACAAACTAAACGAATTTTTTGAAACTTTTTTGTGATCATAAAAAAAAAGCAATACAAGAGTAAACTCTGTTGAAAAAAAAATTCGATAAAAATATCCTTGAAACTGGAAAATTCATTCGTGCTCCAGAAAACTTCCAACAGACTGCTTGTATTTCTCGTTACTTTCATCCAGCAAGGTATGGGACAGAACAATCAAAAATTTTAATTTTGTAATCCTACAAACATTTTAGCGATCGAATAACCTTTTTTTTTTTCCCCCAAATTTAAACGTCTAACTTTAAAGTACATAGTTTTACGAATTTTTTTATGCCACTATCCACTTTTTAGCGCAGGTTTTTCAGAAAAACCTGTTATTTTCCAACTTTTTTTCCTCTCTCGTTCACTCAAAAGAAAAAAAAAGTAGCGTACACACTAACGTCTAAACAGAAAAGATGATAAAAAAAAAAAGAAAAAATTCATTCAAAACCTGTCTTCGCTGTTCTTCTTTATTAAACTTTTACGAGTTTCTTTTTGCCTTGTCCCACTTTAATACCGAGTATCAAAGTTCCGTGGAAATTGTGTTAAAGCGTGTTTCGTTAACAATACCAATAGTGTAAATAACTCGACATTTTGAAGCCCACTACAACCCTCTCATATAAAACTATCCACCCTGATTAATATCCTCTGATCATGCATTTAAATGACTTCATTAATAGACAATCAGCTTGCTTCCCCTTTTTCTTGTTCGGTAGCGTAACGTTTTGCATCGCGACATTCAAAAAAAAAAAAAAAAAAAAAAAAAAAAAGAAGGAAAAAAAGAAAAAACTTTTATTTAATACTCTAGACTTCGTTGCTTTTTCTTTGAGAGGAAAAATAAAATAAAATAAAATAAAAAGAAGAAACAAGAAGTTAGGTATGCTGTACAAACTTAACCACCCAGCGGTATTGAATCAAAATTCTTCCAGTGTTCGCGAAAGTTGATAAACTTGAATTGGTGCGAAGATAAAATCATTTTTGAGGGTTTATACTCTTATTGGACGAATTTCGAGAAATTTTTTCTCGTTGCCTAGCAGTGTTTGATTTGAGATAACGAATAGATGGACTAATTTAATTTCAATTTAAATTAAAGACAGACACCATAACGAGAGTCTCGGAAATTTTTGTTGTAAATTGTAGATATTTTGAAATAATCTCGAACAAATTTGGACTTCTCTGTTTGAAATACTGCAGTGGCGTCAGCATGGGAGAGTGTTGCTGACGTACATTGTATATGTCACAAAAAAAATTAGGTAGATATGTATATAGATACGAACATAGTATCACGTGTGCCTTCTAAAAATCATTAACTTTCTAAAGAAGAATAGATATCTTTTACTTTGGTCAAACCCAACTTTACTTATCAAGCCATGAAATAAAAATGGCAAACGTCGCAAAAATCGGTCACCAACACACATTTTTGAAAACCCAGAGGTTTTTTAAGTTGGTCGATTAACTTTTCTTTCGGAAAAATGAAGTTATTCGAAATAAATTTGCGATTGTTTTCGTCATTTTTTCTACAGTTAGAATTAAACAATAGTGAAAATTAGTCACCCAAAATAGTTGCCAGCTTCACTATTCTAGCTCTGCTTCGTGGCTTGATAAGCAATGTTGTCTTCAGTTTGGTTTATATTTACTAAACTTATGCAGGGCCAGTCAGTTTTCGACGCTCCGTACGAAAACTATCTTTGGTGTGTCAAAAATTGATACACCCAGCTCTTTCCATAAACGCGTCATCTTTCAAAAAACACCGTAGTAAATTAAGTGCTTATTGTATGTTGAAATATGAATGAATAAGTCGTTGGTAAATTAAAAATGAAAATCTTTTTGAAAATAAAAATACCGAAAAATCAGGTATATACTCTTGAAAACTAGAAATATGTATCGGTTACAATTTAAATTAGATGTTGGAAGTGTCCATCATTAGTTCGTGTGATAATTTAATTGGTCCTAAAACGATGCCAGAACATTGTCTAATTAAGTATGAGTTATTGTTAAACAGCAAAGCTAGATTGCTGTAAAAGGCTCCAATCGATGGTAAATAAATAATTGAAGATTTGGTATGATCATAGAAAAAACAGTCATATAGGCAGAAGTCAACTAAATGCAGCGATCAAGTAAGTCTACTTCCACACTCCACAATTATTTTCCAAGGAAACGGATTTCAGCGATACTCCTTTGCAGGATGATTAGAACAGGTAGAGTAAACATGGCACTCACCATATTATTGGTACCAAATTTTACCCCATTAGATTTTTCTCCCGCGTCTTATAATGTCTCACTGTCTTATTCCTCTTGAAAAAGATTGGTGGGTCAATTTTTGCTGCCTCAGAAGTGATTCATTTAATTCTCTACCACAGAGTTTCCAAGTTCTTTTCCGCAAAACCAAAAGGACAGAAATTACAAAGAAATATTTATTGAAAAATGTCATGTAAAAATTTTTTTGAAAAAAGTACGATCATAACAAGTGAAAATCGATGATGTTGAAAATGTAAGAATTACTTAAGTATCGTTCTTGCATTCCACTCTTAGCATATTTTTATTTCAAAACACCTCTGAACAAATTCTGGAAGTCAAAAAAACTATTCCAAAAGGTCAGTCTAGAAACTCTTCGTTGACTGGACTAAAAATACGTCATTTAATTTTATAACTACTTTCATGCAGTAAAAAATCATCCCTTTTTTTCGAAACAGGTAACCATAAATTGGAAACCGACCATTAGTAACTTGTATTTTTCTTCCCTCCATCCCCTGCCTATTTGCGTTGACTTCTGTATGCAAGAGATACAATACTGCAACATGGAAGTGATTTTTAGTGTTTCGAGGTTATTAGGCATTCTTCCATCGGAGGTGGCGTAGTCGCGCGGGCATGTTCACCACTTCTTAATCTATAGGTCGCCAGTTCGATTCACCCATGTTGGCAGACCCACATCTAGTCACATCAAGATGACTAGAACACATAAACTGCACTACATAAGTTCACACATTCCCCTCCTCCCGAGTGAACAGAACTGCAATAGTCCGTGTGCGTTTATCAAAGTTTCCACACTAACAGCCTGTATGTAGCTGCCTTCTGTAAACGATGTGTAGTACTTACATCTTCGATTCTAAGTACTATGGGGGAGTGGTATGGATATGTAAACTATAATCATGTGTATTAGGAAGTCTTCCATGAGTAGTGGCGTAGCCACACACATACATGTTCATCACTTTTTAACTTGTAGGTCGCTGGTTTGATTCCCCACTCTGGCAGACGCACACAGGACAACACTGAAAATTCATTTTTCAAACCATAAAATTATTTTCTTTTTTTGCCCCTATTCATTTGAAAACCGTTTCTTTTCGTTAGGTGTAGGAATTATCGCAGTTTAAAACCATTGATAGTACTATCGATATTTTTATTAGTTTAGATTTCAAATATAATTGCACTTCGCTATAAAGTGTAACGAAATAATTTAAACAAATGTTTTAATACTTTATTTTAATCAAATCTTGAATGAGAACTATCGAAATTGAAAACTATCCATAGTACTATAGATAGTTTTCATTTTTTAATATACCTGTATTTTGTCTTTTGCTCACATTTCATTTAATCCTAAACAATAGAAAATTCAAATGAAAAATAAGACAACTGGGTAATGAGTACCTGTAACGTAAAATATTTATTACCCACCATTTATTTCGCATCAACAATTTTTATACTTATAGGTACCTACGTTTTTTTTTATGCTTTTTTGTGACTTCTCGTTTTATGAATACTTAATTTGCTTCAATACGACACCCATTTGAAACGACAAAATTTATTTGGTTATTAATAAATTCATTTCATTTTTTTATTCAACAGTTCGGCAGTAAATTCGAAATAAATCATTGCCCTTTCCTTAGCATACTCTTTTTTCTTGAATTAGGTGCCTGTGTTAGTAGATTCAACTTTGTGTATCCAATGAAGATTTTTCTCTTTGTGATTTACCAAACTCGATACTAAACACTGTGGGTACATTAATTTTGGCTTTTTTTTGTCTATAAAGTAATATACTGAAATAATTTTATCAAAATGGAAAACATAACTAAGTATATAGGCCTCTAATTAGTTTATGATTAACGACATACCTACACGTAAAAACAAAGTTAAAATTATAACTTCATAAATGTTAGAATTAGTCACCGAATTAGAGGAACATTGCAAAGATTTTTAAAGTTGTTATTCAAATTCTTCAAACTAAACAATGTGGTTCAAACGAAATTCGCTATCGTCTCTGTCAGTTTTTCGCACTTTATAATTAGGCTAATTTGAAAGGAGAAAATTGGTTCTTCTACGCCGTTGCCACGAATGAACTCTATTTCATGACCTTGGCTTTTGTCAGCTTGATGTCAATTTAATTCCTGCCGAGCGTTTTTAGAGCCTTAAATGCATTTTAACATAACTCTTCCTTACTTTTCTCCCGGTATAGGCTACGTCGGTTATAGTCTATGAGTTCTTTTTTTTTAGTATGGCGTTTTCTCGCTCTGTAGATCCTTTGGTCACTTCAGTTAACACAAGCCATCAATAGGTGTTTGATTCAGTGGTGGATACCCCAATCTATTTGTACGTTTACAAAAATGTTTATCCAGAAAAAATTAACTTTTATGGTTGAAATAAAAGCTTCCAATTGCCGCCTAAAAAAAAAGCAAACAGTTTGGATCAGCAGTTGAAAGTTATTTATTGAAAAAAATTAGTGGTTTCGTCATCAGAGAAAGAAAATTTTTTCAAGAATATAGGATGGTATTCTACAAATACAATACTCGGTAAGTAAATTAAGTAGGCACCCCTCCCGTAATAATTTTATTGTGACTTCAATTGTGCCATGTAGTGCACGTGTGAAAAGCGCAATATTGTTCAAAAAATTCATCCACAGAATTTAAATTACTCGTTGTAATAATACCGAAAAAATAAACTGTCATAAAGAACATTTCAGCAATTTTCTAAAAAAGGAGTTTCAAATACTCGACTTCTTATTTAATACAGCTTAGATCAGAATAGTTTCACATGGGCTACAGTCAGAGAATGGAAAGAATCACCCACAATACTTTACAATTAGATAGTTGATATACATTGGCAGTGAGCTCATAAACGCCTAATCCATAAATTTGTCAAATTTACCCTTATGTTGCCTAATTCAGCTCTAGAATACAGATATATATTATGTCGATAAATAAAGTAATTAACACGCCCTATCTTTGTCTAGATCCAAATAAGTATCAATTTTTGTTTATCGGACGAATACTGCGACCTCCACCGCGTTATACAGAAATCTGAGTTTGAATGATTTTCAAAAATTAACCGTAATTTTACCTTCTGTGTTTGTCAATTTTGAAAGAAGTTTTTTACTCGATTTTTGCAGTAGAATAAATAATAGGCATCTTGTAAAGGGTATTAGTATGGTTGGATGCACAGGAAACTTGATGAGGGTGGAGGCACGTAATTTTTAAAATATACTTATCCACAACAAAGAACACACCATCCACGACCATGGACATTACTGACATTATGGAACAAGGCCACAGAATTATAAATCACCCAATTTCAATCACACCGAGAATAATATCCGCTTTCATCAGCGGCACATTTAGGAGGTTTACGTGGGAGTTAAGGTCTGAAATTCCCTCCACAATTGTTTATATAGATCTCCGTGGTTTGACGAAGTTTAAAGGTTTCAGCCCACTGACACGATACCGAGGCGATATTGAGGTGGTAAAATAAAATCCACACATATAAATGGAAATTAGCACACTTAACGCCATATATACAGTTTTTGGAATGTGATTTCTGCATTTTGTGCGATATTCTACATTTGGTACGTTTACCTCTGGCAGTCAAAATTTTTTTAAAAGATCTTCAAAAAAATGTTTTCAAAATATCTTTTCATCCCAGCAAGGCCTTTGAGAGGAAGGGAGAAAGGGTACCAAAGGTACCGGGCCCGGAATGGCTTAATATAGAAATAAATTGTAATTTTTCAGTATAAACGGTGAAAAAGGGCGTCAGTACCAATTCATGATGAGGTTTTTGGGAGCAAATTTTCCGAAGGTTTGAAAAAAAATCACTAAAACATATGTTTTAGAACCCAAAACGTATCTAAAAAATTTATTTCGTGAGAAGAGCGAGCGAAATTGTTTTCTAAATTTATAACCACTTTCCAAAGGCAAATCCTGCAGCTGGAGCTAAGAGGGGCTCTTCAGTTTATTTCTCCTGGGCCCGAAATTTCTCTCTGAGGCCTTACATCCTAGTACCGAGGTGAATTAGGCTGCCTGAATACTGCTGCAAAATATCGCTTCCATGTGCGTCAAAAGGTATCGCAGGTGATACTTTTTACCGCTTTAGTATTGCCTGGACCATACCACTTGAGTATCGCGCCGGTGTGCTGAAGCCTCAAACAATAAATACCTACAGTACTCCTAACCTCCTCGATTACTTTTATTTTATTTTCGTACAATTAAATTATAATTTATGAGTAGTTCATAAAACCTGAATTTTATGGATACAGTCGAGTAGGACTTTGAAAAACTACTGCTCAACATAAATGGCCTATAACCAGAAAGAAGGATTTCTTGGTAGCCCCTTCATATCGTGCATATGCAAGTTTTCATACTATAATGTTTTGAAATTGTTTCATGTAAACCTTTTGTCATACCTAATCAAATGAAACAATTTCCTCCATTCCCCCCTGTTATATTTCCCGAATTTGCCAATTGAAAAATACTAAATTCTTATAATTTACAGCCGTCTGCTAAAATTTTCAAAATAAGTTTTCAAGACTGTCGGTTGTATCCATATTAGGTTTTAGGAACTAGGTATTTACTCATGAATCATCTTGTGAATACCTACTTATGAATTTGAGTTTTTAACGCCAAAAATTTTCTTGGATCATGAAACGAAAAATATACCGGTCACCAACCCTAGGATAAATTTTAATGAGTAGGTTAGATTTCCTTCGAAAACCTACTTAAAAATTAAATCCAATTTCTAATCTGTTAAAATGAAATTTGAAAAAATCAAATAAACCAATCAAATTTTTTCAATCTTATAACATTTTTTCAAGGAAAATAAACTTGAGTGGTTCATTGATTTTTCATACTTATTTTACGTTTTTGAAATTGATAGATTTTTCAACCTAATATTTTGGAATTCGGGAAACGCTTTCATCACATTAAGAAATTAATTTATTATCATTTTTTACACAATACCCATATCCTTTTCAGATGGTGAGGATTGTGTCGTCTGTCACATTTTCTAAATGAAACAAAGAAAAAAAACCAAAAATGTTGTGTTCACGGTTTGAAAAAAAAAACAAAAAAAAAAAACTATGTAAGTATAATAGAGCTGAAATTTTCATGAAAGGTAGTCCTCGTAGGTATAGTATCAGCCGACTAAGTCTGAGTTCTGATAGAAGTTTAAAATCTATTGGTTCAGTAGCTTCTGAGAAAACTTGAGAACTTTTAATTCATGGAAAAGTGGTTTTTCCATGATTGTAAGCAAACTACAAAAGTGACTGAACTAAAATTTTGACGATACGTTGTTTTTACGCATGTGCAAGTCTGACAGATATTTGGTGCTTATTAGTTCAGTGGTTTCCGAAAACCTTGGAAAAGAGAAAATTTCAGGACAAGAGGTTTTTCCAGGATTTTGAGAAAACTTCAGAAGGGATGAAAATCTGAAATTTTTCCAAAACATAGTTCATCAATTATAGGACTGGTCTGATAGGAGTTTGGTGCCTTTTGATTCAGCAGTTTTCGAGAAAAATGTGAAACAAAACAAAATTTCTGGCGAAAAACAAGTCGCCTGCGTTGCTTGAAGTATCCTTTCCGTATTTACGGCACAAGGGGTTATTTCACTTATTTTACTTAAAACTGTAAAAATGAAATTTCCGTTGATCGATGTGTTTGTCAGATATCGGTAAGTATCGATTATTTTGCAATTATTTAGCACATTTGAAATTCAGGATTTTTTTTTGAATTGTAGATATAAATTGGCAAACTTGGTTTTCTAGCGAAGTATTGCTGCGCAAGAATTTTTTTTGTAATGACGGTTGATATATTCTTCCTCAAAGTTTAACAATTAATAAGAATTTTTTCATTTTCATCAAAATACAATATACCTAATCTATTGATTATGATATCGTAGAAAAAAAAAAAAAAAAGAGAAGAATGACTAAAAAAAATAAAAATTTAGATTGGTATAGTATATAAGTGGTCGGAAAGGCAGACTGATTTGTTTGGAATTTTTGAGAAAAATAGCCACGGTAAAGAGAATTGAACGCCATGCATTTAGATGGCCTGATTGAGACTAGTTACACGAATCACGTGCACTCTTTATACGACGTACTCGCGAAAGACAAAAATACATTTACCTCCTTACCAAATGCGCCATCAACTTTTATTCCTTATTTTTTTTTCTTTTTTTCCACCTCATGAATGTTCACCGAAACCACTCTCCCAACGAAAGCAAAAAAACAAATACAAAAAAAAGTGTCTTCCACCGTTCGTATAAGTTTTATTCTTATTGACAGTTTTTTTGGTTGACTATTACTACCCTCAATTACGAAATAAGGCTGAGGGCTGCAAGAATTTTCTGAAATTGATAGAGAGCTTCAGACGGGTTGGTACACTCTAATGTCGGCTGGGAACCTGCGGAGAAAATCGGTAATTCTACCTTCCGATGTGGTACAATTTTCATTTCAGCTCGGATTTCAACGACGTGTCATCTCCCCCTTTCAGAATTTACTCTTCTTCGTCGTCGTCATTCGTGTCGGTTACCATACGTGCAATATAATCCACAACTTCTAGAGTTCCAGTCATAATACTAATAATAAAACTACAGAGTAAGGATTTTCAAGAAAATAGGTTTTCCCATGTGAATGGGCATAAATACACAGCTTATTAGAGAATCCGTGTAGAGGAAAAAAAAGAGCGAGACAGACAGACAGACGGAGACAGAGAGAGAGACAGAAAAAAAAAAGAGGAAAAAAGGTACGGACGACGAAAAAGTATTAAGATGTCTTTTATCGTTTATTTACACGACCTACGTTGTATTTTCTTTCTTTTTTTTTGGTTGAAAATTTTAAACGAATACGTGCATCGCATTGTTTTAATTCCATTTTATTTTTAACCATTTTTTCTGGCGAATAACGACATTATACACGAAGCTGGCTCCACACATTCTCCTATTTGCCAAACGTGGCTGAGCACAAATAATTATAGGTATACTCGCATTTCTGCTTACCAAATGACGAGCACACTGATACACAGGTATGTCAAAGCTCAAATATTTGTTCACTTTGACTCGTGAAAATTTACCGACAACAATCGGAAGCATCGTCGGCATTGCTCGCCAAATACAATATTTACGCTTGCCATGCGTATGAATTTGCCACATACGTGTATCAGTGTGCTCGTCAATTGGCAAGCACAATGACGAGCATACACGATTATTTGTGTTTAGCGACATCTGACAAACAGACGAATGTGTAGAGCTGGCTTTATACAAGGAGTCGGACATTAACAATTTTTTTTTTTTTAATTCCGCTCGGATTAAAGGTAAAGCGTTTAAGCTGATGAGACAAGATAAAAAAAAAAGAGCCTATAATAGTCAACTTGCATCAGCGTTTTCGATACCTTTTCTCCTTTCTTGATCAACTGTCACAGAAACACACAAATAATGGATACCTAGTACCAAGGTCGTGAATAAATTTACATCATAGGCTTTGCAAAGTACCAAGAATTACTTTTCTCTGCGTGAAACAGCCGGTCATATGATGGAAATTATGAGAAAATTTTAAGCAAAAGCTTCTATCTGTGTTTACTCAAATTATTTCGACATTTATAACATTTTTGATTCACCACGACATCTTGCACAAATACTAAATTTAAGAATAGTGATTTACGATAAGAGTGCGTAAAATATACGATTTCGCTACGAGTGATGCAAATCACACGAGTAGCAACCACCAACTCCGCACGAGTGTCATGCACTATGTTTTTTCAACAAACACCAAAAAAACAAACTTTCGTAAAATAAAAAAATTTTTAAAATGGAATCTGAACAGTACAAAAACGACAAATTTTTCATTAATTTACAGTTTTTCGTTTGTTTATTCTCAAGTAGTTAAAGAAAGATGAATAACAAATTTTATGTAATGTAGATTCAAGTACGTTTTCTCTTCTTTTCAGTCGGATCAATCCCTGCTTTCCAGCTTAAATAGCGACAATGAAATTATCGATTGAACGAGGAGAGGTTTCTAGGTAATAAAAACGGCTAATTTTCTATTAATTTGCCTTTTTTCATTCGCTTATTTTCAAACAACTACAGATGATTCATAAACTGCATGGAAATTTTATAAATTTCATCCTCTTTCCAGCTACATCAACCCAAGCTTTCTAGCTTAAATAGAGTTAAAGGAATCATTGAGTAAAATAAGAGAGGTTTGTTTCCAAATTGAAAATTATCTGGTATTTTTTTTATTGAAGTGGCAACTTGACAAGCAGTTTTTTACAAATATAAGAAGAGCAGAAATTTCATAATGTTACATGAAAGATAGTGCGCATGCGTACTGTGGGAACTGCTATACCTTGCCCTATATAAAATACATTCGACAGTTATATCCTATGGTGAGATGGCTATGTGGTTAAGTTCACCACTTTAAGCTGGCAAATATGTAGATCCCAGGTTTAATTCCCTGAATCAATAAAACCTACATCTGGTACCCTCGACATGTGCTGGACATGCACGCACCCTAGTGGTGCTTGGTGGAACTTACAACTCTCTTTCCTAACCTGAGTTACTGATAGATGACACTCTATACATATAGGGGAAATAAAACCCATATATTTAGATAGTGTAAGCTTGTGTGTATAGGTATAAGGGCCTTTCTGGCTACACCCAACCTCCCACAGCATCTAATGTCATTCAACTCATGTTGAGTCTCTCTAGGAGGGAGTGTGTGTGTGTGAACCACCATACCTTGCCCTTTATAAAATACATTCACCAGTTTTAGCCAGTGGTAAGATGGCTGTGTGGTCTAGTTCACCGCTTTTAGCTGGTGAATATCGATTCCCCAACCAACAAAATCTACACGCACTGAAGACAGTAATTAAATAATTTAATCAAGTCTCAAATTACGCATGCTCAAAATTTTACTTTTCAACATTAGTATAAAATCTCCTACTTCACATACAGTTAATACGCCTAAAAACATCTATTTTTGCAATGTATATAGCAAAAATAGTTTTTTGGGGACGTTTCTTTTGAAAATACTGTCTCTATACTGATTAACAAAATTACTTTGCTACCTAAGATAACAAATAAAAGCATTTTATCTGATTTTTGCGTAGTTTCAAATCTTTTTGTTGTTCACGTTAAAAATTAATTTTTGCTTTAACAAGGTCTTAAGTTTATATGCAAGAATGATAAGGATTACTCGAGATAATATTATACTAAAACAATACCTTTTTACAGACGAGCAATGGTCTGACAACTGCTTCAGAAATACTCAATAATAAGTACCAATCTTGCGCGCCACTCACAGAGAGAAAAGGAAGATTTGAAAACACGGCGTATCTGACTATTACCCACCATACATTGTAGGTATTCATGCAGATGCTAGAGAATATAGAATATCTTTCTATGGTTTTCACTACACGTTATTAATTAATATTTATTCTAGATTGAAAGGTACATGCAGGTAAACAACAGAAGAAAAAGCGAATCTGGATGAAGAACAGTTTAATGAGTTTTTATACTTATTTGAGATTAAATTTACTTGAAAATTCAATGCAAGAAGAAAATTTGTTAGATTTTAACTTCAAGATGAAATAAAATCCACTAATTTTTCGCGATCATTCATAACATCAGGCTTGATGAGAAGAGGGAAGAAGGATTTCTCCAGATACAAGACTTTGAGAGGCCCATTCTCAAAACAAAAGGAGCAAAATAAGCAGATTTTTATCGAAAATCTACTAAAAATCCACTGCAAAACCCTTAAAAAATTTTTTATCACTCTACTTGTGAAATAGACTTCTCTAGTATTATAAAACCGCTTCCACGGATAAATCCTTAGTACTGCAACTTAACATAGATGTAATTGTCAATTAATTAAGGGCCCCTTAAATTTTTTCTCCCCCAGGCCCGAATTTCCTCTCTCCCTGCATAATATCATTCATCTTCCAGAATCTAGGTTGACCTTTCTCTTTATTTGTAACTGGTATTCAGAATAACTTAGACCATGTTTTTACTTAAGTTTAAATCGATAGTTTCCAACAACTTATTCAATGTTACTCTTGTAACAGCAGTCATAATGTGAAGCAAATTCATTAAGCATCGTAACTTAATTTATTTGGGAGAGTACACCCCTGTGTAGAAAAGTGTGTATTTTAAATGAAAATGACGATATCCAGGCTATAATAACTCTTTGAAAGAACTGAATTACAACCATAAAACTTTTTTAAACTCAGTTATCCCAAATTCCAAACTGTTTTAGAAAATGTTACTGCACTACTGACTTTTTAATTGAAAACATTAATATTTGTGAGGAATACCTTGTTGTGAGAGATATTCACACAAGAAGGTTTTCTACAGAGTTTGCGTGTTCTACCACTTTATACTGTAAAGTATGGGAGAGCCAAATCCTCGGCAAACACTGGTGATTTTGTAGCTAGTTTCGAGAGTTTATATACCAAATTTGGTACACACACACAGACACACATACATACATATACGTACGTGATTATGTCATCCGTTACGTTGTTTTTTGCCTTTATTGAGGTGATAAGAAACAAAGCAATGCGTTTGGTACTGGGCTGTGACATCACCAAGATTGTTATCAGGTAATTGATCACGGCCCGTGCAATATATCTTACCTGTACGAACATACAAATGCGCAAGTGTGTATATGTTTTAACGTCACAGAGACGATTAATTGCCAGACTTTGGGTGGCAACTGTCGTCGAGGGATGCGAGCCCCTAAAACCTCATACGAGTGATGTCCCCACAATTTGTATCGATGATCTTGATTTACCTTACAAATAAAAGGTATTCAACACAAAAGTGTATCTTTATTTAATGTGAAATAAATACAGAACATAATATGTACAAGCTGTAAAACGTATATCTACTGAATAATGTACAAAATGAGAATGAAATACAACCAAAAAAAATGGTGTTATATTAGGCCAGAGTTTTGGGTGATTTGTGTTGGAGGGAAAGGAGAGAAATGATATTAAGGGAATAAAGATATGATTAATATGCAATACTATACATAATTTATAAGAAAAATTTGGTGCATGTAGTCACATGAGATGAGAATAGCCCAATTAAAAGTTTTTAGAACAGCACTTTTCAACCATAAAGAATAGGCCTATTGTCCAAAAATATGCGTTAAGGAAATTGCTGATGTAGAATAAATATGGTCATGTAGGAATACGACTATGTTTTGTAGACAGGAGTGTGTATTCTAGTAATTTAGGAATTATGAAAATATTTTGTCAGAGTTTAAATAAATGCTGAATATGTAAAAATGAGTACTTTCAAGAAAATATGAATATTTGGTTAGACTTCTGAATTTATAAAATATGCTGACATAGGTAACATTATTTATTACGATACCTCATAACAAATGGGGTAAGTTGGCTGAAATTGTACTACTTTTAAGTTTAACTGCCTATAATGACAAAAATAATATTTTTAGAATCCCTAACAATATATTTTCTAATTTTTATATCCTTTCTTCTATCATGTTTTCATTTACACTAGCCTCACTCAAATATTGTAAAAATTACAGCTGATTTTATCAACAAACTCCAATGACAACTAGTTTCCTAAATTGTACCAGTTAATTTCCTAAATCGTATCTGAGATATTTTTTTCATTTTTATAGCTTATTTTATTGTTTTTATTGTTGATGTTGGTTTAATTTAATTATTATTTTATACCATATTTTTGTATATATTATTAATAAATAAACTGCAATAGACGAGTCCCAATGTTTTGAAATATATAATAAAAAAAAAAAGCGGTGTGATTTAGGAAACTCGTCACCCTAATCAGTGGTATGATTTAGGAAACAGTATCTACTTCCAGTAAAATTCAAATTTTTCATCTTAAAACTATAATTGTAATTGACATTTTCTGAAAATATGATAAAGAACGTTTTAAATTCAACTAAATTAACAATTTTGAGAGCTTAATTTTTTTTTCAAGCTCAGACTTATTAAAACTGCATGACTGATATATTTTTCCTTTGGTATACTTTTTTTCTTAAGGTTGTAAAGCCGAAGAAAATGAGGATATCGAGAAAATTTTTGGTTTCCTTGTGGTTATTTGTATTTAGTTTCGTTATTCATCACATGGATCAGTAATTTACTCTCCCATTTTTTGAATATCATCAGTGGTACGATTTAGGAAACTGTACAATTTTGGCAACCTTACCTTACTTAATTGGTCAATTTCCCAGTTTTCTCATCTGTACTATTCTTTCACACTAATTTGATCATCGTGAGTGATATAGTAAATATTATCCGACCGAGGCTCCCTCCTTTCGACTGTCTGCATTTCCCATACATCCTCAAACAAGTAACTCAATGATACTGTAATGGCCAAAAGAGGTGGTAATGTACCTAATTAGAACCACTTTCGGTATTACACCATACACGAAATATCACGTACTATTAAAGCAGTAATACTTCTAAAATAAATTCAAGTTTATCATCCACAAACTATCGTGGACCTTAACATTAGTTAGAGACTCAATAATATTTAAAACACACGAGTGAGTTTACACATTTAATAAAATAATAATTTGTACATCACAGTACATAAATATACGTTAATATTTATACATATACAATCACAATTCAACAAGCAAGACTATCTGTTCACTAGAGACTTCTACAAGAGAGGTTCCAGGTACTTAGAAGTAGCTGTCGAGGAACTGTGTCTTATTCCACTGAATCGAGGGATTATATACTCGTTCAGGGTATGAAAACGTACGTGTCAGATAGGTAAAGTGAGGTAGGGTGTTGTTATTATAGGGTTGTGCTGACTCGTCAAGTATTCGAGGGACAGGTACAATTAGGTCATGAATATACAGAAAGTATATCTATATTCATAAAATTAAATACGGGTAAATTAGTGGTTGTTTATAAAGAGTTATAGGATTATTATTGTTGATAAATATCTACGTTTTTGGTATTCGAAAATGTGTGGACGAATATGTTCGTTATTTCTAAAAATAGACGAAAATATACGTTACAGATACTCTCTTCTGTAAAATCATCGTAGATACTGCCATTTTCAATCAAACCACAAGCCACTCAAACGGTCCTCCCTTCATCATTCTCTGCCAACCTGCCACATTTTTCTGTGCAGAGTGTCACATTCGTACGCGATGGTTCACGACTATATCTGATATTATTAGTTCATCCAATTTTCCAACAGACGTCGACCCTCACACCTCTTTTCCATCCCTTACATAGGTACCTACTACATAATATTATCTTCGCGGTAATTCCGACGTGTCGAAACAGTGCGTCGTCTTCCTGTCTTTTATAAATTTTAATATTTACGGATCTCGCCCCCGACAACGTTCATTGGCTACGATATTTTTTCGCGGGGGCATAACGATGTTATTCAATTATATATATATATATATATATATACGACTATATCTGTATATAAGACGAGGGTCGTACATTCTACATAATATTTACAAGCGCAAAAGGGGTTGCCCGGAGATTCGTATTCTCGATAATTTAGATTAGGAAGTGACAGGGATGAAAGTAGTGGCAGCACAACTTTCTCATCCCTTCTGACCTCGTGCCGTGGTTTTGGTGGATGGTTGGATGAGTATGTATAGCCTGTATTGTATACATACAGAATACATATAGGTATATAATACATGTGCACGAAAATATACCATTTCATTAGCAAAGGCGCGAAATCTTAATCGAGAGTTGAGTTTAATTTAACGTCGTCGAACACGTGTTGAAAATTTGTCATTTGTATTTTACCTGTTACTGCGACGGATATTCCCATAATGTGAGGATTATGCTCGAGACACAATTTTGTTGTGAATAAGTTAGTATAATAACTGCTGGCTTTATACGAAGTAAGTATAAGGTATGCGGTTTTGGCGGTTGAAAGATGCTCAGAATGCGTCACAGTCTATGTAAGTATAGGATCTTCGTATGTCTACGTAGAAGACGTCATATATGCGCTGTTCCTGCGGTGTTTTGTTTCAGTCCTCGCACTGGAGGATGAAACTGAAGAGCTGCCTCAAGAGGAAATGGTAATTTAAACGTACATTGTGTTCAGGTGAGCCGTGGAACACCTGACGAAACGCACTCCTTTATCAATCCGTGTTCGAGACACTTCTTTATGAAAAGTTTCCATCGTTTTATCTCTCAATAATTTCCCTCCAAAATCCTAGTCTTCAACATTTAAGTGTAGGTATCACCGAACCTGGTCACTCGAAAAAGTGACGGTGATCCTCCCTGCGGTATTCCCACAACCACATATTTCATTTTCTGTTAGAACCAATTTTTTCAGATTCGTGAGAGTTCAAGCACATACGACATCCATTTTAGCTCCCAACTACTCACATCTCATCTACGAACCCATAGCCAGTTCATCTTTCCATGAAAGGCAAAAATTAATCGAGGTAGGTCAATATTTTTCTGACATGAATTAAAAATTTTCACAATTGAGACTGAATAGTTTTTTGAAAAAAAAAGAAAAAAAGACAGTGTTAGTCGCATATCATGACTCTGAACGGTATACAAGTTAACAAATGAAACATTTCTGATCAAAATAATTTGTAAAAGCGTTACGAAACGCGCATAATCACCAAGATTCAGCCCCTCACCCGTCCCCTATAGGTCAACAGAAAGCCCCTTAAGCCACTGACAATGACCCTAAAATTTCCGAGTCCAAAATTTTGGCGAACGCCCATCACCATCCGAATAATATGTATGTATGCAATAAATATATTATGGTAGATAAATATTGACAATAGATAGATAACTAGATAAATAGTTGACGTTGCATATTTCGTGACACTTTTTGGTAACATTTTCACTGATTTTGACCTCTCTACCCCTTTTTAACATCGATGACGACGATGACAATAATAATGATGATAATAATAATGATGTTAATAATAATAATAATAATAATAATAATAATAATTCCGTACACTATATCACACAGTTTCCTTCACACCTATAGTATAAATTGAAGTTGGTTTTTTTTTTGTCGCAGCATCACGTCTCTCCCACTTGACAGATTTTCACAAAATTTTAACCTCATATAGGGGCTTATCCCTCAATAGTTTCTACCAAATTTTGTTTCGAAATCTCAATTCCGAGAGTTATAATTGAGAAAAACAATTCTAGTCCAGTGTAGCTCCGTTTGAATCGCAACGGTTAATTTTACTAGAAGTAAAAATTTTTAAATATTATCTCACATTATATTTTTTACGACTCGCCCACCAGCTAACAATTATTGTGAGATACCGATTGAGGTTAATTTCTCATTTAATATGAGATTTACTTATAGCAGCGAGTCTCTAATTATTAGTTATAATTACATTTCCCACTAGATTGTGTACGCCCTATTGTTAGTGCCTAAAACTGAAAAATTCTGAGTTAAATCAAAGGTATAAAATGATGGTGGAAGGAGTCAGGATAGAACACAAAATTTTAAATTTTGGAACCATTAAGTCTTTTGTGACATGAAACGAAAAACTATCTTTGTATTAGCACCAAATATTGTTATTAGATAAGTTAATTATTCTACAGGTACGTATATAATGATGAGTGAAATAAAAACCCAAAGACCATCGTAGTCTTAGTCTTAGACCGGCAATCATTGGCGACCATAACTCTGAGCTAAGCATTCACAAACCGGAGAATCAGTTTCAAACTCGCAATTTTTGACTATATTTCTCAGCAAAACAAGTTTTTTTCATAGCTTTGCTGTAGTTCGTCACAATAAAGCTTAGTTTCTCGGCTAAACTATTTTTTTTTTTTGTAACTTTTATGTAGGTAAAAAACAACCCCTTAGGTTATCTAATCCTTATCTCGGGGTTAGTATCAACTATGAATAGCGGCCTTAGACTTAACTTTTATGATGGTTAAATTGAACTCCACGGTTATGGCCTTTCAAAATATAAAAGAAAGAAACTAAGCACTATACACATATACCGAGTGCTGATTATTTAAAAATCAAAATTTCAAATATTTTACTGTTTTTTAATATTTTTTTCAGTTTTGTATTTGGTTCTGGTCTTGTACAGTTTAGTCTCTACTCTTTATCTAGATTTTGGTTTCTTATAGTCAGGCTTGACGTATGTCCAGTCCTTGTTCTTTCATAGCAGGCTTGAGGTTAAAACCAGCTCAGGCCAGGTCAAGCCAAAACCAATTTGGAAGTACTTCGTTATATTCGAAAAATCAGTAGAATATCGTCGAATCGTTGAGACTATGTGAAATTTGATTACAGTGCAACCTGTATATATCAAATATAGACATATAACAAATTCCCTCAATGTAGAGAAAAGGTAGTCCAATCGCTGCACCAGTGGCGTAGCCAAGGGGAAGTCAGAAGGATCAACCTGTAACAGCCAAAAAAAGTGATAATGTACCTAATTAGAACCACTTTTAGTGTTACACCATACACAAGATATTTAACACTGGACAAGCATTAATACCTCTGTAATAATTTAAATATTCAATTTATCATCCACAACTATCGTGGACCTTAACGTATTTGAGAGACTCAATAATATTTAAAACACAATGTTTAATTAACACTTTTAATAAAATAATAAGTTGTACTACATCAGTACATCAACAATACGTTAAACACTATAAATTAGGTTTAGTATATGGGAGTACAACCCTTTTGACAAGACTGTCTATTAACTAGTAGCTCTGTAAGAGAGGCTCTAGGTACTGTGTAAAGATTCCTTCGAATCAAGGGTTTATATACTCGTTTGGGGTATGTAAGTATACGTGATGGACAGGCTAAGTGATGTAGGGGATTGTTATTATAGGGTTGTGTTGACTCGCAATATACTCGAGGGGCAGTCACAATTAGGTCATGGGTATACGAACATTATATCTATATTCATAAAATCAAATATGGGTAATTTAGTGGTTGTATATGTTCGTCATATTTAAAAATAGACGAAAATATGCGTTACACAACCTACCTTTATGATTTTTTAAAGCAAGATTTCACAAAGTTAAACCATTACAGTTCTTCATTTCACGACAAATAATGACAATTGGCAAGTAAAAATGATAAATTCATATAAAATGTCCCAATTTTCTTTTTTTTAGGTGAGGGTAGGCATAAACGTATCTAGAAGGGGACAAGGGAACATGTCCCCACAATGCAAAAACAAAAGGAGAAAATTTCGAAAAATACCTATAGACAAAATAATCGAAATATTTTTTGCTTATTTGGTTCGAACTAACGAGGTTAATCCCCACCTCCTGATGCTCGCCTCCCAAGAAAAAATCACTACGGGGAGAAGTCACGTTTTTTTCTATTTGACGCCTACCCTTAAGAAAATCCTGGCTACGCCACTGCCCTGAACATTTCTTTGCTTCCCTGTCTAATTGGATATAACAAACTATTGACATACCTAACTGTAACAATATAGTTTTCTGGTCCATTGTGGTTCCACTGTAATTGTTCCTTATTATAAAACAGTGGCGCCAAAGCAAAGACAGACCTATTTTATTTATAGTCGCTCTTGGTCTCGCTCTTTTTACAAGATGCAAAACAACTTTGCTCATTGTAAATTTTAAACAAGGTCAAAAATTTTCTACAAACAAAAGAAAAAAAAAATTCTGAAGAAATAATAAAAAAAAGTCTGAAACATGCAACGCTTATCTGAGCGTTGATAATCCGTTCCAAAAGTCAGGAGAGCTATTCTGGCGTAAAAACGTACGTTGTTCTCGAATTTCGAACATAGTTTTGTCCACATCATACTTTTCCAAATACGTCCGTCGAACCCACATAATAAAGTACCTACCTAAGCAAAGGATTTTTCGTTTTGTTTTCACCCAAAAAGGACCAATACACCGGAGAGACAAGGGACGAAAAAAAAAAAAAGGGGGGAAAGGGAAAAAAAAAGAATATATAATATAACCAATGAAAAGTAAATCAACGCTACAAAACGGCAGTCAGTTAGTCATATCTAACAAAAGTATCAGGTTAAATGAAGGAGCAATATTTTAGATATTTATCAACGTCAGGAGCAGGGAGTGAAAACGACAGAAAGAGAACGAAAGACTACGCGAGAAAGAGAGAACGACTGAGGAAAAGAACCTAAATGGGCAACAATATAACGAGAGCATTCACCACCACCACCGCCATCATCATCATCAACCATTCCACCCTTTCTCTTTCTGGTTCACATCTGATATAAAATACATACAAAACCCCTCTTTCTCTCTCACTCTCTCTCTCTCTCTCTTTCGCGTTTGCTCACCCCGATATGAGTACTATGAAAAACAAGCAGCATTTTGGAGAGACGACCTGCCTTTTGTGAAACTGCTCCGCCGGGGAAAATACCCTTATCAGCGCTAGTTTCAGACCCTTTGCGGCGATCCTTTGGGAACGATATTTTCGGCGAAAACGGCGAACATGTAACCGAACCAAGTTGCACCAGCTTAGATCTGTTATCGCCGTTTTATGACTGAGTCTTTTACAATAATTATAAACTTATTACGACCATTGTTGTATACGTCGCCCAGCATCGCACCATCGGCACCTGCACCACCACCACCACTGCCGCTATAGCGTATAGTATAGACGAATACGACAGTCACTTGGAGATAGGTACGCATAATGTAGAGGTAGGCTACGAACAAATGGTCGACGATGAACGTGTAGGTCGCTACCGGATCTCTGGCGTGATAGTGGATGCGAAAAATGCTTTTAGTCTTTTACAGCACCTGCAAATTTAACGACAACCTCAACATTGGATACGAAAGCTCTATTCTCGCGAAGAAAATGCGCGAATTTGTTCGTTGCTATTCATTAAACGCTGCTTTCGACTGGCGAACTCTCGGTATCTACGCCACAAAATAACCATAATTCGTACCCTTAGCGGCGATAACCCCTCACCCTTCACAACATATGATAAGAATTTCAAGGTAAACGCGAACTGGTAGTTACATGTTGTTTATGAACTTCGAGTTTAGGCTGGTTTAGAGCAATTAAAAGTAATTTTTTCATGCGATGACGAATCAAGTCGTAATTTTCACTACCTACTACACCCATTGAATGGGCTCGTAATTTTTATATAGTTTCACCGAATCAAAAAAGTACCGAGAGAAACCTTTAAAAATATTTTTCTCGAAATGAGGTTTCGTGGATTTGTTCCACTTTTGTTCCGAACTCGTTATATGAAGCGATCTTGGCAAAAATGGTCAAGTCAATTTTAGTCATTTTCGAGTTAACGTCATCAGACAGAGAATTTTACGCCAGATTCAGAGGTACCACTGATCCTGCAACAAAAAAAATTTGTTTCTCTCGGCAGTCATAACGATTTTAAAATCCAGATGGCAGACCAGTCAAAAAGGTAGATTTTTCCTTGAATAGGCTGAATTTAAAATTATACGTATTGCGGGTTGCAGGTTACGTTTATTATATGCAGGTTTCAAGAATTTTGAATTTTAATGAAAACACTAATCTTCGAACTTGACTTGTGAACAGCCCCTGAGTATGTACATTAGTGATGTATAAACTATCGATAGTTTTTCTCAAAAATAATTATCGATAACTATATATCGACAGAAAAAAATATCGATATTATGCACCACTAAATTGTACATGAAATATTTGTTCCATTTCATAAAAAATTATACACTACAGTTTGTCTACAAATTTCGTTTTTTTAGGTATTACGCAGGTATGGGGATTCAAACTGCTAACTGATAAGATACCTAACTCAATTCCCTCCAAAACACAAAACTGTACCGACTGGGCTACGAGTATCTAATACCTATGTATGGAAGAGAGAGTTATAGCCGACACATGTGTGTAGCTGCCACACTACTCCTCTCCAATACAGTGGAGCGCAGTATAAAAAAACTCTAGCGCAGCAATGCTTCGCTAGAAAATCCAGTTTACAGATGGAAATAGAAATAGAGATGGCGATGAGAGAGAGAAAAAGATCTTGAAAAAAATTGCAAGATAATATGGATGGTAATCAATATTTACATGGATAATAATCAATATTTACATCGATATTAATCGATATTTTATTACTAGTTGTTGGGACCACAATCCTCCTCCTCCTCTCACACTCCTGCAAACACTCCACTATTTTTCTTTGAATACTTTTGTACTTTTACTCGCAACTACACTGTCACATTGTTCCGCCACTCATTTGTTCATCTCCATTCATATTTGTTTATCTCATACCTACTATACATACTTTGTACATGATTTACATCTTTACTGCAGTTACAAACACTTCTGAGATGTTACTTTGAGTACATCTTTATTTCTTTTACACAATTACTCTTCTATACTAGTTTCAGGTTAAGAAGTTACAAAAAACTGTCAATAGTTATCCATATATTAACAAAAAAATCGATCTATCAATGTTTCATCACTAAAAAAATATTTTCAGGAAATTTTCTGTTTTCAGTTTTCTTGAGAACTACTGAACTAATGAGCACCAAACTACTTTCAGACCTGCCCCCAAACAATAGCTATGTTTTGTAAAAATTTCAGCCCTATCAGTTAAGTAGTTTTCTCAAAACCGTGAACACAAAATTTTTTCCAGAAATTTTTGTTCTCAAATTTTCTTGAAAACTACTGAATTAATAGGCACCAAACTTCTAAAACATTTGTACCAACATGGGAACATTTATTGTGAAAATTTCAGCCCAATTTCTTTTGTAATTTTCTTAGAATCCTGGAAAAATGACTTTTCCAGAAATTTTATGTTTTCCAGTTTTCTCAGAAACTAACTTACCATTAGACAAAAAACTTCTTTCAGACCTGCTCCAATATGAAAACTATCACTCGTAAAAATTTCAGCCCTATCTACTTGGTAATTTTCTAAAAACCGTGAACATGTATATATGTGTGTCTGTGTATGTGTGCCAATTTTCTTATATAAACTCACAAATCTGGCTACAAAATTACCACTGTTTGCTTAGGATTTGCTCTGCCATACATTTGTGTATGATATGGCAGAACATGCAAAGCTGTTGATTGTCTTCTTGTGTGAATACTTTTTCACGACAAGGTATTCCACAGTGACCATAAAAATTCATAATTCTTTCTCTCAAAACCTATTTTTTCTAACGAGGCTTGCTGTCCTAGAGTTTTTCAATTTTAGGTCGCCATATTATCTGTCAACTTAAAAAATTATTTTATTTAGAGTTAATATGTTGAGCACTGGACATCATGGAACATAAATGTTTCCACCCATCAAGTTGATTTTACCCTCTTTTATAGCCTCTTAAAGACAAAAATTTGTCAAATAAAACGTTTGACAGCTTTCTACTCCAAAACTATTATGCCTATAAAAAATGTGTACATTTCCTTATTTGTAGAAAATTTTAGAAGAAAACTTTTTATAAATCATACAGTTTTCTTTAGTATTGACCTTTTAAGGAGAAAATGACCACAACAACTGTGAAGTATGGTTTAAAACATCTTGGGAGCCAGAGAGGAGTGTATCAACTAGAGAGATGGCTAGTATTCGATTTTATGTAGTTTGCCACCTAATACAATAAACCTCTAAAGGGCAAAACATTATCTTCATTTTTTGTGAGAAACAGGGGATGAAAATTAACAAACTGGGTTTTCTAGCGAAGTATTGCGGCGCTAGAGTTTTTTTTTTCCTTTCTACTGAAAAAATTTACCGTCGCTTGCTTTGCAGATGCTTAGATCCAGCCATAGCTACTGCATTTTTGAGAAATTACCTAATAACCCAATAAAATGAATCGAAATTTAGGACACACTTATTTCCAGAGATGAAGATAATTTTTTTTACATTATCTTCAAAATACTGGAGATGAAAGTAGTTTTGAGAAGGTAAATACTAAATAGACTATCCATTAAAAAAAAAAAAAAGAAAGTTTAGAGATTTTTTTTTACTAAAATTGGCACAAATCTTTGTAGTAAAGTTCATCATTCTAATAAAGGATCATCGGAATTTTTTAGAAGGTGATCAACCTACTTGATATATTTTGTTAGCTTTTTCGGCTGGTTTTCTCGATTAATATTCAGTTATTTTTTGAAAATATCCGTTTTGAACGTTCTTTGTTTGGCCACTTTTCTCCCCATTCTGTACCCTTATTGAGTTTAAATCAAAACTGTCACCCTTACGAAAATATGCAAAATACAGCGCCTGTCGCTCGTTCACAGACTTTTGGGAGAATGCCAAATCACGATAAAATCGCATTGGTCGTTCAGCCGGATATCTGTGTCATTAGATTTTGAAATACGGCACCCAGTACCTTCGTTTTTGGTTTCATGACCCACGATTCACCACCCTCGCACGTCCACTTGAGGCTAAATTTTGTATCGCATTTCTCAATTTTATGATTTATCCTCGCACATTTCAGCCTAAACAAGTAAGTATTTATATATAGCTTACCTACCTGCTTACCAATTGTGCGTTGGCTTATAGAAACTAATAATTATTAGCTTTCTTGTAGGGTTGTTTAGGCAGAGAAAATAAAAATATTGTTCAAAACTACAGAACAATAAGTAGGTATTTGAAAATCTCATAGGCAGAACAATGATAAAAATTTTGGAAGAGGTCACAGCCCTTTAATTTTTTCCTTAAACTATAAGATAGATTAGTAGAAAATGAATTTAATTTTTTTGACAGTTCATACTTTTCGAATTTTTCTGGGTGCAGGGGCTTCAACAAGGTTTGAGAGGAACTTAGATTTCTCTTAACTTCACCTCTGGAAAACCAAAGGAAAACTCCAAACCGCAACCAGAACTAAACCGTATTTCTGAGTATACAGCCATATAGTTTATAATCGCTAAGAAACGTACCAAATTGGGAGAAAACGTTGTTGAAATATTTAATAGTTATACCATTTAGTTTATAAAACGTCGAACAAGTAGACCAAACTTTCAGAAGCAAACAAAAAAATAAATAAATTTACAACCACGTACCCGAATACTAAATTTACACCTTTCAATCTTTCGCTCGGATATTTTTCACTTCACGCGCCAAAGTTTCGACTTCGTTTTTCAACTTTTTCGTAGTTCATTTTAAAACAATTTTACATAATATTGGAGAAATGGTGGAAAAACAAGAAATATAAAAGGAAGAAACGAGAAAGAAGAGCGAAAATATAAAATTTTGAAATGAGAAAGAAAAATTACTTTTTCTCGCTAAGGCAGACAAAAAAAAAAAAAAGAGAAAGTAAAAAATATAAGAAAAGAAAAAGAAACAAGAAAAAGCGACGAAAGTTGAAAAAAAAAGAAAAAAAAGAAGACGGATAGAAGTATGATTCAAAAATTCGTTCTAAAGAAAGGATAGATTATCTTCAAAAAAAAAAAATGAGAGCATCGAGGAGTACGGAGTATTTTTCCAACCCTGTTGAATCTGCCCGGAAAATAAGCAATCTATATGCATAGATTTTCCCTTTTCCTCCCACCCAAGTACAAAATTGTTCCCTTTTTCTTTTTTCTTCATCCATTGTCATTTTTTCGTTCTCTTTTTCTTTTACTTTTTCTGTCTCCAGCGTTCCATAAATATATGGACTGAACTTCTTTTTTCTGTTTTCTTTCGCTCTTTTTTCTTTCTTTTCCTTTTTTCTTATTCTTTTATGAAAACCGAAAAACTTTTTATCGTTTACTTTTTCCTCTTTTTTTTATATATATATATTTTTTTTAAGAAATTTAGTGAGAATTGATCGAAGGATAAAAAAAAAATAATAATGTGTCTCAATCTGAACTTATGTTTAGTGATTTTTAAAATTCACCTACAAAAGAAAGGGAGCACAGTAGACAGAATCGAGCATTGTGAATGAAACAACTTTCGAAATGAATTAAAAATGTTGAAAATTGAGCCTGTGAATAAAAAATTCTATCCACCTTAATCATTGCTAATTGTTGAAGAAATGAGCGATAATTTTTGCACAGAGGGTTTCGAGTTACTTGGTGTAGGTAGGTACATAATTTGGTAAATACTAGAATACATAACTGAAAAAGGCTCAAGGGACGAAACATAATAATCAGTGAAAGGAAGAGAAAAGTTGAAAGTTTGAATGATACACTCTTGGTAGCGTGAATAAAGAGTGAAAAGTGTAGGTCTGGTCGAACACACAAAAGAGAAAACGTCTTCTTTCGGCACAATTTAGGTACCAAATTCGCGACCAGGGAATAATTTTCTGAGCTGGTTTCTTTTGAAAATAAAGAAGAAGTGAAAAGTGTCTTCTTCCCTTCTTTGTTATTTATACTTGGAGTTTGGTTTGCGAAAATTCTTTTATTTCAAATAACATGGAAACATGCTAATTGAAACATTCATTAAAATCCTCAAGTATTAACGTACCTATATTGGTATCTATACCTCTGCAGCGAAGATAACTCAAAATCCTGGTAAAGGTTTTCAACGAGAAATATAAAAACAACAACAAAAATAACCTAATATTAACATTGTGGGGACTCATATCGTATGAGGTTAAGGGGCTTGGACCCCCAACAACAGTCGCCGCCGCAGGGCTGACAAATATTTGTCTCTACAATGTTAAACCAATTACACGAATTACATTCGATTGTAATTACTTGCACATACATGCAAGTAATGTATGAGTACCAAATCGTGACCAGTCTCAAAAATACAATGAGGTCACAATTCCATACACGAACCAGCACATCATTTCTTATCAATACAAGAAATGATGCACCGGGCCGCTCACACAAACATATGTAATCACGTGTTGGTGTGCGTGAAATCTCAGACCTCAGAGTAACTATTGAGAGAGACTTATTACATTAACTCAGTACATTCATACATTGAACAGTACCTACATAGTACATTTCACTCTATCTACCTAAACTTATCTAAACATATCCAGTTAAATTCAATCTTTCGTCTATTCCTGTTTGTTTTTTAATTACCTAGTACATTTTAAGCATATTTTCAACAATTTTTTTTTTGTTTTTTTTTTACCTTAAAACAATTAACTACCAACTCCACATCGAATCCATACAACAAATTATTGATATAACAAACTATTTTTCTGATCCCACGAGGATTCGTTATTTCGAGGCTCTACTGTAATTGCAAGGAAGTACCTTTTTTTTTGAGTTCTGAAAGGGTAAAACCAAAGGGAGAATGGTGGAATACGCCCCCAAAAATCAAGTGAGTATTCCCCAGAAAAAATTATAATTATATTTATTTGAGGAAAAACTGACAAGATCCAAGCCTCTTACCTCAGTAATTTTATTCATGCGACGCTTTGATTATAGGTATCTGAAAAATTAATGTTATAGGATTCATTTTTTGTCCTTGACTACGATTCGATGATTGAATACTGAATTTGGTTACTACCACTTTAATGTCTACGAGTTAAGTTCCAAACTCTACAGTGTAGGTATGAGTCAAGACCCTACCAGTTTAGTTTAGGAGTCAAATCCCGACCTGTACAAAATATTGTTTTCTTTATTTGCCTGATGAATCATTACACGGACATGATACTTCTTGCTTCATTTATGGAAAACACTCAAATCTCAATTTCAACCAAACATGGGGCAGAATTTTCTGCTATACAGCAATAAGAACGATGAATGCGTACGAAAGTTTCCATGTTGAGTCAAGTAAATTGTTTTATATGCCATGCTTCATCCAAATCTGTGAGTGTTTGCCCAAGTTTTACTCGAGTTACAGCTCCATATTTTATCATTATTTAATCAAAAAAATTAGGTCGGACGAGACAAGGATGGAATTTTAAAAATATAACTGAAAAGCAAAATTTTTCAGGCCCAATAAATAGAATGAATACGAAAATGGCACTATAGGTTTCAGCATATCATTGATGTCTTTTTTTTAGTATACTTTTCATCCACAATCAGTTAGTCTTACTAAACCAACTGTCAATCATAAGTCCGTAGAGGAGAAGGGAAATGTTATTCATTGGTTGAGAATTCAACTCACAGACGGAAAAAATTCGTTACCTGATTTTGGGACTCGACTCATTTTTGTCCAGAGAAATGATATTATGATGCGTGCGATAACAGTCAACTGATGGATGATAACACTATGTAAGAGAAATTTTCTAATTAGACATCGGGCAAAATAATTTGTACCCAGCTGTACAAAGATGGTCAAAGTGTGTAAACGTACGTGAAGAAGGGTACATTCTTTAAAGGCACAAATTTCATTGGGTGTGAGAATGATGAAATATAATATTATACGGCTTTGACGAACTACTAGTAGGTAGTACATAAATGTGAATATGTATGATCATTAGACAGGTACCAATAACTATACAGAGTGATTCACGAGTGGTTCCTAAAACCTGAAACATGAATACAACCGAGTACCTACGACTAAGATAAAACTTCCTCATTACATTTACGATTCATCTTCAAAATTGAAATACTTAATGAGGAAAAGAAAATTTCTAATGATTGCCCCTTTATTTCATGCAAAGGCAACTTTTCATACTTCAGTGTTTTGAAATTGTTTCACGTAAATTTTTTTGTCACACATAAGATAACAACCACTTCCTCCATTCGCTGACCATATTTCCTCAAATTTACCAATCAAAAAGTTCCAAACTTTTATTCTTTGCAACCCCTCTGCCACAATTAAAATTTTTTAAATAAATTTTAAAGATAATGCCTCGAGTTAGGAGCTGGTTTTTTCTCAATTGTACTGCGTTGTATCCATATTTTAGGTTTTTGGAACTACTCATGAATCACCATGTATGGGCTACAGGTGTCCTGACATATACTTAAGGAGTAACGATTTATAAAATATATCGTTAACTTGGTCTGGAAAATTAAAAAAACTAAACTCAAACTATATTTTAAAGATTAGCTGACTTAGTTTTTTGATTCAGTAAATAGGAAATTAAAATTATGAAAAATCACAAAATAAAAATCTCCTTCTTGGCGAATAAGGTATTCTCAAGTTTTTACATGTCGAAAGCAAACTTATCTCGTTTTTAATTCCTATCTGATCAATTCGATTCAACTTTTTCCCCCTATTTATGATACTTTTTAGTTTTCTCGCAAAAATAAAGGCTGCAAAAGAAATGGTCTCCTCGGATTCCATACTTTGGAGTATTTATCTTCCGCACATCCGTACTCGCTCCACAGTTTCCTGATCGAAAGTGATTTCGAAGATTTTCCAACACCTTAACAGCGTCAAATTTTCATAAAAAAAAAAAAAAAAAAAAAAAAAAAAAAAACTATTTTGGTATAATATATATAGTATACTGTAAGGCTTTTCCTTCAAAATATATTTTGCAACGTAGAGATAGGTATTACAGCAGCTAGCAACATTATTTCATGGTATTAACTTTGGCAAGAGAAAGCTTCGGTGGAAATTCAATTCCATCGTATTACCGGAGCCCAAGACTTGCGACAGACGAGAGAGGAGAAGTGTAGTAATTGTAAAAAAAAAAAATTCAAAAGTTTCGCTTTCTCCTTTGTTTTTTGTTGTGTGTGTGTACCTACTTTTTTTCTCGACTTTTTTCTAGAATGCAAAAAAAAGTAAAAACAAAAAAAACAAAAAAAAAAACAATACGACAATTTTACGAGTTTCGTGAGATAAAAAGAGAAAAAAAAAAAAGAATGAGTGGAATCTGCACAAATGTCACGATTCGCGTTTAAAAGATAAATATAAAATAACACGCGGCATACCGCTTATGGTAATGTTATCTGGCTTCGCATTCTTTTTCTTTCTTTATATATTTTCATTCTTCTCTTCTTCTTCATTTTTTCTCTCCGTTTTTTTAAATGGGAAATTTTTTCGAAGGTCGGGATGTCTAGGGAGAGATCTTTAATGTGTCCCCTTGATTTTTATTTAGCTTATCTACGAATTGCACCCCATATAACGAAGCTGGTCTCTTCTTCGCTGCGTTTGCATCACCGAGGCGTGTATAAGGGTGAAGGGTGATTTTGGCATTCGCCTTCGTCGTCTCTGTCGTATTCTGCGCCCTGGTCGAGATACGAGTAAAAAGTATACTGGAAAAAAAGTTACGAAAAAAAGGAAAGGAATGAAAAAAAGAAAAACGGAACACAATATACGTACATATATACGTACATACATACATGCATACATGCATACATACATACATACACACACACATACATACACACACACATACATACATACACATACATACGTACATACATACATACATACACCCATACAAGCATACATACAAAGATATATACATACATATGTACATATATGTATAAAAATAGGCACTATATAGACTGCCATCAACAATGTCGTCGAAATGACAAGAAAGGGACGAGGGTGGTAATAGCATGAACTTATTCAGACACATCTTTGATAAGGTCGCTTGATGTTAGCAACACAAACACACACCCTGAATGGCTTCTCCGTCGTGACAAGAGCCACATCCCTGCGCTGGGATTTATCTGGTACCGGTACGACTCCCACGGGATGAGTCTTGCGTTCACTGCTGCTGAGTACCCCTACTCTTTGACTATTTCCTTACAGCCTACTTCTGCTGCCTACTTGTACCGCATTTTTCGATCATCGTTTATTCTTTTGCTTTCTTTTTTTAATACTTTTTCTCCTCTCCGTCTCACTCTGTTAATACGAAGTTTTTTTGTTTTTTTTTTCATTGCTCTTCTGCAACTGTGCCACCACAATCTGATGGCGAAAACAGCGACTCTCGTAATCAGTTTGTTCGTACTCCCTTCGAAACCTTTTTTCTCTTTTCTGTCGAATATATTGACCTTTGTTCGGCTTTCCTATCGAAAGTGAATGGAGACATTCAAATATAGCCTACGTAAAAGTTTCAATCGGCCGTGTCAAGTGACGCAAACAAAAGATTGAGAAACACATACCTATTTATAAAAGGAACTTTTGGGGAATCTAAAAGCGTTCATACGGCGAGACGAAGAATAAGAAAAACACATTCAATAAGTGAAGTCTATTCTTTCAATCTGGGAGGAACTATAATTTGGACTTGTTGGTTACAATTAACGTACATAATACTAAACTGCGGGTTCAGAAAATTCTCGAAGTTATCTTCAGAGAGAGTAAAATTTTACGTACGGTAGATGCCTATGAACTGTAGAAAGTTTTTAAGAGAAGAACCGAACATCCTTTGTTAAAAATTAATTGATGTACCCAGGCTACAATGAACAGGGATCAGTGTTGGAATCTTGCATAGTTACACTGTCAGTAAATTAAAGACAACTGACAATAGAAATTCAATTCAAACGATGTTTTTTCTCGTTCAAGGCCGGTGGCAAGGGAGAGTTTCGGGTCCGACCCCCCACGGCCAAGGTAAGAAAAAAGTTCAAGCTACGACTGAACCTCTCATATTTGAACAGTTGTGGCAGAAATATAGGATGTAGAAAAAACAAAATTAAAATGCGAATTAGAACTCACTTACATCGATTTATGGGAGAATTTGTATAATAATATTTTACAACTTCTACCGATGACCAACTTTCCTTAGCACTCTTTTAATAATTTTCAAGTAAGGTAGATACGTAGTTACAACAGTCCTGTAGAAGAAAACTCAATTAACTCGCTTAACTGTATAAGTAATAGTAATGACAATTTTTCTAAAGAAAATTTCGTTTACAATCTACTTACCTATATGAAAGTAATTTCGCAAAAATTATAATCTATATTTTGTTTCTTTTCTTTTCATTTTCTCTGCTTTCTCTTACCTTTTTTTTTTCCTAGCCACATCAAATTTAATAATTGTGGTATGTGCGAAAATTATAGATGTGATATAAGGAATGCAACCGCCGGGGTCGATAGAGAAAACAAATGAAGACGTTAGACCGTGATTGTTCTATTAAAGTAATCGAATCGGACGCACTTGTTATGAGATCTGGGATCAAGGGAGTTTGCAATGAAGATACCGGTGTTCTCTTTATACCTTATATATTCGGTCTGCTATTCTAACTTCTGACAAAATTCGCTCCACACAACGCTCGAATAATATTTTTTCGGTTACACACCTTAAATAAATTTATATCCTTGTACAGAGAGAAAAAACTCGCACCGCACGAATAAAGGGGTTGAAAATAATTATGAACATGTATTTAAACAGTTAATTAACACAAAATGTTGTTTTTTCCTTTACATAAGGGCTCTTTAGTAGAAAGTAATAGTTATATTGACGAACGTATAAATTATTAAAATAATAAGTATCACAATTGAATAAAATACAATTAAAAATTAATTACAATAAGTGATTAGATAATTTTACACTTTTTGGTAACGTTATAGTCGGTCTTCTAATCATTAGCGATTTGGTATCGTTTTTCGACTTGAAAAGTTAACTACAAAACTTCTCAGACATATTTGTACTTACAAAACAGCGCTTCAAATTTCAAAAAAAAAAAAAAAAAGATTCATTGCTTTTTTTTATATCAAATAAAATAATTTTTCATCATCAATAAATTATTATAATTACTCGAGACATTTCGACTGAGAGCGAGTATCTTGTAAAGTAGTTCATGAAAATTTCCGATGATTCATTTCAGTATTCCAAAAGTAAAACAATCAAACATTCATCAAGTAATAGTATTTTACAATAAGTCATTTTATTTGACAATCAACTTCAAGATGAAATTTAAGAGAATTTTATCAACCATTAAATTGAAATATAATTATTTTATCGTACAGGTATTTTAGTATAACAAATCAAATACCGAAACGAAAGTCAACTTTTTTATTCTCTCTTCAGAAACGGTCAAACGAACTCACTTAAGAATGTCAAAAATTTTTAATTAGAATAAAAAAGGAAGACAACAATTTGTTCGATTTTATATTTTATTCCTATAAAGGAAAAAAAAACTCGATCTCGAAACTTCTGATTTTCTGTTTTCACAAGATATATTAAACAATCTTCGTAAAGGAAAACACCATCATAATTATGAAAGCGCTGAATTTGGAAGCTTGATTTTCAAAATAATGTTTTTGATTGAAAAACGTAAATTCAGTCCTTCTACCTTCAAGTACAATAATTTTGCGTACAAGATGTGGATGTACGGAGCATATCATTCCTTTTAGTAATATCGATAATTTATAAAGGGATGCACTTAAATAAGTTTAGTAGACAAATCATGGGTCCATTACTCATTCTATTTTTAATACAAAAATGAAAATTTCAAAAATTCTGGAAGACAAATTCGAAATTTAACATTATTTCGTAAGCTTCAGAAATAGCTTAAACCCCTCACACTCAAACCTAGCTCATCAATGAATATTATTGTCTTCATGTAACTTGATTTGAATGTCAACTGAGAAACCAAAACTAATTTTTTGCCACAATCTGTTCAAAATTCCCTCCAAACACGAATTATTTTCCTTGAACATTATTTTATGTATACATTACTATAATTCCAACATCGACACAAAGTATTTTAAACTGTACAATCTTCCTCTCAAACTGTATACACGCAATTTAATACCAAAATCGAAGAGCCTTGGAATTTAGAAATATTTTGATCTTCACAACTAACAGTCAAAATATAAGCAATTTGATAACAGCGACTCATCATGAAATTATTATAATAAATTAATGAAAGAAGAAAAAAAAAGAAATTCAATGAAAAAATTTAAATACACGAATCATATAAAAAACATTCATTAAATTATTGGGATAACTAAAACAGATAACTCCAAAATCAAACGATTAAATTCTAATAGTAGGGCTTCTCTACAAATTCAAGCAATAAAAATCGAAAATATTTCAAAAGATTACGATAAACAAAATAACGATCAGACAATACAAACAAGGCACATTTTGAGGATAAATCTTACATAAAAAATGTATGTTTTTCATTAATCATCCCAGAACCAATGGAAGATTTTGAAGTGATCGAATTTATGATACAATTTTAATAAGTATAAACTCGCAAAAATACATACGGGTAATTGTTCATGCCACTAAGACAGCATAATATAAACAATTTTTTTCTACGATAAAATCGCAATGAGCGATTACAGAAAAATTACTTCACCACATTCATATAGACTAACCACTGAAAACAAAATAATGAATACGACCAATATTCACTATTTTCATGTCATGTTACTAATAAGAATGAAAACGAGTATCAAGGGTACAAACTGACAATTACTCATAAAATGAGTAACAAAATTAGCAAAGGATCACGAAAGGGTTCGTGAGAGCTATAGCTCCCGCAAATTTCACTAAAAGAAAATCCCGACAAGATAAATTTTAGTACTATTGTAATTTTTCTATTACAAATGAAAGCTTGTTTTTTTCTAACATGGATATGTTTTAGGGCTCGAGGTCATTCCAAAACCTTCATCACCCATAATATCCATCAAGCTCAAAAAGTGTAACGATTTTAACATGGATATATTTAGCCAGGAGGTCAAACCAAAATTTTTGTGAACATTTTCGCTCGTTATCGTCTCCAAATTTGTTAAGGCTAAAAACATATCCATTATTCGATGTTTATCCGTTTTCTTCTGTTTTTTACTTTTCTATTCGGTAGATTTATATTCAATCCGAAACTTCTACCACGCATTTCCCCTACTTACCAGATTTCAGCAGCCTCTTAATTTGTATTAAAAAGTGGTTACCTACACCACTGCGAGAAAAATTAATGCTTCTATAGTTATTTCAGGACCTGCAAACGATTCATCAGTCCGATATACTTTTTTCGAATAATCAGAAAAATATCTAACTATCACGAATATGATATAAGTGAAAACTAATATCCGAAGACCACACGTCGAAGGAGGTTTACTTCTCCGATAGTTAAGGGCATAATTCGTGCCACGTAATTAGTAAACAAGGTGACATTAAGTGTTAACTTGTACGCAAACAGAACATAGAGCACTGCCATTATGAGATATAAAATAGGTATTAAAAATTGGTTACATTGCTTGCATTAGATACTAACGAGGTGGTCGGCGAAGACGATGACGACGTTTTAGAAGAGAATATAGGTGCCGCTACTTTTTTCACTGGATTCGTGGTTGATTCAACGAATAATTTGCGAAAGCTGTGTTCAACAAGAAACAATGAATCGAATTACAAAGCATAAAAATGCTTAAACCATCTCATAGCATGGATGAGTAGTACACGACAATGCTGCAAGGAGTGAGCGACCTATATCCCATTACAGCCAAAAAAATCTAGAAAATTAAGTTATTTTGATTAGAAGATATCTTTGTTTTTCTATTCTCTTAATTCGGCTCCCCAATTTCCGATAATATTTGTACAAAGCATAAACATGAAAAAATTTGATTCGTGAATCATAATTAGTTACTCTGATCAATCCACGTAGGTAGACATGATTGAGATGATGAGAGAAAAATATTAAGCCATGTGTGGTGAATAACTTACAGTTTTTTAATGCCAGACTCTGATCGTTTCCACGGGGCATCATCAGGTTCTAATGGTAACGGACCCTGGACCGGTAGTTCTTCGTCGCTTTCTCTGACGAATTCGGTGGCAATTTCAGACCTGAAACAAATACGTCGTCATTAATAAACTGAAATAGTATGAAAATTAGAAACTGAATGAGCAGAAAAAGTGTTTACAAAATTAAACTGGGTAAAAATTTTTCGGCGAGAATAAATTAAAAAAATTGATACTAAATCTTCATTAAGCAAAAGCAAAACATTTCTCTAAGCACTCTATTTTCCTATAGAAGACGTAAATGTTTGAAAAATTTCCCCCTACATCAGAGAATAAACCGAACTCGATGGAAAATAAAGATATACCTTAATCCAAACTGAACCGAAGACTTTTCAAAACATTATCAATTTTTTAACGGATTTTCAACTTTTTTACACGTAACTTCACTCTACTTTTCAAACCAAACTGTTTTGTCTTTCGATAAATTTGAAAAAAATTTTTTCATTCTCAAAGTTCAACTTTATGAAACTCCCTAACCCTAGGTTCATTTTGGTAATTTATTGATTATTTGAATTCTTCCATCGATAAAATAACACAAATAATTTCAGACAGGGATAATTTAATTTTAAATCATTCAGTATTTCCTCGAATATCCAGCTATAAAATAGCAAACTTGTAGATTGACTTTACGAAATCTACCAAACAAAAAGAGCGGTAATTACATCATATAAAATAATTTTGACAAATACAAGTTTTTCAATCTTATAGTATTATAATCTACCCTAGTTTTTACGAAAATTGTATCTATTGAAAAATATGCTACAATTAGATAAAATTTATGAGCATATTGTGACACGTTTTTATGATTTTAAATTTGGTTTCACCAAACAGGCATTTATCAGAGCTACGCGTTTCGTACCTTTTCTCTACAACCAGCATTTTCACTCTTCCAGCAATTTTTTTTTTTTTTATAAGATTCTGCAACGCTACGCTTGAAACCGTTTCAAATGAGACCTGTATCAATAAAATTGGTCCAGTAGGTCCTGAACAAAAAATGACTAAAAAGAATTCAAAAAAATTGCTCGCCTTAAAATATATAGAAGATAGATCATTGAAATGGTTAGTTTGTAACTTTGTACTGTAATTTACAATGATTAAACGACTTCATTCACTTTTCATATTTTTGAGGACGTTCATAGATGAATATCGAGTAATTAAAATTTATAAGACCCATTAAGCGAATTTCGATAAAACTGAAAAACAATTTCTTTATATTATTTCCTCTGATTTTTTCGAAAAGAAATCGAACGAAACCTTTTGAAACACTTCATCTCTAGAATTCATATTGTTACAACTTCAAACGAGCATGAGCACCAGACAATGAGATTAAAAGCTTTCAAAATAAATACGCATTCAAGTAATCACAATCCATACAAGATAAATTAAATTTCTTTTCATAAAATGAAATTTTCACCGCATTTGGTGCCTTTTTCACGTTTTACGTAACATTTTCATCAAACTTCGAAACAAAAAAAAAATGTTAGGTAACGGTTATCAATTATTTTTTACTCATCAGAATCAAATTTCGAATCCAGACCAGCGTTTTACTCTTTTATTTTCATTTAAATCCATTCACTGGTAGCAGATACTTCGGAAAGTATTGAAAAAAATTTTTTAGCGAAGTCAAAATGAAAATTATAAAAAAAAATCGATATAATATTTACTATGACCATGTTTCTCAAAAACTGGTTGGCTGCGATTTATTGCAGCAATAATGATGAAACAGGCTAACTAATGTCCCACTTTCCTTTCAATAAAGAATAATAAATTTACAACTAAATACACAATTAAACTGAAAAAATTTGCGTATTTCAGCAAAACTTTGGTAATAATTTGTTGAACTAATCTTGTTTTCAGTCAGAAACTACACTCTGGAGAGAAAAAAACTTAATAAACTTCATAAACAAAAGAGAAACAAAATAGCGGTCAAGTATTCTCACACACTTCGACCACCTTAACGAAACTATGAAATAATTTCTCTTTCTATTGGGCTTTGGTTACATGGTCATTATACTTCGCATCTGGAAGATACATTTTTGTCGAAGTACGGTCCACCAGGATGAATTTTTAATCGCATACTGGAACACCAATAGAACGAAACCGCAAGCAAATACCATACACGCGATTTTGGGTCAAGAATGAGACGGCGAATTCAACAACCGAATGTTCCCAAAAAATATAACAAATAAAAAATATGCCATTTGAAAAACAACACACATAAACTCCGCGGGGACAAATTTCAAATAGCACCGCATGAGCAAGAATATATTCCAGCATTTTATAATAAAAATAATGAAAACTTTCTGAAGAAATGAAAGAATAAAATAACTACGGGAGAGAAGTAGAAAACAAAAAGCATAATAATAAATTCGAATCTATTTATTTTTATTTCCACCACCATTGAAGCATGAACCATTTCAAATATAAGAGGCGGACAAAAAAATAAATTTTCATAAAAAATAATAATAATAGAATGACGCGCAATACAAACAACGACGTATTTACTCAGTGTTTCAAATTTCAATAAAAATAAATAAATACATAAATAAAAGTATCAGCAAAATACAACTAATTCATTGTTACAGCATTAACAAAGCAATCAGAATTGACCGAACATTTCGCAGAAACTATTAAGCAAAATATTTAACATGGAACCAAATTATACGGACATACAAGCAAAATAACTTCGACTTTTGATTTCATACAGATTTTTTCGCACGTTGGCTCTCGAACTAAACTTACTTGTTGCTAATTACATTTGGCGGGAAGAAAGAGGGGATAGATTGCTGGACACCTTCAACTTTCTTAATTGTATGGTCGGGAAAGCGCAACGCCAAGAAAACACCAGCGCGTCCAGTCTCTCGGGTGTTGTATTGGCACTCGAAATCATCTTCCTGGCTATTCACAAATTCAAAACCAACGTAACGCACCGCCAACCAAATCATAGTTACGGGTTATAAATGAAGTAAATGCGAACGTGCATGATTACAAGCGAGAAAAAAAAAGCAAACAAAAGCATGAGCGTATGGTAAGTAAAAACAAATAATAAGATATAAGAATTTTACTACAGGTAATATAAATGAGGATAATAATGAATTGAAGCAATCCGAACAATTAATTTTTCTTTTTACAATGCCAATATTTCAAACTTTATTATCGTTAATAATCGTCAATTGATATTTTAAATTACGTGTATCTAGTTAAAAACGCAATAATTAGACAATATAAATATGAAGCTGTCTACGACCTATCCGCTATTAATTAACTTTCGTACCAATAATAAAATTATAACGCAATTTTATTTTCATTAACCGTATACTTTATCTTTGCAGCAAAACTGGTGAGGTTTTCAAGAATCAGTGGAACTTTTCGGAACAGAAAATCAAAAATACTTAAAAACATTCCTCCAAAGGGGAAAAACGTCATTTTTTATACACACCCTACCTGTGATACAGGTACGCAAATCATCAAATCATACACAACTAAAAAGTTTGATCTTGCTTTCTTAGCACGATAACGCAACTGACTGAAAGCAGAAAGAAAAAAAAAATTTGGGCAGATAGTACATGACACCATCATATTTTGACCGTGGATGCTACAACTCCATCTTTCATTTTTTTATTAAAGCTTTTCAAGTCGATGGCAAATTTAATTTTTCAAGCATAGTTAATAATATTACGCTGCCTGTTTTAAATACTTCAACACAATCGACGTAGGCAAACGGTTTGGTACTGGTCTAAATTCAGATTATTGCTGAATAATGAAGTACCAATTACCTATAAAATTAGATTTTTGGCTCGACTTAAAACATATTATTCAAAAAATGAAAGATGAAGTTATAACATTCTTGGTCAAAAAAATATGATGTTCAAGGTAGCATCCGTACAAAATTTTTCTTTATGCAAGCATATTTTTTTCAAGTTGGTTTCATTTTTATTTTTTTAGTTTCATTATTTTTAATTTTTTTAGTTTCAATTTTTTAAATATGAAAAAACAAATGAGCCCAGTATAGAATACGCCGCTAATATGTCAACGTACTAACTTTCACACTGTAGATTTGTTAAATTTAGAATTTCAGATCCACCATATCCGACCTACTATCTTTAATTTTAAAAATCTAACAGAGGATTCGTAATCAGTAGCCAAAAAAAATCTCTGAATTTTAAGTTTCAGGTCCATAATTTCGTATCCAGTATAGACCAGATACTGATTCGATCTCAACGAAAATGTAGCAGGACTACCAAAAGACTATCTTCTTTCAAAAGAAATCTGAATCATTAGAATCAGTGCAGCCGTTGCTGAGTAATCAGTGTTCATACATTAAACAAAAATATATCACTATAATAAAAATAGAACCCTCCAAATATTAATTTGAAAGTATTTGAACGAAATTCGTATTTTTGTTAGTGTGCGTGTGTATCTGATACGTATACTAACAAAAATGTTTACAAAAATGTTTAGTTGTTTCCACCCTATAACAAACCTAACAGTGTAAGCACATTTATGCCGGCAAAAGTCTTAGGCTGGCATAAGCCAAATCACCATGAAGTGGTGCTTCAGAACTTGTATATCATAATATATTATGTATACATCGGGGATTAAGAAACGGAAATGGAAACCGAATTTTTTGAAAACAGAAAACATATTTTTGGTGCTAGAAAAGAAATTGGAAACAATTAACCAATTAATTGCAAGACCAATAACGGAAACATAATGGAAACCGAATTATGAATAATTTCCAATTCCATTTCTCACCTGATTAATTTTTGATATGTGAGAAAAAATTTGAAAAAATATTGATATTCTTTGAGAAATATCGAAAAAATATCAATATATCAATATCTGAAAAGGATTTGGAAAATTTTAAATAAAGAAAGAATTTTTTTTAAATGGAAACGGAACACAAAATGGAAAACAAATAATAACTAATATTATGGTAAATTTCATAAACTCAATTAACAGAAATAAAATTAAAAAATGTAGCATTTCTCAATCTTCAATATATATATACAAGTAAAGTCACTGAATTTTTTTTTTCTAATAACAGGTATTGTGGCATTTTTTTGGTACAACGGCATTACTTTTTAGGTCACCACATTGTAACACCCCTTTTTCTCGAGAAATAAGAAAGATGTTTTTCCCTTTAGAAACCTATCATATGGAACTTTGAACTATAAAAAATCAAACACATACAACCTCTCAAGTTGATACTCCCTTCAAGGCTTCCCAAATGTACTGGACCCTATTTCAGCGCCATTTTCAGGATTTTGTCGGGTAAGGGTTGATTCTATAAAAAATTTTATTCTTAGCAAAAAGTTTTCTTCTACAATTTTATACAAACAGAGTGACTTAAATATTTTTCAAGGCACAATAGTTTTTGAGCAGTAATCAGTAAAATATTTTACAGTACAAAATTCTGTTTTTAGGGGGCTGTCAAGGGGGACCATCAACTTTGGGAGCAGAAAATTTTTTGATTCATTAACATACACTATCCGATACACAAACTACACAATACTTTCTCTTAATGTTTTGAAAAAAAAAATTTTTCAAGTCAATAGGTAATATAGTGACCTAGAAGCAAAAAAGTAACCTTCAGTGAATAGAAAAATATCAACAATAGAAAAACAAGAAGCACGATATACTGCCATTCTGACATAGATGAACAAACATACATAGTAAAAAAAAAAGTCTGCCACTTTACCTTTTAAATTATATACATGTTAGGATCAGAAACCGAATTTGCTCACAGAGTGAAAACATGCTCAGAATGAGTTCTGTCATTTAAAAACTGGCAGAATGCAAAAATTTGTGTTTTGACTGTTTTTAAATGCTCAGAATTCATTCTGAGCTAAAGGCTAATACCACAACATGAAATTCCTTGGTAGCATTAGCCTAAATGCACAGAATATGTTGTGTAATTTTCTCAATTCCACAATGCATTCTGTGTGTTAAGCCCTGTTCACAATACAAAAAAAATGCTTATAACATAGAGAGGCGCTTTGACAATGCATGTTTTTGCAATCTACTAATAAAAATAAAATGCTATTCCATTAACATTCACATTGTTCAAGTCATTACAACTTGTTTTCTAATAGAATAGCATCACGTTTTTATCAGCAGATCGCAGAATTTTGCATTGTGAAAACACTTACGTTTTAAGACCTGTTAGCAATACAAAAATTAAGCATAAAAATTAATAATGTTCTACAATTTCTCAGAATTGACAGCTAGTAATTATAAAAAAATGTGAAAATTAAAAATTCAGCCTTTTTGACATTTCAATAAAAAATTTAATTTTTAAAATTTTCAAGTTTTCCATCTTGGTCAATTTTGAGGATGGGCGAAACATGGTGATACTACTTTTTTTTTCATCTCAGCATCTACAAACATTTTTCCTAATCAAACATGGTATTCTGCTGATTAATATTTCTACAATGCATACTCTATCCATTGACTATATATACCATTATAACCAGACTGACAAACTAATGCTAAATTTTTTCCACCAAAATTGGATCTGAAAATGGATCCCACCAACAATTTTCACTTTTGTTGTGTGGTCTGAGTTTGAAAACAAACGAAAAGATACACGACCATTCACAGTAAACAACCCTTTTTCCAAGGATTTTTTGATTCCTATTGCCAGCAGCAGCTAACTCTGATTAAAAATTTTTTGTAATACCTAACAAAGAAAAAAAAAAAACTAGTTGAAGATCAATTCTTACCAATATTTGTGAAAAAGAAAAGATCCGTACTACTAATGCACCATTTTGTTTTAAAAAAGAACTAGATGTTTGGCGGAAAACTTCTTTATTAGGTTTGTCAGTCTTATGTATATTCAGTCAACAACTCTGTCCTTGCTAAGATATACCTGACATTACAATTAACTACTAGCTGTTACCCGCAGGTTCCACCTCTGTGTAGGAATTTGATAAAAGGTGCATAATTCTCTGAAATGAAAACCCAGTAAATAACATTTAAAAGCATATTCTGATTTTTGAGCAGTCTTGAAACTTTGTGAGCATTTTCTACAGTTCTAGCGTCTGGCCTAAATAAATAAAAATTAAAAATGTGTTATTTGTCTCCAAGAGTCAAAATAATTCTCAAACAATATTTTTTCACTGTTCCTTTAAAACCACACTAGTGTAATCTACAATATTATTGCAAGTTTAAAACTAATACCATCCAGCTTTAAGAAAAAATAATGAAAATGCTCGAGCATGCTAAGCAAATGCTGAGTATGCTTTAGACCATATCAAATGCTTGAGCATACTTAGTGATGGCAATAGTCAAAAATTTTATACTATTGATTAGCTTGGAGGGAGGGGGCTATGCACCCTCTCCATCCTCTCATGTTACAAATCCTAGAAGACCAAAATCATCATATGCGTGTACATTCAATGTCCGAAAGGGGGCGAAGTATTATGCAGAAAGCACTTTGCATACATGTATATATACACATACTTATAATTATACAGTAATACACAGTAATCCCAGTTTTGTTCTTGTATTTTCTCTCGCCGTTATCTCGTGATTAATTCGTTGTAGGTAAAATCTAATGGTGGAAATGAATTTTTTGTTAAAAAGAAGGGGTATTGTCAGTGAAAATTTTTTTCTGCCATCATTAGTTTTTGAAATAAGTGACAAAAACCGGAAAATTTTTCATTAATTTGCAGTTTCTTTATGGCTGATTTGTAAAAAACTAATGGCGATAAAAAAATTAATTTTTTTTTTTAAATTCAATCGAATTTTCTCCTCTTTTCAATAGTACAAATCCCAACTTTTTAGCTTAAACAGAATCTGAGAAATCATGAGGTGAGAGAAGAGCAGTTTTTTTCAAAATCAAAATGTTGTGAATGTTGCAAAAAATGCGGATAAATATATAAAAAGTGAAATTGAATTTTATAATATGGATTAATCGATGGTATCGATAGTTTTTCGATAGTTTTTAATGAACCAATTTGCTCTTATCGAGCTCACAAAAGGATCTAAATTTAACCAACTTTTTTTTTAACAAACTCTAAAAACTGTCTAATTTTGTAAAATAAGATCAAAATAATCATTTTAACAAAAACTATCGGTAACGATAATTCATAGACCTAGTATCAAACTATCGATAGTACTAGCGCCCATCACTAACCATACCCAGCATTTGCCGATCAATAATAAATGCTCGAGAGAATAATAAGCATCAATTTTGATTATTTCACGATATAAATAAAAAACATGATTGTGCCGGCAAGTGTGGTTATGGTTTGTGACATAAGATACATCTTATCATGGACAAAGTATATCATGGGTTGAAAATTTTAGTTTTCAATATTCAAAACACAATAGCGCTTTCAATTTGGAAATAAGCAACTTTTTGAACATTAATTTGTTACTCGTTTCATCGAGTTCTATCTATATTTACCGGCTTTGCGAACGAAATTCGGACCTCCTAGATACTCAACGAATATAGAACTTCCTCCTTTTTCTAATTCGGTTAAAAAGGATTCTATTAGAAACAAAGATTAAACTTAACGTTCTTAGTGCACTGACAAGACACATACTTATGGTAAAATTTGGGAGATAAACCTACTTAAAATTTTCAATAAAAGCTGAATATGGGTCAAATAAAATATATGAAATAAACTCTAAATTCAGTGCCTAAAAAAAGAATGTATTGACATAATACATCGAAATTAAGGCCAATTTGGAGAAATACCTTCATTAGAAAGTCTTGAGAAACGAAAAATATTTTATATGAGGTAACCAATGTAAAATTCGAGTTCAGCAGTTCAAAAACAATAGTATTGACATAAAGCAGCAAAAATAAAGTAAATTCAAAAAAATACCTCATTTTCATCTACTACTAGGGATGCGAAGAATCAAAATTGTTTTTGAAACGAAATAGAATAAACTCTTTATTCAATTCCTCAAAAGCCACGCGCATGAAAATAGTACGCTGATGGCATGAATTCAAAGGAACTTTCTTGTTTGGGAAAATTTCATAGCATTGTTATCTTTTGTTACTCCAAAACTGCAAGATTGTTAAAATAAATTCATGTACCCACAAATCAATAATTGCAATTTACGTTAAAATTTTTCATTCAACTGATTTACAAGTTTAATAAAAGGTATACTAACCACTTTTTAATCTCCGTACGAAGCTCAAATCGAGGAAAAATTAATGCTAATGCATTCGAGAAATTCAAAGCACTAGTGTAATAAATAGAAGTAGAAATAGAAGGCCATACTACGTAATACGGTGAAAAAGATGGAAAATATAAATCACAATGATCTAATTCCAACGTGATAAAATCTTATTAACTTTCAGCAAAATGGATTAGATACAAGTTTATAGAGGATGAAATTAGCTAATTACCGCATATTAAAATAGATCTAAAACAATTTTTTTTTAATATTTCATGAATCATACATGCCACTAAAAAGTGCAAAAAAATACCAAGTCACCAAATTTCGTGCATATGAGATAAAATCAAAAAGTATTTTACTTACGTATCAATAGTAGTATCCGGCCTATACAACGATAATTCATCTTGAAGTTCACTTAATTTTGCTTTGAGCTCGTTTCTTTCGTGGAGGATTTCCTTCAGTTCATCAGTTGTAAATCGAGGTCTTTTTGGATCATCTACGTCATACAAGACTTTATTACGAAGATCTGGCGTATCACTCTAAAAAAGTTTTCATAATTAGCAACTGAATCAACCAAGTTAAGCGCTTCTTAGAAGTTCTGCATTTACACTCGATTTCGCCAAATCATCATTTTCTCTTTGAATTATTCCCAATCTTTGATGAAGTAAATGAATTTCTCTATGTTGACCTTGGATCTCAAACGTAAGTCTCGCTCTTTCATCCACTAACCCATGAATTTGTGAGGTAAGAGATTTTTGTTTTCTTTTCAAATCAACAATTGTGGAATTTAAATGCTCAATCTGATCTTCAAACTGAAAATAATTCAAATCCATAAATATTCACAACAAATTATCTCAATGATTTCACTAATTTTCAATCCTTACGTTATCGATTTCTGTACATTTGGTATTTAATTCAATGTTTTGTAATTTGACTTTTTCCCTTAGTTGGTCGACTTGGTGTTGTAACCGATTCACTACATTTACATCTTCAGTTGTAGTAATGGCACAATCTACAGATAAACATAATTATGAAATTTAATATACATAATGCAATTCATGAAGATCCAAATTAGTTTTGCTGAAACCTTGTTCAAAACTCGATTTGTTAGCAATTAAAGTAGTCAGTCTTTTATTTTCATCTTGCAATTTCGCTATAACAGTCAATAAATGGTTTGATTCTTTTCGCCAATCTTCTTCAATCTGTTCCAACTCCTAATAATAAAAAGAAATGTAAGAGCAACATATTGACGACGTATTAGAATAAACAAGAGCAAGAGTATACCTTTTCAAATTTCGAGCGATCCTCAGCTCTAATATGCTTCTCATTCTCAAGTTTCATGATCCTATTACGTAAATCCTCCAAGAGAGTGTTTTCGCGCTCGTTTTTTGTAGCTAAAGATTCTAGATGCTCTAGTGCAGCTATGACTTTAGGCATCAAATTCGTAACAGCATTAGTTCCACATGAGTCAATCAGTTTCTCAAATTCTTTTCCAATTCCTGATGCTAATTCGTAGACATCGATAACTGATATGTCAGAAGTGTATTCTTCCATACTTTACCAATGAGAATAAAATTATGTATAGACGGAAATGAATCAAATTATACAAAAAATTACGTAAAACAGTAGGTATAAAATACAAATTTTGTGTCATTCACAAACCAGATATAATGATTAATAGAGTCACTTTCGTTGAAAACAGTTTCTTTACCAACATTCCCAATTTTCGACTACATTCAAATTCATTTCAAATCTCTGAAATCGATCACTTTAAGTGAAAAGTGACGTTTATGAATGCCAAATTAAGTAAAGTGAAGTAAAAAGAGAATGAAAAGTGGGGTTTGAGAATAAGGTGTCAAACTCAAAACTCAAACACAGAATACACAAAAATTAATCAAATTTCAACCCAAACAACCAACGAGAACATGAATTATACTAGAGGCATAATTTCGCCAGCGAGTATCATCATCGGATCATAAGAGTTGACACCTTCGACTATATACCAGATAGGCTACGCATACTGATAAAATATTGAAGGCAACCAAATGAAATGTACATTCCATTCAAAAGTTCCTTCCCTTATCAAACTGTACTCTTCACAGAATTCATCTAAAAATATTAAAAAGGAATAAATGACACTATTTAATTTTAAAAACACTTTCATTTTGTAAAATGACAATGAAAATCCCTCCAAATTATTTAATCAATTGACGTTTGATATTTGATAAATCCTGAAAAAAAAGAACTTTTGAATAAAATGTACGCCTTCATGGTGTCTCCATATAAGCCAATGTTAATTTTATCAGTATGCCCAGTTCCTTATGGGGTGTTGTTATTTCTACCAGCTTGGGTGAGGAGTTGCTCCGATCTGTACTGAATATGAATGAGATTGCTCTACTCCCTGGGTGTTTTTTTATTTTTCAAAGTTATTATTATAGTGAAGAAAAATATACAAAAATTTAGCAAAGCTGAAACTAGAAAATAAAAAGTCGGCTTTTCATTTCTTTTTTAATATTAATACTTTACAATATTCACAATGTTTTTGTACAAAGATTTCATTTTTATTTGACGAAAAATTATATCAGTTTTGATGAAGATGATAAAAATATTGAATGTGTTATTGAAAATAAAGAAAGTTTTGAAAAATTTTCACAAAAGCTGAAAGAAGCTGGCATTTCATTTTCAATCCATTCATCAAATACTAAAAGTAAGTCAATGACTTCTGAAAAGATATCTTCTTACCTACTCAATTAACTTCAGACCTGTCACACACATCAACTAAGCTACGAGTTGGAAAGATATTTGGGCTATTTTAACAAGGTTGTGAACTGTGAAATAAAACAGTGAAGCTCATAAAATATTCAACTTAAATTCGACATTACATCAATAATCTACAAAATAAATAAGGGTACTTAATTTTTTGGTAAATGTAAATTGAAAAGTGAAAAATTCCCACTCTCCAGTCTCCATTAACTCTAATGATTAAAAACAAATCTGATAACTGCGACTTGTATTTCCATACCATTTTGCATGATTCACTGAATCATTTGAAAACAAACGCCTCACCCAAGCTGATAGAAATAACAACACCCTTCATTATGTATATGATTGAAGATTTTATCAGTATGCACAGTCCATTGTGTATATGATCGAACCATAACACTATAGCTCTGTTTGATAGAACTACACCAACTTACACCAACCTACACCATGAGGGCAATTCTACAAAAATGTAGGAGTGTTATATGAATTTGTTGTTCTACACTCCACCTACACTCGCTCACTAACCGTTAGCGCTACTATTTTTGACAACGTAAACTAACACTTTCAAGTTGTGCGAACAAACACGACATTTTTTGTCCATTCACCCGAGAACGCTGAAACTCGTTTCCCACTCAAACTATAATCTCGTAATGGAGGGAGATCGTTCATCTTCCTCAAACTTATAATTTGTATCTTTGATCATTGCATTAAAGTATCTCCAACTAACTTGTTCCTTTCCTTGGATTTCAACCTCACTTCAGAATTTGCACCAAGCCACCAAGTTTTACTTGAATGACTTGAATATTTGTGGAATATCCCCACTGGTGTAGATTGGGGTAAGTTAATATAATCCTATCAAACAGAGCTAATAATTTTATTATACCTACTGTATATTTACAATTTCACTATATAATAGTAATTTTTGTTGGGAAACGATGCCACACTATTTCATAAGTGTACTTTATTCATTCACACATTTACATAACCTGTATACACATATATAATATATTTTTGTGCTTCCCCATTGGCAACACTGACTTTGTGTATCAAATGTATTTTGACTCCTATGAGCATTTAGTTCATCGTCCATATTTTTGTACCATTTTGAAATACATACAAGTTGGTTCTTATAAAGCATTTCCTTTCATGTTTGGTCCTTGATTCCTTCCCAATAATTTCTTCTCCCTTTTGTGAATCAACTGGGCATCAAAACTATATGTTTATATATATATATGACTGTATCAAATCACTCACGAACAAGAAAAAAGCAAAGATCGATGCAAAAAAAGTGTAATTAAAGAATCGAAAAATTATGCTCTTTTCCACGAGAGCTAAAATGTATTATAAATATGACTGAAAAAGATGAAAAATATACAGTAAACTAAAATAGGTTCATCATTTGTCATATCTGGTTTCGTATATAATCTTGGCTAATCAAAAATGATAGGTATTGCCGGGCATTATTGGAACAAGTCAGAACTGGGGAGAATTTGTTGCATGGTGATATTTAGTTAGTGGTTCACGTGGGGTAATAGAAGACGATAGACTTACATATATATCAAATTAAAGCTTGTGATCTGCAGATATGACAAAACAACTTATTTTTTTTAATTTTAACTTTCATTTGAGCTTAATTAGGCTTTTAAAAATATTTTGAAAGAGGACTACATTTTACAGCAAATTTGAATATGGAGGAGCTGAAACAAGAAATTTTTATTAGAAAAGATCGAGGATCAGACAAGAAAATAAACACTTTTTAAGAACAAACTCGTTTGTAGGGCTTGTAACCTAAACATAATGTTCGTCAGTGGCATAGCTGGAGAATTGGCTAAAATACGATATTGCAAAGCAAATATCGGGCCGTGATCCTAGCATCAAATACATTAGGCATCCCACGAGCTGTTGATAGTTGTTGTTGAGTACACTATCACACGCATTGAGATCCCTGTCCAATTGGAGTTTGGGGTCAATGGGTGTGTAGGTCGGTGCGCAGTTATCAACGCCAAAACGCCTAGCAACAGACTCAATGAGACCCCTCTGCTCAATTTCCAGTATGCCATCTTCACGATTGTGATTGATATTCAAACCTAAATATTTCTTGACCTTTCCCAGATCCTTACACTTAAACCTTTTATTTATTTCCTTTTTAAAAAATGTGATTTGTGTTTTGTTGTTCGAGCTAATCAGGATATCGTCAACATATGTGAGTAAAAAGACTACAGTCCCATCACTTTTATTTTTATATATGTAAAATACGTGTACGTATTTTAGAAATAGCTGGCTATTTCACGTCCGTCTTATCATTTCCATAGTACGGCAGAATCGAATGTATCGAGATTTAGCTGATAAGACAGGACTGTGTAACTGCAAGTAAATTTTTATTTGATTTCATTCGTGTGCTGTGGTTATAATGTAGACGATCAAAACGTTTCTTTCTAGTAATTTTCTGCTAAACTATGTAATATGACAATCTAAGATTTAAGTAATTTTGTAATCGAGTAATGAACTTTTTAATCTTTGTATTTCACTTCTTTTAGGTAAGTTGAAATAAGTTTGATGCTAAGTATGTAAATTATCTGATTCTTAAAATATATTTTCACTTCTTTTAGTGCAATCGAGATATTGTTCATATTTCATTCAAAATTACTTACAAATACAAAGATTAATTCTTTGATCAGCGATGTCGCCAGTTCGATTACAAGTTTTCATGCTTGCTGAGGCTGCTGCTGATGGGAAATCTACTGTTATCAGAATAAAAAGAGTTAGAAAACCAGGGGATGAAATGTGGTACGCTTTTCCTCCTGAATTTCAATCGCTGACTATTCATGCCAAGCTGTTAGCTACGGGTTCAATGAAAGCTGCCAGAGATGCGCTTAAAGCCCGCGGACAGTATCGCACTGTAAATGTTAGCCTGTCTGAGGAGCTAGCAAAATCATATCTGGATGATGACGGTAACTTTGTCTTTTCTGATTATTTTTTGTCATCGGTAGAGACTGGTTCTTCGTCTGTCGCGCCGGTAGTGTCACTGGAGAAACAGGAATCACTAAAAGAAATAATGAAACATTTTCTGGTCGATAAATTAACATCCAAGAATTCAAACGTAGTTGCTTGGGCTGTTAGTTTCGAAAAAGAAGTAGCTCGGTTTTCTCTTGTTGGATCCAGAGTTATTGAGGTTTTTCACCTTTGCTTAGATACGTCAATGAATGACTGGTTCCTGAGTACCCAAAAGAAAATTGGTGTTGATGCTGACTGGGCTCTATGGCATGAGGATCTTATCGCCACATTCGGTGACGTATCTTGGAAACCGATCCGATTTGCTTACAATTTCCGATATTTATCGGGCTCCTTAATAGAATACGTTATAAAAAAAGAAAAATTAATGTTAGATCTAGACCATTTTATCGCTGAAAATGTATTACTGAATTTAATAGTGTTAGGCTTGCCGGCTCATATTCAAGATTCATTGAATCGTAATTCAGTAACTTCGGTAAAATTATTAATTTCTAAATTAAAAAAATATGATGCTGATAACCCTGCTCGTCGTACATCTTCTGAGAATGCAAATTCGACTATGTCAAAAAAAACAAATACGATTGTTCAAAATGTTAATGGTATTACTAATTATAAGAAATTTACTCCTAAAAAAAAAACATGTTCGATTTGTGATAAATTAGGGAAATTTGGTAGAATTCACTCGGAAAATGTCTGCTGGTTTAAGGACTCAAGAAAAAATGAAATTAACAAAGTAAAATCTGTAAATAATTTGGAGATAGAGTCCGAAATCAATAATTCAGATGACTTGCCAAAAAACGAGTAACGGTACCACTGATTCAATTACGTCTTTTAATTAATGATTCTATATTATGTAACGGTATTTATGATTCCGGCTCAAATATTTCATTAATAAACTATAAATTTGCAAGGAAAAATAAAATAAAAATTAACTCTTGCAACAATAATTTTAAAATGGTCAGTGGTACGGCTTCAGTCTTTGGAATCGTAAAAATCAAAGTAAAAATTTTTGATATCGTCAAATTTGTAGATGTTTTTGTGATAAATTCGATTAATTTTGATTATGATTTTTTGATTGGCTTAAATATGATAAAGGATTTTGGGTTACACCAAGACCATGAATTGAATATCTCTCAGATTAACGTAATGGATAATAATAAAAAAATTGATCTCGGAACCGTAGTTCAGTCTGCACCGTTTACAGTAAATTTTAATGAATCTATTAAAATTAATGAATTCGAGGCAAATTTGGATCATTTAAATAATTACCAAAAGAATAAAATAACTTATTTAATTGAAAAACATAAATCTATTTTTGCGAAACACAAATTTGATACGGGTTGTGTACACAACCACGAAGCTTCGGTTAAATTGACTGAGCATAGGTATGTATCTCGCAAGCCGTACAGATGTAATCCTATTGATCAGAAGGAAATTGAATCTCAAATTTCCCAGTTGTTAAACCATGGTCTGATCCAGGAATCTACATCTCCTTTTGCGGCTCCAGTTACACTGGCATTTAAAAAAGATGAGTTTGGCGTTCGAAAGAAGAACAGATTATGTATCGACTTTACGGCATTAAATAAGCTTATTGTACCTGAAAGTCAACCTTTCCCATTAATAGAAGATTTAATTGTGAAGACTAGGGATTGTGTTTATTTTTCAGCTTTCGATATTAATTCCGCTTTTTGGACTATTCCCTTACGCAAAAAAGATTCTTATAAAACAGCTTTCGTCACACAAAATGGCCATTTTGAGTGGACATGTTTGCCATTTGGCCTTAAAACATCTCCCGCAATTTTTCAAAGGATCCTACAAAATATTATCCGACGTAACGGGTTGGACTATTTTTGTGTAAACTATATTGATGACATTCTAGTTTTTTCAAAAACATTTGAGGAACACTTGGAGCACATTGATAAATTGTTTATGGCCATTAAAAAAGAAGGTTTTAGATTGAAACTATTAAAATGTAATTTTGCCAAAAATAACGTAAAATATTTAGGCCACATAATTAGCAATAATGTAACTAAGCCTGTTTTTGATAATGTGCTCCCTATCAAGAATTTTCCCATTCCTCAAAATAGAAAGAATGTGCGCCAATTTTTAGGGAAGGTTAATTTTTATAAGAAATATATTCCAAAGGCTGCACATATTTTAGAACCGTTACACAATTTATTGAAGAAAAACGTAGATTTTAATTGGTCAACAGACTGCCATAATAGTTTCGAAAAGATAAAAAGTTATTTATGTTCAAGTCCTTGTTTAGCTATTTATGATCCTTTAAAGGAGACAGTTTTATACACTGATGCAAGTTTGGAAGGACTTGGTGCAATCCTGAAACAAAAACAGAAAGACGGAAATTTTCGGCCAGTCGCTTATTTTTCCAAAAAGTTAAATGTTTATCAAAAAAAGAAAAAGGCGATTTTTTTGGAGTGTCTGGCAATTAAAGAGGCCTTAATGTTCTGGCAACATTGGCTTCTTGGAAAGAAATTTGTCGTTTATTCAGATCATAAACCGCTTGAGAATCTGAACGTAAACTCTAAATTTGATAATGAACTTGGTCAGCTTATGTTTTACTTGTCTCAGTTTGATTTTTCAGTAAAGTATTTACCTGGTTCCGAGAATCAGGAGGCCGACTGTTTGTCGCGTAACCCTGTCCTCGAACATTTTGAAACGCATAAAGAACTTAAAATAGTAAATTTTATTCAATTTAATGAAATAGCTATGGACCAAAATAAATTTTCAAGAGACTATTTCCAAAAAAATAACGTAATAAAAAAAAATAATATACTCTTCATGAACATTAGAGGTAAAAATAAAATTTTGATAACAGAAGATTTAGCGACTAAAATAATAAAGATAGTTCATGAAAAATTTGGTCATATTGGTCCTAAGCAGCTTTCGTTCCATCTTATTCCAATTTATTATTGTAAAAATTTTTTCAAACTGATTACCTCTTTCTGTCAGAATTGCGCTATTTGTACTAAAAATAAGTCCAGAGCATCTTTTCGTTATGGTTTTCTATCTCAGTTGGGCCCTGCGACTGAACCGTTTCAGATTATGTCAATAGATACAATAGGTGGCTTTAACGGAAATAATACTTCAAAAAAATATTTACACTTATTAGTTGATCATTTCACACGTTTTGCGTACATTTTACCATCAAAAACTCAAAAAGCCACAGATTTTATAAATTTAATACGTAAAATTTTAAGAGAAGGACAGAAAATAGAGACACTTCTGGCGGATCAATACGGCGGAATAAATTCAAAAGAATTTAAAGAATTTCTGGAGTCACACAATATCAAATTAATTTTTACAGCCGTAGACTGTCCTTTCTCCAACGGTCTCAATGAGAGACTAAATCAAACTCTGGTGAATAGAATACGCTGTAAAGTTAACGAAAACAAAATAAATAAAAAAAAGCCTTGGTCAGTTTTAGCAGAAGAATGTGTTCAAGAATATAACGATACTATTCATTCATCAACCTTATTTTCACCAAATTATTTAATGAATAATATTAAAGTAAATTTATGTCCAAAAGATATTCCGATGCCTAACGTAACAGATCTGACCAATGACAGGTTATTAGCATTTGAAAATTCCCAGAGAAGTCATAAATATAATAAGCAAAAATTTGACTCCAAGAGAAAAGATATTTCTTATAGAGTTGGCGATTTAGTCTATGTAAATCATGGTAATCTGTTAAACAAAAATAAACTCGATGAAATAAGAACGGGCCCGTTCAAAATAACTGAAAGTTTGTCAAATGTAATATATCGCGTAGATGCTGGTTATCAGAAGAAAGAGTCAAATTTGTTCCATGTTTCCAAATTACTCCCCTTTGTTTCGTAATTTTCTCAGGTATGGGGATGTAAAATACGTGTACGTATTTTAGAAATAGCTGGCTATTTCACGTCCGTCTTATCATTTCCATAGTACGGCAGAATCGAATGTATCGAGATTTAGCTGATAAGACAGGACTGTGTAACTGCAAGTAAATTTTTATTTGATTTCATTCGTGTGCTGTGGTTATAATGTAGACGATCAAAACGTTTCTTTCTAGTAATTTTCTGCTAAACTATGTAATATGACAATCTAAGATTTAAGTAATTTTGTAATCGAGTAATGAACTTTTTAATCTTTGTATTTCACTTCTTTTAGGTAAGTTGAAATAAGTTTGATGCTAAGTATGTAAATTATCTGATTCTTAAAATATATTTTCACTTCTTTTAGTGCAATCGAGATATTGTTCATATTTCATTCAAAATTACTTACATATATATATAAGCAGTCATCCGCCGTACTCTGCACAAAGCCAAGAGCAACAAGGAACTCGTTGAACAATTTGTTCCAAACCTTAGGCGACTGCTTTAGACCATAGATAGACCTATTCAATTTCAAAACATTATTATGTCTATCAATTTTAGTTTCTATCCCTTCGGGTATCTCAAGATACACATCTTCCGAAAGAATTCCATTCAGGAAGGCACTACATATATCAATTTGTTCTATGTGAAATTTTAATTTGTTGCTAACAGCCAAGAGGGTCCTGACAGTCGAAAGCTTCGCCACCGGCGCATACACTTCATTAAAGTTGAAGCCCTTCTTCTGTTGGCATCCTCTGGCAACTAATCTAGCCTTATATAACACATCATTATTAGTATCATATTTTTTATTAAAAATCCACCGACACGTGATGGTGGGGGCTTCCTTTGGACGTTTGGTCACTTGCCAAGTCTGATTGGAATTCAGGGCACTTATTTCCGAAGAAATAGCATCCTTCCACATCAGACTGTCCGGTGCAGCATTCGCCTCCTCAAATGTCAAAGGGACGCCATCCTCAGCAAGATATATATTGCTTGCTACTTCATCACGTTCAGTCGTTTCCTGTGGAAGACAATCTAAATTCAAGTCACCATCAACTTCAATATTTTCTAAGTTTGATTCCGTGACTTCTGTGAAAATATCATCATCTTTAGTATATTTATTTATATTATTATTATCTATTTTATTTTCGAAGAACTCAACATCTCGCGACAGATGTATCTCCTTAGCATTTATATCCAACAATCTGTAACCACATGGAGAATATCCTACCATTATCAACTTTTCACTTTTATTTTTAAACTTATTAGAGTCATGTTTGAATGACAACATATATGCGTTGCATTCAAACGTTTTTAATTTTTTATAGTCAAATTTTTCATTAAACCACCTTTCATACGGAACAAAATCCTTGTTTGTGGGGCATCTGTTCACGATATAGGTGGAGCACAATATGGCTTCCGACCAAAATATCTTACCAAGACCACTCTCGAATAACAGCGTCCTTGCCCTCTCACATAGCGTCCTGTTCATCCTTTCAGCTTTTCCATTTTGCTGTGGACAGCCGCCAACCGTAGGTTCAACCACAATTCCTTTCTCAGTACAATATGACTGGAAGGTAGTGTTCAAGTATTCTGTGCCGCGATCACAACGAAGTCTCTTTACATTATAACCAAATTTATTCGAGACCATCTCGTGATATTCTTTAAATTTTGAAAAAGCTTCCGTCTTACTTGTCAACAGGTACACACAACAAAAATTTGAATAGTCATCTATAAATGTCATAAAATATTTCGCTCCTTTATATGCAGGAGGATTTATAGGACCACAGAGATCAGTATGTACCAATTCCAGAGGCTTACTAGTTTTTCGTTCATGCCTCAAGAACGGTTTTCGGCTCTGTTTCCCCATCACACAGGGCTCACACAGCAATCTGCGGTTGGAGTCAACGTTCGGTATTAAACCTCTGTTTGACAACAACTTAACATCGTTCACGTTCAGATGAGCAAGTCGCCTATGCCACACAGTCAGTGGGCTCGACTCATCCTCCAATGTCAGATTACACGATTGACTAGTCATTTTCAAAAAATCAATGGTGTAAAGATCTGAATTCACGCTAACACCAGTGGTCACTATTTTTCCACTGCAGCGTTGGATGACATCGACAGATTCCTCTTTGAACAGGGTATCAAAACCCGACTTGCTCATTCGTTTTACCGATAGCAGATTCTGCGGCAGCTCCCGAGCATATCTAACATTTTTCAATTCAATTACTATTCCATTTAATAATTTCAATTTTACTGTACCAACCTATGTAACGGACAAAGAAACTCCTTTCTTCGCAACACAGATACTATGTGGTTTAATTAAATCAATGTAGTCACTGAATAGGCTTATATCGTTAATTATGTGAATTGTGCATCCACTGTCTACTACGAATGTGGTTCGAGGCATCAAATTTACATCTCCCTTTGCATTACAGAACTCATCAATTTTGTTATTATTATTATTACTATTATTTACTATGAAACTATAACCCACATTTGAGCAATCGTCATTACCATTAAAATTTTCATTGCACATCTGTGCAAAACTCCTATTATTATTATTATTATTATTGTTGGAAACATGGTCATTAGAACGATTTCCGTTATTACTATTACTATTACAAGCGTCATTATTATTATTATTTCGATTTTTAGCATAGCAATTTCGTGCTATATGTCCAATCTTATTACAAAAATGACATTTAATATTTGAATGTCCATTGTCAGCACCAGAACTACGACCATTTCCATTAAAACTATTATTATTATTGTTTTGTGAGTTAAAATTGTGATTATTATTACTATTTCGACCTTCATTATTGGAAGATGAGTTATAAAAATTATTATTATTATGATTATTATTTCTGCCTCGATTGAAACCACGATTATTATTTCGATTTTGGGACCTACCACGATTAAAACGATTACTATTATTATTATTATTACCTGAATTTCGTCCGATACTGTAATGATTACCGAAAAACACATTCTCCTCACCAGTGACAGCCACTGATGAAGGTTTTTGGGATGCAGAATTCAGAGAGTTACCTCTCACTGTCGACTTACTATCAGATGATAGCTCACGCTGGAAGTTGTTTAGCTTCATAAACACAGCATCCCAGGTGACAACTTCTGCATCCTCTATCACCACTTTGATCGGACGAAACTCTGCAGGCAGCGATCGCAGCAATACCAATATAAATTGTCTAGTGGTTGTCAGGTCTCCCAATTCGGTTAATCGTCTACAACGGGCACGATAATCAAGCAGATACTTCTGCAAATCAGAACCAGAAACATACCGTTTTGTGTACAATTCACCTCGTAAATCCATGAGTGTTTGGTCGTTTCCGTTGTCAATCAGGTTCGTGAGCACGTTGACTTTCAATCCTCTTTAATCTCACTTTACTTTAATGTTGTATTCATAGACATCACTTTTTGACTTTAAGTGGACCATTTTTAGGATTTGGAAAGTGAACAGAAAGTGTGATAGTTAGCACACTTTTCTTTTACTTTATAAGTCAGGCAAGTTTCTATCTATTTCTGCTTGGCAGCGCTAGTGAGCTGCTTCAGTTTGATTATAATTCATCATCATCAACAATAAATTCAACTGTAAAACCAAAGTAACCAAAGATGATGGCAGTTTCACCACTTTGCAATTTTTTCATTATTCTTTCTCCTAACAACAGTTTTTTAATATAATAAAATAAATATTAACAATGGCCAATTTAATTATTGATGAAATAGCATCATCAACTTTTTAGATGATATTCAAATACAACGAATTATTCTGGATTATAGTAATCTA